>RXPK01000224.1:1684890-2284890 GCA_004143645.1 Protaetia brevitarsis | reverse complement strand
TATGTCACGAATGCCAAACTAAAGTAATATCTGTTGTAGCAGATATCTGTAAACTTCTCTTCTGTGTATCCCAATTTTGTTTTTCAAGTTGTTTATCATAATTAGATTGTTTAATTAGCTACTCTTATGTTTATTTTATTTCTACAACAATTCCCGAGTGAAGCCATGCAATTTTTATCTACATTTACAGCTCCACATTTAAATTTTTGTTAATTTTCTACATCGCCTATTCATGCATGTTTCACTTTCTGTTATTAAACAATATATTTTAAGTATGCAATGGAAAATGTATCGTTTCACTCCGCATATTCATGGAGAGTGTGTAAATGCCCTTGTTTTCCAGAAAAACCGCCTATGTTGCGAAAATAACTTGAACAAAGTAACCCATGTTATACTGCCATTATGTTGGCGCGAAAGAGGTTTGTAAACGCTCCCTTAATCCTTTCTAGAAGAAATAAAAAAATCAAGAAAATGCTGTTGATTTTCAAATATCCTCCAAAACTCTCTTGGGGCAATACAGGTACAGACTTTACCTGATAGAATTTAGTGATCATCCAGAGACATCTATCGGAAATCTAGGCAACTATTTGTCCTTATTAACAATACGATAAGTTTAGCTTCATTGTAGTACATTCACGTTGAAAATAAAATGATAATTCCAAATAAGTAATATAAACTAATATTAAAAAATATGCTCCCAAAATCGTGTTAGAGCATCGATTGAGCGTTTAAAGTGTGCACAACCTTTCATCTAGCTTATTCAACGCGTGTTGTCGTCAAAATTCATGTAGGAAACTAAACTCGTGTTTTTTTTTACGTACAATTCCCGGAATTTTAAATTCCAGAAAGTAAACTAGCCAAGTAAGTATGTGTCTTTTCTTATTACATATGCATTTAAAGGAGAATATGTGGGAAAATTAGCATATTTAAGCTTTATTTTCGTTTTTATATTAAAACAAACTTTGCTTTTAAAACGTTTTGTTTACTTTTCAATATAGCCATGGGCATGTTTATAATTCTTTACTGTCGGACAGGAATAGAATAATTTTTCGTCGATTTTTTTCAGAACTTCTCATGAAACGGTGAAATAAACAAATTGTATATTCAGGCATAATCGTTTAAGATCTTCACGAAGATAATGGATAATTTTCCTCTGCAAAAGTTTATGTTAGTATATTTATTGGGATTGGTATTTTGTCATGTTGCCGAGAGCTGTTCAGGATTCTCAGGAGTTGGACGTAAGCATAATAAATGTTTTAATTTGGTCTGAATAAATTACAATTAAAATTCATCATAGATACCTATCCAATGGGGGACATATTAATTGAAGACGGCTCATCGACACCACTGGAAATTACATGCGTGATAACGGATAAAGATTTGATAACAAACAATTCAAATATCAGTTCAAAATTGTATTTCAAGAAAGATAATAGTAATGTGACGGATGATAAGGTAATAACACATACTGAATTTATGGCTGAGTGGTCTTTCAGCATTCTTTATGAGCCCTTCTTAAGTCTTTCCCTTCTTCATTATATCATGCATCATTTAAATGTCAATCAACATTGCTCAGTACCTGCTCCTCACAGACACAAAGAACACAATTAAAATACTCTTTAAAGTCATTCCTGGCCGCACATTGATTTTATAATATATAATGTTGAAACGAATATTTCAGATAATAAGATTGAATAGTACTAGCATAAAATTAGTCAACGAGAATCCTAAGGCGATGAGTAACTTCTACACATGCATGCTTGAAAACAGAGCAATATGTTTGAATAGTGTTCGTGTTGGCAGTGAGTATATTATCTTTCCATTTGCTGGTCTATGCTTATTTACTTTTATTATTTTTGTAGCAAAACCACAAAAGGTTATGGATTTCAAATGTATTGGGTATAATTTTGAGAATCTGACCTGTTCGTGGACACCGCCTCTGAATTACATACCGACTAATTATTCATTATCATATAATTTCCCCGACAGCAGACCCGGAGGGTAAGTCTGAGCCGCCATTAGTTCTGCGCAATAATTTATCTGGGTGTCTTTGTTAGGAGATTTTACAACTGCACTATAATAGAAAACAAAGAAACGGGACAGCAGCAATGTTTTTGGAGTGTGCACACAAGACCGCACTATCAACAATACCAAAATGTTTACAAATTCATTTTAAGATCTGTGAACCGTTTCGGAGTATTAGAGCAAGTCATCCCGTTTAACCACTTGCAAAACAGTACGCATTTTCCCCTTGCTATTGAACGCGAGATACGTAATATTTTAATATTTTAGTCGTTCCGGCACCGCCTAAGAACCTAACCTGGATAAATTCGACCGTATCGTCTTTATTCCTGTTTTGGGAAATCCCACATCACATATCGCCGATTGAAACTGGTCTAGAGCATAGGGTTTTATATCAATGCACGTTTGGCCCGAGAAATTGGCAGGTAAATTAATAATGCGGTGTCCTGACAACGAAAATACTTGGCTTGGGTCAAATCAACCCTTGAAATTGCGACAATTTTTTATTTCGCATGTAGGTGTATAACAAACAATCTGTATGCAACCTTCAATTCGCTCTGTATCAAAATTTTTCATTTAGAAGTTTAATTATTAATCCTGTCAAAAAAGTCGTTACATTTAATTTGTAAACTATCGCCATCCTTATCAGATATTATAATAGAAATATCATCAGCATACAGATTAATATTATCATCAGCATGATACTTTCCATGTCGTTAATATATAACAAAAATAAGACGGGACCCAATACAGAGCCTTGCGGGATACCGCTCTTGAGCGTTCTTAAGTTATATATCAGCGAAATCTTATATCATCATAATTTCAAGGATAGATTGGATCTGGAAAAGGTAACCAAGTTTCTATTGCATCTGTGAGCCTTGGATACTCTCCTATAGTTCGTCTCAACCTTAAGATGCAGTATACGTCTTATGGGAATTCGATTCGCGATTGCCAAATCGTCGCATCAGCTGCACATTGCTACTTCCGGTTGCATTATTTGAGGTTATGACAATTAAAATGCATATATCAGTAAAGGTACTATCTTCTCTATGATATATGTTTATGTGGTCTCAGATACGAAAAGGGAGCTATAAAGCAGCAATTGCTTATATGCTGAAGAAAGAAGCTGAATTGAAGCAATTATAATCGTTATCTCGCAAACTTTTTTCGGTTTCTTTTCAAACGGAATCTGTGGAAAACAGTAAAATATAAAAAATCATATACTGTTTTTATTTAAGAATCAGTAAAAAGAGCCGATAACTTTATTTATTATTACTCATTAACGTAATTTACATTTCGAACATTTATTTATTGTATATGGGGTATGATACAATTTATTAAATTCAAAGAAATAGATACAATCGTTTAATTAATTATAGTTTCCACGTTTGTAACAAAAATAGCTGGAATCATACAAATGCCCACATAATACAATAATATTTATGAAAGGAATAGTAATTACACACGTCTTATCTAAATTTTTTAGTCGGTCGACGAATCAGTTTGATCTTCGGATGATGAATCTGTTACACGAATAATGAATTCTTCAATGTCATCTTGCAAATTATCCACTATCCACATTTCCTTTTCAATATTTTTTACATGTTTGATGTAGTTTTGCCAATTAGCAACAGTTACAGTGCTATACGCTCTTTGAATTAGTTCCTCCATGTCTTTTACCTTAAATGTGGTATTGTTCATTTTTATGCAGTTTTTTACTCGTGCCCATACCATTTCAATGGGATTTAACTCGCAATGGTAAGGTGGTAATCGCAGAATATGATGACCGTTTTCTTTAGCAAGTTCATCAATCCTGCTTTTCCTTTCCTTTTTTTTGGGTATTTTTGGAGTAGATAACGAACCAGTGTGTTGCTCCTTCTTTATACTATATATTGTACGTTCTGAACAACCCAAAGCTTTGCTTGCTTCTTGAACAGCAGCACTCACATTCATAGATTTATTAAAATAATTAAAAACATTTGCAATCATACACTTCTCCTTCAGGCTAAATTGTTCTCCCTTACACCGTTTCTCCCTACACCTTCCATTAATGCAGTGAAAACTGTAATAAATGTATAGGTTATATAATTTATAAAAATCACGAAAAATACCCATATTACCTTGTGCGCGCTTGAAAAGGAGAGAAGCGTTCTGAAAAGAACGATTTGTGCTATATATAAACTAATTAACGTGGAACTTAACTGTTTTAAAACTACGATGATGACGATTGACAACAGATGACAGATAGGTATTGGTGCCGACACCGACATATGTTAATAAGTGGCAACATATAAATCGGAAGTGAAGATAGCGTTAGTGACAGCAACTAGGGATAGTAAGAGATGCACAGTGGCTATTATATCCCATACTGCATCTTAAGGTTGAGACGAACTTTAGTCAGTGTCACATTCATTTATGCCTACCACTATTTATAGTATGCCGGTTTGGTCAAATCTGAATCGCAGCAAGCAGACGTAACATTTAACCTCACCGGGCTGCCACATGCGCACGATATCTGCGACATTCGGGTTTCCATACGTGTCAATGGGACAGAGTCTGAAGAAATGTGGTCGACGAATTCGTCCATCACCGCACTTACGAATAGCACGAGTAAGTAATGCGCGTTGGAATAAAATAATAGATGATCACGCGACCTTTCACTTTTCAGTACCTGACGTTCCGCCAAAAGTTAATGTCGGTAGCTTTCAAACGGAGATCGCATCGAAGTTACGGGACATTTATATATATTGGCAACAGATACCTCCGGAAATGAAAAACGGAGAAGACTTCCAATATAGGGTTACCATCAGCGATAACCACACGAAGCTGAGCAAAATCATGGAGGTCAGCGATTCTTACGTGAAGTTCACCCACATGTCGCTACATTCAACGTACGAAGTCGCTATACAGTCAAAAAATGCCGTGGGTTTATCGAAACGGTCTGCCCTACTGACAGTTCCTGCCAATGATAGAAGTACGTTATTGATTTATCAGCGAAATATAAATAGAAACCGTAATCATTATAATTCATTCGCAGTGATCAGTGAACCGACATCATTTACAAAAGTCGCGTTTGGAGGCGGCTTTTATAAGTTGTCGTGGCAGAAGCCAAAAAGAGGCGCGCAGTATGTTGAAAATTATACACTATTTTGGTGCAGCGACGATAAAGATAGGCCTTTCCAATGCAAGGTAAGCTTTACGTGTAATAACCATTTTTTTTTCCTCATTTTTTATTATTAGCATATACATAATTAATATTTTTCATAGGAAATTTAATGTGAGAAAGCAATTTTTTTTTTTTTAATTAAATTAATTAATTTTGATAACTACTTATTTCGGTTACAGGTATAAAAAATAAAATAAATTTTTATTCGGTAGAAATGAGCTCTACAACTTTTATTTATTGTATCTGTAATAATAACATAAGTACCATTCAAGTAATTTTCATTCTAATACGTAGAAATTTAGAATCTAATCTGTGTTGTGTAGGCAACCAATCATACACGAGTGTTTGCCTGGAAGAATAGTTACATTAACATTTTTATGTTTCTGAAGATTTCACCTTCCAACTTTTAATTTCTTCTTTAGTTGCGACATCACAAAGAAAAAAGAAATGATTTAAATTGTAGAATATAGAACGCAGTAGTGTTTTTCTTTTTGATTTGGCTCCCAAGTTGTAAAAAAAAAAACATAAAATGTTGACTTGTCGTTCAGTGGAAAACCGTCTAAGCGTTATACATATAATATTAATATTCCGTTACCTCTTTAGGGTTATTTAAATTGGATAGAACTGCCTAAAACCACAACTGAATACAATTTAACTCTATCGGAAGAGAACACAACTCAGTTTGCCATTTCCGCGAACAATGCTACTTCGACTAGCGGAATGAGTTGGGCCACCTGCACTCTAATACACAATAAAGGAATAACGAAAATCACCGATGTGTGGATAGTGAGTGTCGGATCCACATATATTAAACTGCAATGGAAATTATATTGCGCTGACAAAAGTGGAAGTGTAACTGGATACGTCGTTTATTATTGCCAAAGAGCGAAAGAGCCCGATTGTTTGGAACAAAAGAATATTACTGTCAATGATCCATACGCCGATACCGCTGAAGTGAGAGGATTAACGCCATATACCACATATATGCTAACGGTATCTGTTGTTGGCCGCCAAGGCAGCACAAGTCCTGAAAGTGATCCATTGTATAATACTACGTACGAAGCAGGTATTAAAAGTGAACATATTCGATAGATCAGTATTTTTATTAACTTCATTTTAGCGCCGTCTGAACCGTATCACTTAAGTGTCACTAATGTTACGAACACAACTGTTACTTTAACATGGAAGGCGCCGAAAAAATTAAATGGTTACTTGAGATATTATTACATACATTACAACAAGGAAAATATAGCTACGAACGATAATAGTACTTCCTATACTTTGGAAGGATTAAGCGATGACACTGCCTTTAACATTAGTGTTAGTGCCTGCACATTATATTGTTCTGAAAAGTCTGCATCAATTTTAGTGCGTACTAAAATTGGATGTAAGTTCTCCCAGCTGCTTTCAATATGTGAGATGAAAAGTATTTTTTGATTATTTACAGATCCTGGCCGTATAGCGAATGTCTGGATCACGAAAGAAAATAACACCTTAATTCTGCACTGGTCTAAACCTGTTGAACACAGGAGAGTCAGCTTGTACGAGATACGCACAATTTATAAGAACGACGATGGCAAGAACATAACGCTTCCAATCGCTAACGCGACAGGTATGTTATAAAAATTTAAATGAAATCTCGTTTCATAACCGGAGAATTTATTGATTACAGCCAATAGGTATAACTTGGTGAATTGCAATCAAAACGCCCAAATTTATTACGTATCTATAAGAGCGGTGAGCTTAGATAACAATACGAATTACACTGGCCCGTGGGCTGACGAATTCAAGGCTTCTTGTGATGAAGTACTTACTGATACTGCCAGTTATGTGTGGATAGGCATTGTCACCGTTTGCATTCTTCTAATTTGTGGCGTAGTGATCACTGGGAAGAGGTGAGTTTAATATTAAATTTTAGTTCTCAATCGATTACAGTTCGGTTCTATTTTTAATTTTTACTTATTTATATTATTGAGTGAAGGAGTTGTAGAGACGAACGTACAATTAAGAAATTAAGTACACTTCCTTCACTCAACTTTTATACACGCGTAGTCGCCAATGCATGCTTCCTATACATATGAAGCTGCCTAATACAGCGTACCTGGAATGTAACGATTTGTCAGCTTTTTACACGTACAACTGGAGATACGACCCAGATAACAATTTAAGGTTTATACAAGCGTTTTTAAAGGTTGTTTCGACAAGGGAAAAAGCTTGTCAACATGCTTGTTATGGCAAGGGTGCAAGCTTGCTGCAAGATTGTGACAAGCTTGCTAGTTGACACAGGACAAGGTTTTTCCCAAGCAAGGTTACAGGTTAAGCTTGTCTGTAAAAGCATATGACAAGGTTACCATGGCAAGGTTCCCATAAGCTTGTCTGTAAAAGCATATGACAAGGTTGGAATGACAATGTTGAGCCAAGCTTTAGAGAAGGCCTGTACAAACCTTGATAAAAGTTTGTAACAATCAAAACAAAATAGGAATTGGATATTAATTTCTTCTTTTTCTTGGTTTCTAGGTCATAAAAATATAGAAATGTACATTAACAAGGACGTTTCGTTTTAATTTCAAGATATATGTAAAAATATAAATTATAAATTGTGTAAATTATAAATAATTTTTTTTACTTAATAAACAAAACATTGTTTACTATGAATTTTGAATATATCGTTATGTTTTATTTAAAGATAGCGTTTCAAAATAGTATGTTTTGATTATTTGTTGTTAATAAAATATGAAAAATTGAATTTTGTAATTAAATAGATCTTTAAAAATATTGTATTTAGCTCTAAAATTAAGTTATATAGTTTTGTGAAATATTGTATATTGTAATATGTCTGTTTTATGGTTAACTGGTTTTGTATGTCTATAAATTTAAATTATTTCAAATAAACTTCATTTTATAGCTAAATACAATATTTTAAAGATCTATTTAATTACAAAATTCGATTTTTTATATTCTACTAACAACAAATAATCAAAACATACTATTTACGCTATCTTTAAAAAAAACATAAGATATATTCAAAATTCATAGTAAACAATGTTTTGTTGAATTTTGAATTATGATTTTATCATTTATTAAGCAATTTACTTATAATTTACACCATTTACAATTTATATTTTGATATGTATACTTGAAAAAGCTTTTGAAATCAAAGTGAAACGTCCTTCTTAATGTACATTTCCATATTTTTGACCTAAAAACCAAGAAAATGAAGAAATTAATACCCAATTCCTATTTTGTTTTGATTGTTGTAAGCCTTTATCAAAGTTTGTATAAGCTTTCTCTAAAGCTTGGCTATAGTCAAGAAAAGGAGTTGGGTATATGACCTCTTATTCATGTGACTTTGAAAATTACTAAAATATTTTAAACAAAGATATAACCAGCAAACTGAAACCAAAATAAATTTCGTACAAATAAACTTTATGTAACTTCCAAGTGCTTCCAAAAATGTTTTTTGCAAAATTATTACTAAACAAAACTCTGAGAGAATTTTAGTAAATTAGATATCATTTGCGTTCATTTTATTATTTTCGCATCGTCTCCTAAAATATTTTAATTGTTTTCAAAATCACATCTGTTTGCATCAAGTAAAATTGCTAGAATTCAAATAAAATTAGAATTTCAGTATTTAATAAAAAAAAAAAACTTCTACATATTTATATATACATATTTAGATTGCGTTTTTATATTTATATAGAAAAACACTATAATCTATTTTCCTTTGCCATCGTGTTGCCGCGATTCTCTGTAATAAAAAAAGGACAACTATTAAAAAATTAAACAATACCAGAGATGGGAAGACAGGGGAAACGGCTATCAGTTTCCCAAGAGTCAACAAGTCATCGTGGAAAAGTAACTGTTTCCCCCGTTACTACAAAATACAAACTACCTTATTTTTACTATACTTAGTGGTTATTAAACAAAAAACCCACCAAAAATAATTTCAAGTATTTCAGTCTTCTGGAAAGGGTTTTTAAACTTTTTCCTGTTAGGGAATGATTTGCCTCAATATTGTCCTCTAGTGATTTTTTTAGGATGTTTGATGTCAAACTCTTAACGTTCCTTCCATGGGTTGGTAATTTTGTAATTGTAATTTTTTTGTTGGAATTAATTCAGTAAATGAACATGCATGGTTTCGGACTTAGAAAATAAAACTAGGTAATAATTTAAATAATATCAATTACTCACCAACTTTTTTTCTCCAAGAAGAGTTTTCAACTATTTGATGGTTTACTAATGTCATAGAAGCGTCTATATTTGCTGAAAAAGAATTTCATAAGTTATGAAATTGATTCTCCTCTTAATCCTTATTAGTTACTATATATGTAATGCCTGTTGTATTGCGGCAGTCTGTTGGGCCAAATCTAAAACCGTATCCATTTTAGTTTCTAAACACTCTGCTATGAAAGAAAAATCTTCTAAGACCTTCCACATTACTTGGTTTAATTTAATTTGGTGATGCTCATTACTGTAATCAGTTCCTAAAAAATATTTGATAACATTAGAATGATTTCTTGAAATAAGAGATACAAATATATATATATAATATTCTTGTTCATTATAACACTGAATTTATATGTATATTTTTGAATTTATTGAAAAATCCTATTACACTGTCATTAAAACTGAAAAAACCTCAAACATTTAATTATTCAAAATTTCTGAATTATATAAAATCAAATTATACCACAAGCTAGCTAGCTAGCAAATATAAACTATAACTTTTTAAACTAAGTGCATTGGCTTATGCGCTTATGGTGTGGAAAATTAGGTTAGAATTATGTTGGGGCAATTTAATACATGTTCTTTTTTATTTATTGTAAGTGTCGTTTACTACGGTATTCGCAGGAACAGTATATATATACGGTACAGTAGTAAATCAAATGGAAATTAGTAGAAAATATTATACCGAGCCTGGCCACGCACTTCCCCATTTGTTTTCTCTGTACACAATTCGGTTCATCGGTTAGAATTATAAACTATTGATATTCTTGAAGCAACAATGCATATCTAGTAAAAGATATAAAATTAGATAATACTTACTTTTGCATGGAAGATGTTTTAAACTATTATACACTGAAACAGCTTAAACGCATACGACACAACTGAACACAACAAACAATGGCGGTCGATGACAGAATAGCGGAATGGCGGTTAAACCAAAAAAAATCAATACTCGATGAACGATTGACGCCGAATCACTCCGGAAATACACGAAGTCACCGTACCATGATATAATAACTTTGTCGCAACCTTGCATTAACCCCAGCATTAACCTTTTACTGTTAAGCTTGTCTGGACAAGGTAAAGTTAAGCAAGTGGCAAGCTTGTCGTAAGCTTACGTGTTATCTGGGGAGCATCCCAGACAGACTACGTCCAACTCTATATATTTAACTGACACTGCATACACACTTGTTACTGTGTATGTCTATCAATAAACGCATATTATTATTATTTTAGGTTATATATCTCCTACAACGAGATGAAAACTGTCGATGTAAAACTACCACCGGGTTTAGATCCTCAAATCGACACAAACTGGACCGAATCAAAGACAGTGTTAAATCAATACGACGAAGAACATCTACTCAACAAGGGCGCGACATTGAAAAATGACGACTCCAGCGGTTGTAGTTCAGCGCATGAGAGCGTCGGCTCGGATTCTGTGTCTAATATCAGTGGTGCATCGGATTCAGGTACCGAACAACCCTTAACTCCTACGGACGTCGAATCGAAACCTACTTTCACCGATGTCGACACATCGAATCGACCGTACGTGGCGTTAGATTGGAAAGCCAGCGAAATCGACAACAGTTACAGTATGTGCGGTACATCTGACGTGGCGCCTAAAGCAATGGAGTCGCAATATGTTAGCTGTGATCAGATACAAAGCGCTGTAGAAGGGTCTAACTGCGCTAGTTCGTACGTACCTTTAAATAATAGTCAGAATAACAGTCCGCCTTACGTGATGGCAGCCAATAAGAATGAAGTCTCGCCCAACCGGCAGTATCCGAATGTTTTAGTAACGAATGCGGACGAAAAACCATACGTTCAAGTAGCGAGTATTGAATAAACTCAAATAGAAAGCAATATACCTTCAATATGAATTGATTACAGTTATTGAGAGTTATTGCAGGGACGTTTTAAATGATTGTCATAAAGAAAACTTCCTCCTACGCTGACTATGGCGATATTTATATCCCGTATTTACTATGACGTTAGATATTACAGTCATTTGGTGTGCGTCATATTTCTGTATAGTCACATTTTTGCCTAAAGTTAGTGGCGGATTTTCGCAAAGAGCCATGGAGCCATGGCCCTACCGTTGCGAAACACTAACTAATCATTAAAAAGCTTTTATTTTCTGTTTAAATACAGAGCATTATTTATTATATTTTGATCAAACAAAAATCGATTTCGGAGGGTTTTGTAAATGAAGATAGAAAATCCGGATGGGACTAGGGAACATATTTATAAGCGTTAAGATGTTTTTAAGATTCGATTTTGTATAAAACCGACGGAAATACTTTGTAAACACACGAAATTCGCTAAAATTGTAGACATAAACGCAAACGCTGCTAGATGGTGAAACGTCAACCTAAACAGGATTTCTAAAGAAAAGCTGTATTTGTATTTTTTTATGTGCTCCACAATGACGTCATTTGAAATTTAAATTGAGCATACCATGTTATTTGTAAGGTGTTTGTAAGCATACGCATTCCCAGACGCGTCATCAGTATACGTAGTTACTAGCCCCCATTTTTATGTGGTTTAGCTTGTACGCAAGGAAATCGTGAAATAACAAGACAACTGTTTTATTTAATATTTTGCATTGTTTAAATTAAACGCTCTTTTATTTTCTCGTGTAATTTTTCATTTTTAAAATGGTTCTTCAATTTGTCTACATTATTTTTTTTGTATCATTATTATTTTAGTTAGCAATAAATAAGGTAATAAATTACTGCTGAACTGATTCAAAACTTTGTAAAATTAATAAAATGTGGGAGAGGAGATTGGACTCACCACTCAACATTATCACGAGCTTTAGTGCCTTATAAAACTACTTTTACAAAAATTCGAGAGAAGTGCAATTTCTAAGCGAAGATTTTCTTTAAATATTTTACAAACGTATTTCAGATAAAACGAACGATAAACCTCAAAATATAAATAAGTGCCCTGTGATCCATACAGACGCACAGCGTGAGGAAATTCCAATCCATTATTCCTGACTTCGCACATATTGCGTACGATTGAAACGAATAATGATTCCATTTTTGCGGGAAGCAGTTTTTTTTATGGCAATCAATAAAAATCTCTCTGTATAGAGACAGGAAGAGAGAACGAGAGAGACAGAAAGACACCTCCAAAATGAATAAGTTTTTTTTTGCATTGGTAAAATCTTTATTGTTGCTTACTCAGGTATTTTAATATATACTTAAAATTGTAATCCTTCTAATAGTAAATAAAATGCGATGAAACGAATAAAATAAATTATCAATATATTACAAGAAGGTGTGATAGACAGTTGTTATTATAACTGTGCGTTTTAAATTGGTGTGACTTAATGAAAGTTTTAAAAAAAAAGTCTGAATATTTTTATTGAAACCATGAGGGGAAAAATGTAGATAACTGTAGTTTCCTTTACATTATAGATTTTATAAATTTCTGTGATTAATATAAACATCAACAGACTAACACTAGTATTAAAGAATTCAGTACGTGTATGCTGTAAACAAATACACACTTTTACATCGTTTGTATTGTTAAATCATTAGTGCCTTACCGTCCGACGTGAATATATATGCATTATATGCATCTCCATTAAAACTTGCCAGATTTGTTTCATGATCCCATGCTTTTAATGAACTATGCGATTCCTGATACTCGATCACTAAATATTAAGACGTATATTATCGTATTTATTTAAGTATTAATTCGTATATATATATTAAACGTAAACTGTAATTGGTGCTTTCTAACGTTTCACCTTATGTACATACAAGTGCATGTACAGTTGCGGCCAAATATAATGGGCGCCCCTGATGAATCCAATGAATGGATATCTGGTGCTGATAATTTTATTGCGATTTTACAGACGTATGCATTTTCAAGTTTACAGCTGTAATAAAAAGTTTGAGTTTCAGTTTTTACTCATTTAACTTTGTTTAATCGCGTAGAATCTAGGGTGCTTATGAAGTTTGCCCGCAGCTGTACGTTACATTTAGAGTAATCACTAAATTATTTTATTTTCGTGAACAATATAATTTTTATGTCATGTTCCTTGTGATCCTATTAATATAAATATGATTCTAAGACTTGTTATGCGTCTTTCATTTCTTGCCTGCCCGTACGAATATGCAGTACATCAATGCTGTTCAGAATTACATTCTATGCATATTCGAAGAACTGATACGTGCCTGCGTATTAAATAAGTGGTATTTCCTTTGCAAATTAATGTTTTATTTGTAAGTACAATTGTTAGTTGTAACGGGACAGAATTATTAATAATAACCCCACCATCACAACTAACTGTCTGTAATAAAATGTTAAAGGTATCCCCGCCATTTTAAAATTGCACACATCCGTTTGGCAGATTTAAAATAAATGCCAAGAAGCGCCGACCCGGTCAGTAGTAACAGATTGGCTGTTGTGTTTTGAAGATTAGCTCCCCATAATAGTGAAATATAATCAAGCAATTCAGATTTCTAGGATTCGTCTGTGAGAAACAAAAAAAAACTGGAGAGAATTTGAGGGCAAGTTGTTTACTATTAATATTATTATTATCATCATCATTAAAAACAAATTTTTAAAAACCTATTCAATATGTTCGTTTTTAACTGTAGAAGATAGCAGGGGAAAATAGTTTCATTTACATAACAGGAAAAAGGGAATAATATCAGTTAGTTAATCGGTACAGTTTTGTTAATAGGGTGGTATTAATCCCCCCTTGCAGTATCACTCGTCAAGTATTAATGCCAAACTGAGGGGATACACAGGATATAAATAATTTCGTTCGACAAATATCTTAATCGATTTTATAATCGTGCTCGGTATATATCAAACAAATAATCGGGTTCCATTAGTGCTCCGTATGCCGCAATTAAATAACATTACAATAACCGACAAGTCTCTTCCTGTGATTATAAATTTATGCATGTACGTTGTCGATGTTAACATTCAATTGTATAAGAAGTGCATTTACAAATTTAAATCTTCAGGCTACTAGATGTAGATGAAGATTTTAAACAAAAAAAAAATCCTCCAATTCTAGAAGTTGTTTCTTTTTATTTGGGATAATATAAAGTTATTTCACGAAAAGAATATGAGGGGAAAATCCGTTATTCAATAACATATAGCAGCAACGTTGATTACAGTATGACTGACAGGAAGGAAGAGGCCCAGCATTGTTTAGGAAACACGTTGAATATGCACGTCGAAGAATGCATAGAGCTAGCTACTACCGGGATGCTAAGTCAGCCGAACCAAATACAACCACCGAAGAATCCCAGCAGTATACCGGAAAGGGGAACGTGGGGTAGCAAGTTGGACTTCATCTTATCCGTAGTTGGATTAGCTATCGGCCTTGGTAACGTTTGGAGGTTCCCTTATCTATGCTACAAGAATGGTGGAGGCGCCTTTTTGGTTCCGTATTTTATAACGCTGTTCCTCGCCGGTATACCAATGTTCTTCTTGGAACTCGCCCTCGGACAAATGATGACCATTGGCGGACTTGGAGTATTTAAAATCGCGCCAATATTCAAAGGTTAGATCGAAATATCCTATATACGTACACCTAAATTCCGTTTTTTACCAATTTAGGCATCGGCTACGCAGCTGCAGTCATGTCCTGTTGGATGAACATATATTATATCGTCATATTGGCTTGGGCAATATTCTATTTCTTTATGTCGCTCAGAAAGGGTAGGTATTCATCACTGCGATCCGGAGGGGAAAAAACTAAATATTTGTTTTTTGAATCGGTCATTACCGAACAAGATCAAAATATTGCTATTTCAGATGTGCCATGGAGGACCTGCAACAACTATTGGAACACCAAATTTTGCGTAAATCCTTACGACAGGGGATCGCTACTCTGCTGGGACCAATACAACGCAAATGCTACCATATCGAAAACCTGCGCTATCAATAAATATAATGTTTCGATGTCAGTTCTAACGGATCCCGTTAAGGAATTTTGGGAGTAAGATTATTAAGGTATTTCGACTAAATTACTTGTATAAACATCAAAACCTCCAGACGGCGCGTGCTAATGATCTCCGATGGAATCGAAAACGTGGGCAGTATACGATGGGAATTAGCAGCAACTTTACTCCTAGTTTGGATAGTCTGCTATTTTTGCATTTGGAAAGGGGTGAAGTGGACCGGGAAGGTTGTGTACTTCACAGCGCTGTTCCCGTATATCCTATTGACGATACTGTTCATCCGCGGAGTCACGCTACCGGGAGCCATGGAGGGGATAAAATTTTATGTCATGCCGAATATGTCAAAGCTGAGGGAGTCGGAAGTATGGATTGACGCGGTGACGCAGATTTTCTTTAGCTATGGATTGGGTTTGGGAACGTTAGTTGCCCTGGGAAGCTACAATAAATTCACCAACAACGTTTACAAGTAAATTTAATTGCATTAATATGCGTATTTCCAGCTTGATTTAATTTTAAAGCGACACCGTCAATGTCATTTAAAATTACACCACGCTGATGGTGTCGATGCAAATGGATAGAAGCCACGTTAATTCTATTTAATTTCAGAGATGCCCTAATAGTTTGCTCTGTAAATTCAAGTACCAGTATGTTTGCCGGTTTCGTCATATTTTCTGTGGTCGGTTTTATGGCGCATGAACAACAAAAGCCCGTAGCAGAAGTGGCTGCTTCAGGTATATGCAGCACGTTCAAGATCGTACGGAATCTAATTGGATATTTTCAGGCCCTGGTTTAGCATTTTTAGCTTATCCTTCCGCGGTTTTACAACTGCCTGGTTCGCCGTTATGGGCGTGTTTATTCTTCTTTATGATACTACTAATAGGATTAGATTCGCAGTTTTGCACGATGGAAGGTTTCGTAACCGCCGTCATCGACGAATGGCCGCACTTGTTGCGCAAAAGGAAAGAAGTGTTCATTGCCATTGTTTGCGGATTATCTTATTTGATGGGGTTATCGTGCATATCTCAGGTAAGAGAGGCGATTTTATTTATCATGGCGCTCCTGTCGGTCTTTCAAATATAGTTGGGACACGCAAAAACTGTGCCTTATTTAAAAAAAAAAAAAAATTAAAAATCATGAGAGAAATACGTGAGAATAACTGCCACTCGATTTTCACGCATTTCTCTAATGATGGAGGGAAAGGAGCAAAAACGTGTCGATGGTTGTCAAGGCGATGTAATAATCACTTTCGACTATACCATCCTGATGAGGGCCAACAAGTCCGAAACACGTTTTTTTTTCTTTTATAAGATACAACAGCTTATTCGTTTTGTACCTTTGTGTCGCAATGCAGAACGCAAAAAAATTATGACACAGCGCCATGTTTTATGAAACGAAATTTTGCGTCGTGAATATAGACAACGATAAAACATTTAGATAGTGGATATATAGACAATTACGTATTACATGTTCGCAATGCATTTCCCACAATACATTTATAAATAAATAATTATTTTAAATTACCAAAGCAACTAATGTATATAAAAAAAAATATTAGCTCTAGTTGCGGCTCTGGTGACAGTACGGTCCTGTCATGCATCAAAATGGCTGCCTGAAAATTTGATATACATTAAAATTCCCCTTCGCGGACACCCCTCTTACACGGACACCTCCCTTAAACGGACAGTTTCTCATGGTCCCGACCGGCTCTCATATAATTTCCATTGTATTAACTCTTTCTTGGACGGACATTCTCTTGAACGGACGCGGACACGAGAAAATGTTCTCTTAACCGGACAAAAAATAAAATAAAAAGAAACGCCTTATCTTATTTTTTTATTGAGAGTATTGCTATTGCATTTCTCAATCGCGCCGCGCGCCAATTTCGCTGGGACTTCCCGAGTAAACCGGAGATTTACCGACTTTAATCTTTCGGTACAAACGCAGCCTATGTCGCGCATTTCTGCCTGGCGTGAATTAGGGACTTCCCCAAGTTGGTCGGGGATTTACCGTTCTTATTCTTTGGGTGCACGCTTTCGATTGAATCTGCATTCAATATTAGTCTGACGTCTATGCGGAAAAGACACAGTGGGCGACACATTCATTGTTGAAATGGCTCCAAATAGAAAAATTCTCACGCTTAAACAAAAAATTGAGATTGTTGAAGTTTACAATAAAGAGAAATTAAGTGTAAGGAACTTATCCAAGCGTTTTAATATTGGAAAAACACAAGCTGCAGATATAATTAAACATAAAGAAATCCTTCTAAACAAATGGATGTCGAACAGCAATTTGAATGAAAAAAGAAACTTTTTGACGGGTGATGGTACTAAAATTGACAAATTGTGTTATGATTGGTTTACAGCAGCTCGCCATAAGGGGATTCCTTTAACAGGTATGCATATGATTTTTTTAGATAAGGTTTTCTTGTATTAATGCGTTGATTTTCTTTTCATATTAAATTCTAAAATATGTATGTAGATAAAAATAATGAGATTACCAATAGGTTTGTCGTAACAAAAACGCAAAAAAACTTATTTTTTTTAGGTCCGCTAATACGATGTAAAGGAAGAGAAATAGTCGCTTCTTTGGGATATTCTACATTCAGTGCTTCTTCTGGTTGGCTCAATAAATTTAGAATCCGTCACAATATAAGTTTTAAAGCGATTTCGGGAGAAGGAGCTTCGGTTAATGCGAAGATGTTTCATCGTTTTTAAAAAATGTCCTTCTTTGATTAAGGGATATTCACCGAGAGACATCTATAATGCCGACGAGACAGGCCTGTATTTTAGGGCTCTACCCGACAAAACGCTCACATTAAAGAAGGAAAAATGTATTGGGGGTAAGTATCCCAAAGAGAGGTTTACAATTTTGCATTGTGCAAATATGGCGGGTGAAAACGAAAAACTCCTAATCATTGGTAAGGCAGCTAAACTCAGAGCTTTTAAAAACATTAACATAAATAACCTGTCTGTAACTTGGCAATACAATAAGAAAGCTTGGATGACAGGACAAATTATGACAGAGTGGTTGCAAGACCTAGATTGGAAAATGGCTAAAGAAAAAAGAAACATTTTGTTATTTTTAGACAATGCGGGATCTCATCCGAAAGACGTTCGCTTAAATAATATAAAAATATTATTTTTACCCCCTAATTGTACATCAGCTTGTCAATCACTTGACCAGGGGATTATAAAGAATTTTAAAACTTATTACCGAAGTCTAATACTTGCTAATTGCTAGTAAACATTGAAACTGCTGGTACAGCTTTTGAGTTAATAAAGAAAATTACACCACTGGATGCAGTTTATTTGGCAAAAACCGCTTGGGACCAAGTAACCAAAGAGACAGTTCAAAATTGCTTTCGCAAAAGAGGATTTAATCATGCAAATATGCAAAGTGAAGACCAGTTAAGGCTGATATATCTGGCCTGGAAGATGATTTGCCTCTTAGTGTTCTTTCAGATATCCTCAAAAATAAGAATTTATTGAAATTGACGGATAATGAAAACCTTAATGATTTTTTGAACGTAGATGAAGATTTGTATGTTGAAGATCCAGATTCAGAACAAGAAATTACAAATCCAGTTGAAATACAAGAACTTTCGGAAGATTCTGATGTCGATGAGGTTCCAGTGCCAACGGAAGCTATCCCAAATTATGATAAAGCTATTACCCTGACCAAGCAGCTCAAAAGTTTTGTCGAAAATCACAGAGATACAGAGTCTTTAGAGCTTCTTTCTAAATTAGAAATACGATTTCAAGACGCCATTTTAAAGAAAAAGAGAAGACAAACAACATATATGAATTTTTGCGTCCTTAAAGTGACTATTCATTTCACTGTTTTGTATTACATACTACATCTATATATCTATGTACATATTATATTATTTTGTATATATCTAAAGGAATAAACTTTTTTTCTTAAGTTTAAAGTTTCTTATTTATTTTAAAAACATTTATATACATATACGATTTAAATGTCCCAGTTTCTTTAATATATTCATTTTTCGTTAAAACACGATTTTTGTTGTATCTACTACATATTTCTTTTCTGCGGACACTCCTCCTGAACGGACATCTTCAGTTGGTCCCGTTGGTGTCCGTTCAAGGGAGATTTCACTGTACATTCTCGCGTTGAACCGCTATCTAAATGTTTTATCCTTGTCTATGGTCGTGACAGAAAAATGACCGAGGTTACGTTATGACTACGACCTATTCATGACTAACCCACGTGCTTTAGCAAACATCCGTCTCCACTGATGATTTAAAAGTTTCAACGCAAACAAACATTTGCGTCATGCGCCAATATTTCTCGGATAAATTATAACATACTTGCTTATTGCTTTTTCGGCAAGAAAAAAAAATCGCATGTCTGTGCGTTACGAGTTCCAACGTAAAGAGACAAAAAGAACAAGGGTAATATGTAAGAAACATAGCATATTAACTCACAGTAATCGGCGCTGCTCTTTCGTCAGCAAGCTGCACTGGACATGTCCTCCATACTAGGTGGCTGCGATGGACCACTTCCAGTGGCTCGCCAGCCAAAAATGCCTGTTTACAAAAAAGAAAAAAAGGGATCGACGTTAGCGGGGAAGTACAGGATATTTTTTTTGTGTGCAAACCTCTAGAGTATCAAATAGGAAGTTATTATTAAAACTATTACAAAAAGACAATTTTTATAAAGTTTATTTTCTTCTTAACACATAAAACAATAGCACCATTTTATAATGCAAAGAAGTGTACGTCTATTTTTTTTATTTTATTGAATTGTTTTTTTTTTGCAGTAATCAGTGAAAATTTAATTTGTTTCCATTACGTTACACAGTCTATACAGGCCACCAATACACATACTGAAGTATGCTAGATTAAACATGTCTAAAAATAAACAAGAGGATGTACGATAACTGGCCTTTTCTTTTTAATAGAAATGAAAACATACATTTTTTTTTATACAGTATTAATAATGTTCCATACATAGGAAAAAAATCAATTATTCTGAATTGTGTCCAGATTTAAATTATTATTTTATAATAACCTATACATGTTTTCAACAATTAGACTAAACTACAATTGTAAATGTTTAAATTTTTTTTTTTTTTAGCTTCAATTATTTCCCTCAGAGGCATTCCACCGATCACGACTGCTTTAATATTCCACGTGAAAATGAATATCGATCTATATTCAACACAAATGCACATTTGAGTTATTAAAAATAAACCGAAAATAATTTCCGTTGCATTTTTTATTTTCATCAGCCCATCATCGCTATTGCCCGATTCAAGCTACAGAAATAAAACAGTAAACGAGTTTTAGTTCTAACAACCCTACATCTACACCTTAGAAATGTTATTTAAAGAGAATGCATTCGTTTAAGTGATCACTGGTTTTTTTTTTTTTGTTCTTTCACCGTATAAATCACAAGTAAAGCATGTTAATTAATTTCTTTTTTTTGATCTATTGAATCTGTTGTGTGCCTTAAAAATAACAATGAAAGAGATACACTGCCCAAATAATACAAGCAATACACAACAACCGTCGTTATTGCTTACATTAAAACGTATACATGGAACCCTCCCAATTTACAACATTAACATTAATCGATTTAAAAATCCATGTTATTTTAAGCAACTAATAATCACTTGCGTAGTCGTAATCGGAAAATGACTCATCCGTGTCGGAGAAGACGTCGAATTCCACAAGACTGAGTATGTCCTCAATATCTAAGTTATCCTGATCGAATGGGCAATCTTGAAGATATTCCAACATAAGCAATCTCTAAAATCGGACGAAATTGTTGTCACTTCAGTCGTTTCTATTTTACACCGTGTGGTTTTGAAAAAGGGGATAAAATTTGACAGGGCGTTAAAGTTGAAAAAAAAAACCTTAATAAACTCGTTACTAAGAAAAAAGATAAAATTTACAACTTAATTATTTATTCATAACAAATCTCGTGTCAAATGAGTAACATCCGTGTTAATGGAGGCCATTTTGAACGCTTGATATACAGGGTTAGTCAAAAGGATATGGAATAGGCAATTTATCTCCGTAAATATGAACTTTATGACAAAATGTCATTGATAGAAGTTTTTTTTTACTAATCATTCTTGATCTCTTAGCCTGCTCGTTGTTTTTTTATGTCAACGCATTTCCATGGAAACGTAATTTTTTTTTGTTTTTTAAATGGCAACCTAGCAATTTTTTTGCTGATTTTGGTTCCTCTTTTTTTTCCTTGAAATAATCCGGTATTTTTTTTTTGTGTAGTTTGATAACAAAATTTTAGAGAAAATGGCCATTATTTTATTCAATCAAATAATCTTTAACTTAAATTAAATGTTCAAACTGAAGACCCTCTGCAGCTTGACAGTAATCTAATCTGTCATAAAAATTGCGTAATGAATTTTGCAGCCAATTAGGTGGTATTTGTGCGATTTCATGCTTTATTCTGGCTTCCAGATCTTCCAAATTTTGGGGTCTTTCTTTGTAAATTGTAGTTTTTAAATGACCCAAAGGAAAAATCTAAGGGGCTTAAATCGGAGGACCTAGCAGGCCATTCAATAGAACCCGATGACCTATCCAACGACGGGGGGTTATTCAGAAATTGGCGAACATCTACCCCATAATGGGGTGGAGCGCCGTCTTGCTGAAACCAAATATCTCGGTTTGGCATTCCTTGTCGATCTGCATCCGGAAATAATTGTACAATATCGGGTACAATGTGATCACGCAATAGGAGTAGGTATCTATCTGCAGTTAAATTCCCATCAATAAAATATGGGCCTATTATGTGCTGCCCAATAATACCAGCCCATACATTAAGTTTTTGACGGTGCTGTGTATGGTGTTCCATCATCCAATGCGGATTCTCACTAGACCAGTATCGACAGTTGTGTCTGTTCACAAATCCATTTAGACAAAACGTGGCTTCATCAGAAAATAAAATGTTGTTTAGACAATTTGGATTATTATCAATCATTTTCATCATTGTTGCACAAAACTGCATTCTTCTGTCTGGGTCATCCTCGTTTAGCTCATGGAGAAGGTGTATCTTGTAGGGTTTGAGTTTGTTCTTTTTCAATATTCGAACAACCGACGATTGACTAATATCATTATTCAAAGCAAGTTGCGTGGTTGACGTAACTGGATTATCCATAACACTTAGTAATACATCAAGAGCTTGATCATTATTTGTGGCCGATTTCGGACGTCCAGACTTTGGCATATCTTTTACATTTCCAGTTTCTCTAAATTTCCTAACCAATTTAGACACCGTGGATTGTACAATAGGATCTCTTCCAGGATGAACGTTGTTAAATAAATGACAAACAGCTTGGTGTGAACGTTGTCGATCTCCATAACCAACCATCATGAGGATTTCAATTCTTTCAGTTTCACAGAGTTTCACCATGTTTACAAATTAATAAAATTATTGAAAGGTACGTCACATGAAACTGAAAAATGAAAAAGGGAACAGAGTTACGTTTCCATGGAAATGCGTTGACATAAAAAAAAACAACTAGCAGGCTAAGAGATAAAGAATAATTAGTAAATAAATAAAATAATGGCCATTTTCTCTAAAAATGTTTTATCAAACTACACAAAAAAAATACCGGATTATTTCAAGGAACCAAAATCAGCAAAAAAATTGCTAGGTTGCCATTTAAAAAACAAAAAAAAATTACGTTTCCATGGAAATGCGTTGACATAAAAAAAAAACAACTAGCAGGCTAAGAGATAAAGAATAATTAGTAAATAATTAAAATAATGGCCATTTTCTCTAAAATGTTGTTATCAAACTACACAAAAAAAATACCGGATTATTTTAAGAAAAAAAAAAGAAGAACCAAAATCAGCAAAAAAATTGCTAGGTTGCCATTTAAAACAAAAAAAAAATTACGTTTCTATGGAAATGCGTTGACATAAAAAAACAACGAGCAGGCTAAGAGATAAAGAATAATTAGTAAAAAAACTTCTATTAATGACATTTTGTCATAAAGTTCATATTTACGGAGATAAATTGTTTATTCCATACTTATGACTAATACTGTATATACAGTGTCGGGACATAAATTAAACATTAAATTAATTTTCAGAAATAAAATAAAAAAAAAATCTTCGATAGCTAGCTCAAAATGTAATAAAAAGAAGCAAATTAAGAATGCTCAATTTATGTACGACAGTGTGAATATATTTGAATCTGAAACGTAACATCGAAATATCGGCGAGAGTTGCGAGAAAGTTTATTAAGACAGCCTGTGAAGTTTTGTCCCCTATTTCAAAGTCACCCCTGTATAATTTACCTGGATCAGCTGAACTTCCTGTTCGAATTCGTTCGTAATCGAACGGTGACTAGGAGCCGGGCCTACGTCGACTTTGGTCCCATCGTTTAGGGCGTGCAAATAGAAGCATTTGTTTCCAAATGGGCAAGATCCGCTACCTTTCTTGAAGTATTTGCAGTCTTTCTTAGACAGGACCTGCTTGTAGTTCTCTATAACTTTCTCTTTCTCCTCCTTGGTGTCGACCCAGTACGTACTGGGGCATACGAAATCCGATGTTACACGGCATTCTGGGCAGGCTCTATAAAAAAAAAAAAAACAAACGCATAACGTAGCATCAGTTTATTTCGTGTACTCACGGTCAGTGATTTATACAAAGAAGATTAAACAATCCACTATAAAAGCAATAATTTTAAAAGTTCATCGATAGATGTCGCTTGGATGTCCAAATCGTCCAAATTAAGATTGGAGCTAAACCAGAAATTATTGTGATGTATTAAGTATGACAGCGCAATCTACTCAAAAATAGTTGTACCAAGCAAATCACTTGTAGACATCAATAGGACATCTTGTTTTGTTTTTTGTAAATAAAACGTAATATGAATATCGACGAATACAACATTTAAAATCGAAAAAAGCAAAGGCTGTCTTTCCTATATTATTTACGGTGAGATAATAGTTCCACGAGTATATTTTCTTATCGGCATTCCTTTCAATGACAGATGTGCGAGATTTCACAAATGCGATTAATTAAAAAAGGAGGTCTACGTTATAAGTAAACACATGAAAGCATTAAGTTTATAAAATAAAAGAAACATCAAAGGCACATCATATACATTAAATTGTGACGTTTAATAATTTGTTTCCTTTTGTAGCATATGGGTAAGAGCCGTTTTACACGTACGAGAATTTTACATAAGTCATACCAAAAATTAGCTCGAAAATTTTGGTGAGAATTTTCGTAAGAATTTTTGTCGCGATACTTTCAAATCGTTTTACACAGGAATAAATTTTAACCGGAATTTTCACGATATTTGTTGTTACAAGCAGGCGCATTTGTTATTTCATTATGGTTATCATAGAAATCCTAAATAAATAGCAGTTAACCAATAAACCAGCAAAATATGGATCTTAATTGTTTAGATTTAGGTTACAACTTACAAGTGCAAATGAAAGTGTCGCGACAAAAATTCTCACCAAAATTTTCGAGATAATTTTTGGTATGATTTATGTAAAAATTCTCGTACGTGTAAAACGGCTCTTAGGAAAATTCTCGAGGTAATGTTTGGTATGATTTACGTAAAAAATCTCGCACGTGTAAAACGGATCTAAGTTAACTTAGTCTCCCTAATAGCCAAATTGAAATTTCCCGCCACAATTTTTAATGAATTCAACGTAAAGGCTTTAAAATAATATTAATGTAATACAAATGGTGGGGAATTTATGTATCAACGTTGAATTACTAAGAATAATTGCGGGAAATTTAAAGTTGGCTATTTGACAGTTGGCTATGACAGTGTGTTGCATACAACTTTGATATATAACGTGAACTCTTAAATAACTTCTTATATAGTCTCTAATATCCTACTCGACATTCCGCTATCTCTTCTCTACTGTACTTGTGATGGACGTAATTGAATGACGAAAAAAGCATCATATTATTGACAATCATTCGATAATTTGTTTATGACGTTTGAATTATGAATGATCATTCATTTATTTATTTTTCACTTAATAAAAGAAATTTATATTATGCACGGATAATTAATTAGAATCTACAGAACATTGTACATTTCTCTAATTTTAAATATAAACTATATAGTACGAACTACACCTTACCATAATAGCCAAATTTAAATTTACCGCCACTATTTTACGTGATTTCATGTAAAACGCATAAAATAACTTTAATGTAGTACAAAATGGTAGTAATTTTTGTTTCAACGTTGAAGTTCTAAGAATAATGCGGGCAATTTAAAGTTGGCTATGTGGAACAAACCAACAATGGTAAACATCTTTTTTTTTAATAATAAAATAAATTCACTGTATTCTTACTTTCTATGTAACCCTAGAATCATTGAAATGGAATACTATAATGTCCTAGTTTCAAATTTCCCGCAATTATTTTAGTAACTTCAACATTTAAGCATGAAATTACCTACGATTTTGTATTAGATTAATAGTTATTAATACCTTAAGTTGAAGTTAATAAATATAATGCGGGAAATTTGAATTTGGTTTACTGGGGTAGGTACATCAAATAGCGACGTGTATTTTCTGTTTAGTAATCACGAACGTAAAAGCGTTAGTATTTCAGGGTTAAATATTTCTTGGTCATAAAAAAAATGAAAAAGTGTTAAACGCATACATGTTACTTCAATTTTTATAGTAAATAGTCCAAAAATATTTTTTCAAATAAATCTAGTGCAGACATGGTGAAACAAATTGTCGTTATTTGCGATCCTGCAGTCTATCGTGCATAGATGGTGTCCGAGATCACAATATAAACCATTAAAAAGATCAAAGGGACAGCCGGAGTGAACTTCTGATTGTTATTCCATTCTGTGATAATATTACAATATTCATATTTGAGAGTGGGAAGTAAACGTATTTCAAGTGAAATTTAATTTAAGTAAATAAATAGTTTTTTTTAACTTCCATTGGCAGAAACCTCGGATATCAAATCTTAATATTATTAATCACTTTCATAAAACCGATAGCTATATGCCGATATGCCATCAGAGTTCCAAGAATGTTCTGTTTAGGCCCGTTTGCACTAACATGTTAAGTGTGGTTTAATTTTAAGCGGCACTTTGACGGTGATATTTCTTTTTAATACGTATTGCGAATGTTACATTCTAAGCGCCAGTTAACTTTAACTGGCGCTTAGAATGTAACCAAGCAAGCTTAACGCGTTGGTGCAAACGGCCCTTATTGTCTTTTTGGTTTCCTAAATTCAGTTACCAATAAAATAAAATTATTATTGCATAGTATAGCACATTTTTGCTGTATTCTAGCAAAATATAAATAATAAAGTTTGTACAAACAATAAAAATAAACTTACAATTTAACACTAATAAACTTCGCAGATAGAACTAAAAAATTATATCTTACCAATTCGTATACGACATATGACAGATATACTATTATTTTTTATTTATATTCAAAATATTGTTGCGGCCTGTCGTGCTTGAAATCCCATAATTACCATCATAGTAATTTCATTACATTAAAATACGTTATGAATCAGTACCACCTATTGGTGAATCGTACTATTATACAATTTATATAAATTAAATTCTGGTTCTTATTCTCGCTAGACAGTCAGACTACCCCACCACTTTTGGCGGTGGAGATACTAGCGACATCTGGATCTGACCGCCAAACTGCTGTTTTTAAGCGCAACACTTTTCCCATAAGCTTGGTTTGTCTTCTTTATATAGTCACTGTGTACACGGTGCAAATGGTTCCTCTGTCCTCAATGAAATACACTTACCTTATAATTTTATTCTCGAATTGTTTCGCCTGTCGCCATCTACGGATGCAGGTCAAGCAGAAACAATGATTACAATTTGGTAGAATACCGAAACGTTGCTCAACGGCCGTTTTTTGCATTATAACTTCGAAACAGATGCCGCACACCTTCTCTTTAGAACGAGCAATCGCGAATGAGAGCTCCATGTCTCTTTCGTGCTGTTTAATGCATTCCTAAAACGATACCAAGTTACACGTCTAAACCTATCCCGTCCACAAAACGAGGAACCTGAGTGTGCTGTTTGCGCTGCTCTTCGTTGAAAGGATGTAGGGCGGGCCTACCACAAAGATCGCAGACTTCCCCGTGCAGGTAATGACACTCCCCGATTGGATACTTACACATGCCGTCCCTCTCTGCGTACGGGCACAATTTCCTCTTGCTCTTGTCGGGGTTCAAATTGAGATTGCAAAAGTTATTGTAAAAGGTGGTGGTCGAACGGCCCTGATAGCTTCTCGGAATGAATTCCGGCGCGTTCACCCAATCTTCGACATTTATCTTGCCGTTCAGATTTTGCAGGTTCTTCGATTTCTCGGTTTCCGTGGATTTGGTTTGGTTCTCCAGAGCACCAGAGGTTACGGTATGAGGTAAATGGATGTTGTCGCATTTCGTGATCTTCTTCCTGCATAAAATGTAAAGCAATCGAAACTGATAATGCTGTGCGAGGAGAGGACGCTATCTGTAGGAACCTTTCGATAATAGTGGTGATGAAGTGACTTACTTGGAGCCCGTACTTGAAGTTGCGGGTGTAGAACAGAGCAAATCGGCGCTGTTTGCGGACGAGGACGGGGCACTGCTATGTGACGAAGTTGAAGGCATATTCAATACACTATAACAATTATTTAAAGATCAAACATGTTCATCAGGGCTACTTTTTCCTGTTTGAGCAAGACTTGTACCACCCCACCTCATTTTTTCTTCAGGATACTGTCATTTCAAAGAATAACATAGGGATCTGATTGTTCCCCACCTTAGAAAATACGATAAATCAGTTAGGATTAGTGATAATAGCGGACGATCATAGTGCCATTTGAAAAATCGGAAAATTTGTGTGCTTATTGCAAGAAAACATATTTGGGATCTAAAATTATGACTCTCCCGTCAACGTATTGCTGTGGAATGGCTCCCCGGTTGTTTGAACTCTATGCTGTTAATTTTCCAAGATCAAGTTTTGGCATTGCCGCGCGCAAATTCTCACTTAGATGTAATTGTAAGAAAGGATTTAATAGTTTTGTTTGAGTATTTTATTGTTCAGTTGTGTATAGTTAATTTCATTTATTTGTACATTTTGCGTACTCCAGTATTGTATATAGTTTATATGCTAGTTTTTTCTTTGCGATGCGTTGCGCCTTCATCGCACGCAGATGTAAATTTATATATATGATTGTGTTACCTTGAGGCCCGCCAGTTACCAGATAGACGAGCGCGTGTATTGTCTTGTTTAGTTCTCTTGGTTACCGTTTCTGTAATTCATTTTAATTTTAAGATGTAGTTCGTTCTTTTGAATTTTAAAATCGTCCATCTAGCAACTCACTAGTTATTAATTGGCGTTGTATCGTTGTGCACAAATTACATGTAAGGCTCGTTAATAATTTTCGTTTTAGAAGTGATCGCGTTTAGAGTTTAAATTTTCCGTTTTTTTGTAGTTTTCAAATTAATTTTATTTTAATCACCTCGGGGTAGGTGAAGAGAAGCTCTGGGCTTGTATTTTAATTTCATTTTGATTTTACTTGGTTCTCCACGTTGATTTAATAAAATTTTAGTTTGCTTTGGATTTTTGAAACCACGTGGATTTTTTGTGGTATAAGAAATTCCTTCTAGAACGAATCCACCATTTTGTTTGATAAAGGATTTGCATTGTCCTTTTTAATTGTAGAGTCTTATGCAGGTTTGTTTTTTGCCAGAATCTTTATATTCATGGTTTTAATTTTTCTGTAATTTGTATCAATGTTTTTTTTTCTTTTTAAATAATAAATTAAATGATTGTAAATATCATTTTAAAATCACAGTTTCTTTTATTTTTGAATCAGCTATTTCTATTTTTGGGGATTTTAAAGAAAGTCATTTTTGCAAACGCCAACTATTACTTTTCATGAAAGTTACTCTGAGATATAAAGAATCTCTGGCGCCCTTTTAAATTCATATTTGCTGAGCTAGCTAAATTAATTTTGTCATTTTTAATTTCTTTAAACTTATATGCTTGGACAATCAGTTCACAGCAGTATGTTCGAGGTAAACTATACGAATTAAAATCAAACATCAAGAACCTATAATGTAGAGAAAACTACATCTACAATCATACACATCACACAAGGCAAGAGAAAAACTTAAGTTTTTCTCATGCCATTTATAAGATTGCACACCAGCAATACATCAATAGGGATGCAACTTTTCAACATATTGCTCCCCAAAGGTGAAAGAGATGCTGGCACAACAATTTAGATCAGCAACAAAGAATTTTTTTTCTAAACAACGAACATCTGTAAATGAATATCTTCAGTTATAATTTTCAGTTTATGTTACATATGGATTTCTATTTATTACTACTTTTGGACGGAACTAGAACGAGTTCAATAAAGATTTCTATTGGTATATAATAATATTTATTTCGAAATCGTTCTGCAAAAAAAAAATATAAACTTGAAAGAGATGAAATGATAATAAATATGTTTAACTAAAGGATTTAATGGAATAAGTACAGAAGAAATAGTTCAAACTGTATAGCAATTTGAATGAATTAATAACCTTTATCTCTATTAAATGATTAAAAAATTTCTTTATGAAAAAGGGTGGTAATAATTAAATAATGTGAAACTACTGCAATCCAAATTTTGTTAAAATTTGAAGGAATAACATTTATGATTAGTTTTGAGTATTTTAAATATATTCCAGTGGTAAAATACAAAGCACGAGCATTCCTATACATAACAAAAAATGTTTAGGAATTATGTGTTCCAAAAAATTCTTACAACTTATACAATAACAAAGGTTACACCAAATCACTATTTGCCCAATCCATATCGACATTCGCAAATTTCGAAATATTTTTGTGTAATTCAACTCATTAATTACAATAATGTAAACATATCTCAACCTACTGATTGTGTACACCGTTAATACCAATCTCATTTAATTTAAATCAAAATATGAGGCAAGAGTTAATGGAGCTCAATACTAAATAACAAATTCTTATATTTACCTGGTACCCAGCAAATGTTTATGATCAAACCGATTGACGTTATGATCTAACAACAATCGTTCTGTACGTATCTTTGGAGTCCTTTTAAACACTTTGCCTCTGATGGGCCGTTGACCCAAGTTGAATGTCCCCTTGACAAATTCTTCGGTACCAGTCGGAAGAGTGTTTAAATTTACATCCTGTATGCTTGCATGGGTGAAAATACAGGTACTTCCACGGCTACAATCATTATGAAGCAGCCACCTACAAAACGTTTCGATCCCTTAGATTTTAATTAGGATAGGGTGCAAAAGCAAACATTTTCTTTGTATTCTATATTATAACCTTGACAATAAAGAAGTAAATTTATAGAAGTAGGTGAATAATAACCAAGATAAAATAAAAATTGTTAACATTTCTAGCTTAATTACTTCATGCCAATTCCTAATTTGCAATAAATTCAAGAAATAACTTTATGTACACGTATTAAATCTTTAAATATTCACTTAAATACTTCTAATTCGCAAAATTTACAATATCGAACATAACCATTGTGTATATACATTGATAAAGACATACTTTCTCGTAAACGTAAAGCTAGGAATGGATAGGCGTTTTGTTTTAAGATTACACCAAATGATAATAATAAAGCAAGTGCTTACTACTGAAGGCACTTCGCGAAATGGTAATTATTAAATTAATTAGGACCAACACTTACTGACTGCAAAAGAATTCAAATTTGCTGCTGTCCGCCATGTTTACGATTAACAATAAAAAAAAACTCCTGAAAAATAGTTGTCTCAAGTGTCCTTGTGGTGGCTAACAATGATCGAACACTATTTTCGCATCTTCAATAAGGCAACCATACGACAATATCGCGATATAAACGACATTAATATGATCTTTAACTGCAACAGCAAAGTACAAAAACAACAGTGCAAATTCAACGAATATTTCAACAACTGCTACTGCGCTTGCTCCAAATATTTAAAGTTAAATTAAATATTTGCTTTTAAATGGGAACATGGATGTTATTCCCGACGATTTTTACCTTCAATAATGCACGCGGATAACGATAACGAATTCTAAAACTGTTTTGTTTTCACTTTACTTTTAATCAAGATATCTATGACGGTTTGAAAATATGAAAAATATCTCCAGGCTCCACTAAATCAGGTCTTTTTGAAAATTCATTCTTTTGTATAAATAAAATAAACGTTTTTTTTATATAAATTTAGGGTTAATAAATAGATAACTGCAATTTAGCTGTTGAAAGGTTCTCTCCAACGTAGCAAAGCAAATTTAAATTTCCCGCAGTTCTTAGTAGAACATGAAGGTGTGAAAATAACTATTAATATAAGTGCGTTCCTTTTGCCATTCAGTAGATGAAATTTAGCGTTTTATTGCAACTCAGTTGATGAAATTTAGTTTTTAATGTGAGATTCTCCGAAAACCTCATTGCCATAGTAGAATTTAATAAAACATGCCTAGACTTAACTAATTTCATGCTTCTAGGGTGTTAGTTACTCAAATTAATTGCGGGAAATTTAAATTTGGTTAATTGGAGAAATACTCTTCATGTTGACACCCAAAGCATTTATACAGGTTTACTACTTTAATATTACAATGCTTTGTTGCTTTCTATGTGGTTTTTAAGCGGAAAAATATTAATGAACACTAGAAAAATGTAATAATAAGAAAACTATTAATGTTAGTTTGCCCACCATTTAATTAATTGCGTATGCGAATTATTTTAAGTAGTAGTTATTTCTGTTATGTTACCCGGACGTCGTGAATAATTTGGGACCTTTATGACTGATCAAAAGCTTTTACCACCTTTACTAATCTTCATTTGTTCCTTTAATGTGCTCCATCCAAATGCTCTGTAAATTACTACGGTGTTCCATTTAAAAAAATAAATTTAGATAGCGTATAGCGTAAATAATATTTTACATTGCCGCTTCTTAAGGACATCCAAAAGCACTTTCAAGCATATAAACATGGATTTATGCAATTTTTTTACACATATATGCCTGTTACCAAAACATCTCAAACAATAAAAATACGTTGTTTTATTTATATTTCTGAAATTTATTTGGAAAGGTTATTTTGTTTAGATTTATCAGTAATTTTGGGCTAATTCATGGGTTAATCAACAAATAATAATACATCATCGGAATACATGTTTAATAGAGTAAAAAAATATCACTAAACAATACATTTCATATAAAAAGCTTTAATTCACGATCACATACCAAAAAATATATTTAAAAAAAATTCCCAGTGAAATAAGCTATAAATGTTAACTGGACTGAGGCGAAATAAATAAAGATCTATGAAATTTCACTAATGTAAAAGGGAAAATTAAATAAGGATAGTTAATGTGCCCTTAAAAATATAATAACTTAAGCTCAACAATATCCGTCGTCGACAATTTTCTGCCGGAAATCAAACTAGAACGATCCCACATTTAATTAAAAAAAAAAGTCTTCCATATGTCACGTAAAAATGTTTAAATAGTAATGATGCAGATTTTAAAAAACCATCAATAAATATGTACAGCTACGCAAAAAGGAAGTATTCGAAAAACGAAATATATTTTTTTACTAACGATAAAATACAATTTCTTTCTTTTTTTTTATATTTTCCTTTACGTCTAACACAATTCTAATTAAAAATAAATGTTGTAGGATTAACACTTTTTTTCCATAAATCCGTTATAATAATCTATGCACAATTCATATATTTACAGAAAAATATCCAAGTTACAAATATGCGTTATATCTTAGTTTCAAATATAATTAAAAGTAATAGTAACGTACAAAATCACTGGACGTGAAGACGACTTTATAATGAATGCAGTTCCGGTACAGTAGAAACTCAGACAAAATTTATTTATTTATAAGGTATATCTTCGACTAATATTTTTCGGGTGAGTGGTTTCAAAGAAGTATTTGTATAAGTATTTAATAAAACGGTAGAATAAAAACTAGGATAATTCTTTATTAAAATATAATTATATAAAAGCTGTGAAAATAATCGGCAATTTTTGTCTTTATTAGTCAAATATACCTGGTGTTTTCTGTTTGTTTTCCGTATATTTTACTTTATGTTTTTTTTTTCTTATTAATTTTTTTTCTTGTATTATCTAAATTTGTCTCATTCAAAACTAAGCTAACCGTACCGAATAAAGGTGTGCTATATTGAATGCGCCATGGCGCTTTTACACTGTCCAAGAGTCACGTCCCTTCCGTGTAGCGAGGCACTCAGTAAGGAAACTAGCAGCCACTGGAGGGTAAGTACACATCCAATCACAGTCACCTGATCGTGCGCTATATCACAGTTAACACGTACAAAGTACACCCGCACGCCTATTAATCACTACTAACTCTAGCTTAATACGGAATTATATCGATACAGAAACACACGATATATAAAAATATATAAAAAAAACATAAACATTAATAAAAAAAACGGGTGTTTGCAGCTCCAACGCCTTGAAACGATTCGTCCGAATACCAGCACCGCGTTTACAATATAATTAGGCAGTGATTATCGTAAGTATGCGAGTGCACCATGGGCATGGAATCAGGGCGCATAGTTTCGGAGTAGCAAGGGATCAGGTGACTGACGAGGTCAGCAAGCTGAAGATTCTTCGCCTCCTAATATGCATGCCACTTGATCCAATTTGTTGGCTAAATATAAACGACGGCAGTTTATATCGTTATTTAGGGCTTCGGAAATCTAAAAAAAAAAGGGACAATGGGTAAAATGTTAACACTGTAACAGCACATGAGAATTTATAGTTTGCAGACAAAACGTTTTATCTGAACAACCCCCAGATAAACGTAACTTCACAAGCTTGCACTGCTAACTTACTGTCACAAGTAATGTAAAAGTTAATGCAGTTGCGACAAGTATATATCATGGTACGTGCTTCGGTTATTTCCGAGTGATTCGGCGTCATCGTTTATCGAGTATTTATTTTTTTTTTGTTTTAACCGCCATTCGCTATTCTGTCATCGACCACCATTGTTTGTTGTGTTGTATGCGTTTGAGCTGTTTCAGTGTATAATACTTTAAAACATTATTCATGCAAAAGTAAGTATTACCTAATTTTATATCTTTTACTAGATATGCATTGTTGTTCAAGAATATCAATAGTTTATATTCTAACCATGACCGAATTGTGTCAGAGAAAACAAATGGAGATGTGCGTGGCCAGCTCGTATAATATTTTTTATTCATTTGATTTATTTATTATTAATTTCTAATTTGATTTACACATGTACCGTATATATATATACGTTTCTGCGATACCGTAGTAAACATCACTTACAATAAATAAAAGAACATGTATTAAATTGCCCCATATTTCATATAATTCTAAGCCTAATTTTTCCACATAAGCGCTTAAGCCAATGCATTAGTTAAAAGTTCTAGTTTATATTTGCTAGCTAGCTAGCTTGTGTATAATTTGATTTTATATATTTAGTAATTTTGAATAATTAATGTTTGAGTTTTTTTTCAGTTTTAATGACAGCTGTGTAATGTGATTTTCAATAAATTCAAAAATATACATATAATTCAGTGTTATAATTAATAAGAAATTATATATATATATTTGTATCTCTTATTTCAAGAAATCATTCTAATGTTATCAATATTTTTTAGGAACCGATACATAATGAGCTCACCAAATAAATTAAACCAAGGTTAATTTGGAAGGTCTTAGAAGATTTTTTTTCATAGCAGAGCATTTAGAAACTAAATGGATACGGTTTTTAGATTGCCCAACATACTGCCGCAATACAACAGCTTACATATATAGTAACTAATAAGGATTAAGGGAGAATCAATTTCATAACTTATGGAATTCTTTTCAGCAAATATAGAACTTTATGACATTAGTAACCATCAAATAGTTGAAAACTTCTTCTTTTGAGAAAAGTTGGTGATAATTGATATATTTAAATTATTACCTATTTTATTTTCTAAGTCTATGTTCATTTATTGAATTAATCAACAAAAAATTTCAGATTCGGTTTTGATATCAACATGGAAGGAACGTTAGAGTTTGACATCAAACATCCTAAAAAACACTAGAGGACAAATTGACGCAAATCCTTCTTAACAGGAAAAGCTTAAAAACCTTTTCCAGAAGAGTGAAATGTTAAAATTTATTTTGGTGAGTTTTTATTAATAATCACTAAGTATAGTAAAATTAAGGTATTTTGTATTTTGTAGTAACGGGGAAACAGTTACTTTTATAATATCCACGACGACTGTTGACTCTTGGAAGCTGATAGCCGTTTCCCGTTCTTCCATCTCTGGTATGTTTTATTTTTTAATAGTGTCTTTTTTTATTACGAGAGAATCGCGGAATCACGATGGTAAAGGAAATAGGAAGAGATTATATGTTTTCTATATAAATATAAACGCACTAATATGTTATAATATGTAGAAGTTTTTTATAAATACCTGAAATTCTAATTTTATTAATTTAGAGTTTTACTTATGGAACAATTTGATTTGAAACAATTAAAATTTGGGGACGATGACGGCATGCGAAAATAATAAAATGAACGCAAATATATCTAATTACTAAATCTCTCAGAGTTTTGTTAGTATAATTTGCAAAAACCTTTTTGAATCACTTGAATACATTAAGTTTTTGTACAAATTTATTTTTGTTCAGTTGTGTTATTCTCCTTATAATTATAATTTCAAAACATGAAAAGAGTCATATACCAGTCTTTTTCTTATATAGCAGTTTAGAGAATGCTTATACAAACTTGATTAAGGTTACAACAATCAAACAAATAGAATTGGTATTATTTCTTTTTTTGTTTTTTAGGTAAATATGGAATGTACATTAATAAGACGTTTCACTTATTTCAAAGCTTTTCAAGTATACTATAAAATATAAATTGTAATGGTGTAATTATAATTAAATTTTATAAATGAAAAAATATAATTGTAAATGGTTAAATGATAATAAATTTTAATAAATGATTTAAAATCATAATTTCAAAATTCAACAAAACATTGGTTTACTATGAATTGAATACTCTGATGTTTTTTTTAAAGATAGCGTATAATAGTGTTTGATTATTAGTAGAATATGAAAAATCGAATTTGTAATTAAATAGACTTAAAAAATTTATTTACTATAAAATGAAGTTATTTGAAATAATTTAATTACATACAAAAGAGGTTAACATAAAACATAACAATACATATACAAATATTCACAAGACTATATAACTTAATTTTAGAAGCAAAACAATATTTTTAAAACTATTATTACAAAATCAATTTTCATATTTTATAACACAAAATAATCAAAACATACTTATTTGAAACGCATCTAAATAAAACATAACGATATATTCAAAATTCATAGTAAACAGTTTTGTTTATAAATAAAAATATTATTATAATTTACACAATTATAATTTATATTTTACATATATCTGAAAAAGCTCTTGAAATTAAAACGAAACATCCATTGTAATACATTTCTATTGTTTTATGCCTAAGAATAAACCAAGAAAGAAAATTAATACATTCGGTATTGTTGATTTACAACTTTATCAAGGTTTTACACCTTCCTAAAGCTTGCTCAACATTGTCATTCCAACCTTTTCATATGCTTTTAACAGACAAGCTTATGGGAACCTCCATAGTAACCTTATATGCTTTAAGACAAGCTTAACCTTAAACCTGTTGAAAAACCTGTCCTGTTCAAGTAGCAGCTTTTCACACCTTGCAGCAAGCCTTGCACGCCTTGCCATAACAAGCACGTTGACACCTTTTTCCCTGTCGAAACAACCTTTAAAAGGTTGTATAACCTTAAATTGTTATCTGGGCCAGAGGTGGGATATTATGCTTGGAATTCACAGTTTTCCCCAGCATACAACTCAAAACACCCTGCATCTAATGATCAAGGTTTTGATTAAATATATGACTTAACTTGATTGCATATGTATAAAATGTCTGCAAACTACTTTGATTTCGTGTGCTGGTCTCTTCGGATTATTGAAATGTGCACATATTCTCCAAATCCCAAATTATTGTTAATATTACATGTCGCGATTATTTTCGTTACATAAAATATGCAATTCCTCAAGGCCGCAACCTTATCGAATTCGTCCGCTTGTTGGCGAAGCAACTGCATCCCACCCCATCCTCTTGATCGGTGATAATCGGCATTGAACGCTACCTCACTATAAAAAATCGATACCATTTCCTGTACCGCGGTATATCCTGAGAAGGACCCAAATTTAATGTTACTTAATTCGATCTATTACAAAAAGAAGAAAAAGAAAAAAAAAAACGTACTGAACTTTGCGAATAAAACTTATTCGATAGCAATCTTGCCGATCCTATGTTCCGTAGTTGAGCACGAATCCATAAACGTTTGGGCTATAACAGAGAGGCAGGAGTCGAGAGTAGGCGTTTTGTTGATGTCGAATATGAAATCCGGATTTTTTATAAAATTCACCCAGAATCTCAAGGGAAGACTGTTCGATTTCCACGCGTGAACCACCTCGGGATCGATGATGCCGTGTTTCTTGGCTGCCTCGTCCAACAGGTCGAATAACCACTTCACAGCTGACGGCTGTAGTGTCGTTAACTGTATATGGTTTGAAAGAAATCGTCGACTAACTTTTATCGTCCCTTTCTCGAAAGCAACGCGTTAGAAAATCTCCAGGATAGCTAGTCGTCCGCTCGTAGTTTATTATTGAGATTAATTTGATCTCGCTAGGCTTTATTAGGTGGATATTTCGCGTTTTGCCCGTCTCGATGTCCGTTTCGTAGCGATGATCGGCGATTGGGAATTGTTAAATACATGCCCGACACGCTTTGATCAAACAAACAAGAACTAGTATTGAAGCGAAATAACGACATAGATAATTCAATAATTACAGTATGCAAGCGCTTACATTATTAAACATCGTTCTGCCTGTATATCAAAGACATCAGCACTCTCCTTAACACATAATGACTAATACAATTTCTTTCAACGTTTCAGCGTTTTGGTGTGACATCCTCGTCTTGCAACGTTAATGTCCACCACGACCGTCCTCCATTCTGAAACAAGCAAATTTAAAAAAATTCGGCGTTCCCGTCCTTCACCCACCTAAATCTACTTCGTATATCGAGCCCCATCGAGAAAATGGCGATATCTTAAACAGAGCGTCTACGATTTGATTCAACCTGGCTGATACTATCACAGTTCAAGACTTTACACTGTATCTTTTCGTCCAGCGTCGTCGCTGCGACAAATGTAAAGTCTGTAATGCACAATAATATTCCTGAATATTTATTTATGTATTGTTCGTGCTCAAAAATTCAAATGTTAAGTAATACTGACCACCACCGTTTATGATCTGATCTGCTCCCGGAGCAATCTCTCTTCGGACAGCGGAGTACCTGGCACGTCGTGCTTATTGCGTCCACCAGTCCCTTCTCTATCTGATGCTTAATCGGTTAAATAACAAGAACAGAGACGAGCCGGCGTACTCACTTCATACGAAACATCAGAGCCATCCAATTCGTCAGCATCTTCTCCACGACCTTCGTTCTGCTCACATCAATTCAGGATGTTTGTATTCACCGATTTCTCTATCAAACGTATCATAACACTTAATGATATCGGGCTACCCATCTTTCCCATCAGACTACCATCATACAAGCACGTTGACCCTGGACATGACAAGTCAATACGAACGATATAATCCATGTTAACGCAAGGCCGACGCAACCACACTCACTTATCGCGGATGTTAAACGACTTCTGAGATTCTAACACATCGGATGAAGGTGTGCAGAAGTGTTGTTTGTTAACAAGCGTCGAATTGTAACATAGCAGCATTCGTATTCGTCTCGGACCATTTTAGCCACCTGAAAAGGGAAGATTATCTCACAAATAACTTTAAATATAACTAAATTTGGAATCAAAGAAAAAAAATCCATCGGATTGACGCGGCAAAATGACAAGTATGCTTTTCTATCGCTCCTTTCCCTAGATCAAGTGGACTATAACAAGGAAACAAACCAATTATGGAAAGTTTGCGCTTTAAAAACAAACAGTTGCGGTCAGATCCAGATGTCTCTGTATCTCCACGCCAAAAGTGTGGGAGTCTGACTGTTTAGCGAGATAAGAACAAATTTAATTTATAAAATGTGTATGTAATAGTAACGATCACAATAGGTGTTACTGATTCATAACGTATTTTAATGTAATGAAATTNGAATAGAAAACCAACATAAAAGTGAAATTAGTCGATAGGTAAACGTTCATGTGCCCTTGTTCTTTACATTTTCAAAATTTAGACCAGCAAATTTTATTATGACAATACTAAAATTCTTGATGTTGAAAATAATACCAAAGCGGTTATGTCTAGAAATGGTCATATAAAGAATCAAAATTCAATTATTCAAAAACAGACACTAATAACTCAACCATATTTATTGCAACATCTTACAAAATACATAGTAACATTACCTTGTTACATAAATGTTTTTGACTTTATAAAAAATTCTAAATTTAAATACATAAATTTGATAATTAATTTACTTGGAATATTATTAAATATTTCATTACGATTGATTCTTTTTATAATATTTAGATGTGCCTCCTGATGAAGTAAAATATATAACGAAATATGAGCGATTTAGCATTTTATTTAAACCTGATTACCCATATAACCTTACTTATATATATATTATATATATATATATATAGATATATAACTTCCTGCGAATACCGTGTCAACATCACACAATAAATATAAAGAACAGTATTAAATTGCCCCAACATAATTCTAACACTAATTTCCCACACCATAAGCGACATAAGCCAATGCACTTAGTTTAAAAAGTTATAGTTTATATTTGCTAGCTAGCAGGCTTGTGTATAATTTGATTTATATAATTCAGGAAATTTTGAATAATTAAGTGTTGAGGTTTTTTTTCAGTTTTAATGACAGTCGTAATAGGATTTTCAATAAAATTCAAAAATATACATATAAATCAGTGTTAAATTAATAAGAATATCATATATGTATATATTTGTAATCTCTTATTTCAAGAAATCAATTCTAATGTTATCAAATTATTTTTTAGGAAACCGATTACAGTAATGAGCGTCACCAAAATTAAAATTAAAACCAAGGCCGTAATGTGGAAGGTCTTAGAAGATTTTTCTTTCATAGCAGAGTGTTTAGAAACTAAAATGGATACGTTTTAGGTTTGGCCCAACAGACTGCCGCAATACAACAGGCATTATATAGTAACTAATAAGGATAAGAGGAGAATCAATTTCATAACTTATGAAATCCTTTCAGCAAGATATAGAAGCTTCTATGACATTAGTAAACCATCAAATAGTTGAAAACTCTTCTTGGAGAAAAAAAAGTTGGTGAGTAATTGATATTATTTAAATTATTGCCATTTTTATTTTCTAAGTCCACATGTTCACTTATTGAATTAATTCCACAAAAAATTTTACAGATTCGATATTTGATATCAACCCATGGAAGGAACGTTAAGAGTTTGACATCAAACATCCTAAAAAAACACTAGAGGACAATATTGACGCAAATCCTTCTCTAACAGGAAAAAGCTTTAAAAAACCTTTTCCAGAAGACTGAAATGCTTAAAATTATTTTGGTGAGTCTTTTTATTTAATAAGTTATAGTAAAAATAAGGTAGTTTGTATTTTGGTAGTAACGGGGAAACAGTTGCTTTCATAATATCCACGACGACTTGTTGACTCTGGGAAACTGATAGCCGTTTCCCCTGTCTTCCCATCTCTGGTATTGTTTTATTTTTTAATAGTTGTCCCTTTTTTTATTAACAGAGAATCGCGGCAACACGATGGCAAAGGAAAATAAGATTATAGTGTTTTTCTATATTAAATATTAAAAACGCAATCTAAATATGTATATTATATAATAGATAAGTTTTTTTTTATTAAATACTGAAATTCTAGTTTTATTTAATTCTAGCAAATTTTACTTGATGCAAACAGATGTGAATTTTGAAAACAATTAAAATATTTTAGGAGACGATGGACGGCATGCGAAAATATAAAAATGAACGCAAATGATATCTAATTTACTAAAATTCTCTCCAGAGTTTTGTTTGTAATAATTTTGCAAAAAACATTTTTGGAAGCACTTGGAAGTTACAATTAAAGTTTATTTGTACGAAATTTATTTTGGTTTCAGTTTGCTGGTTATATCTTTCCTTAAAAATATTTTAGTAATTTTCAAAGTCACATGAATAAGAGGTCATATTACCCAACTCTTTTCTTGACTATAGCCAAGCTTTAGAGAAACTTATACAAACTTTGATAAAGGCTTACAACAATCAAAACAAAATAGGAATTGGGTATTAATTTCTTCATTTCTTGTTTTTAGGTCAAAAATATGGAAATGTACATTAATAAGGACGTTTCACTTTGATTTCAAAAGCTTTTTCAAGTATACATATTCAACATATAAATGTAAATGGTTGTAAATTATAAGTAAATTGTTTAATAAATGAATAAAATCATAATTCAAAATTCAACCAAAACAATGTTTACTATGAATTTATGAATATATCTTATGTCTTTTTTAAAGATAGCGTAAATAGTATGTTTTAATTATTTGTTGTTAGTAGAATATGAAAATCGAATTTTGTAAATAAAATAGATCTTTAAATATTGTATTTAGCTATAAAATGAAGTTTATTTGAAATAATTAAATTTATAGACATACAAAAGCAGTTAACCATAAAAACAGACATATTACAATATAAATATTTCACAAAACTATTATAACTTAATTTTAGAGCCTAAATACAATATTTTTAAAGATGTATTTAATTACAAATTCAATTTTTCATATTTATTAACAACAAATAATCAAAACATACTATTTTGAAAACGCTATCTTTAAATAAAACATAACGATATATTTCAAAATTCATAGTAAACAATGTTTTGTTTATTAAATAAAAATATTAATTTATATATTTACACAATTTATAATTTATAATTTTAATTATATCTTGAAAAAGCTCTTGAAATTAAAACGAAACGTCCCTGTTAAATATGTACATTTCTAATATTTTATACCTAGAAACCAAGAAAAAGAAGAAATTAATATCCAATTCCTATTTTGTTTTGATTGTTACAAACTTTTGATCAAGTTTGTACAGGCCTTCTCTAAAGCTGGCTCAACATTTGTCATTCCAACCTTGTCATATGCTTTTACAGACAGAGCTGTAGTGGAACCTTCCATGGTAACCTTGTCATCATGCTTTTACAGAACAAGCTTAACCTGTAACCTTGCTTGGGAAAACCTTTGTCTGTGTCAACTAGCAAAGCTTGTCACAACCTTGCAGCAAGCTTGCACCCTTGCCATAACAAGCACGTTGACAACCTTTTTCCCTTGTCGAAACAACCTTTAAAAAGGCTTGTATAAACCTTAAATTGTTATCTAGGCCAGAGGTTGGATATATGCTGTGGAATTCCACAGGTTTTATCCCCAGCATACAACTCAAAACACCCTGCATCTAATGGTATCAAGGTTTTGATTAAATTTATATTACTTAACTTGTATTTGCATACTGTGATAAAATGTCTGCAAACTACTTTGATTTCAGTGTGCTGGTCTCTTCGGGATTATATGAAATGTGCACCATATCTCCAAATCCCCTGCTAAATATTTGTTAATACTTACATGTTCGCGATATTTCGTTACATAAATATGCAATTCCTTCAAGGCCGCAACTGTATCGAATTCGTCCGCTTGTTGTGCGGAAAGCAACTGCATCGCCGACCCCATCTCTTGATCGGTGATAATCGGCATTGACGCTACCTCACTATAAAAACTCGATACCATTTCCCTGTACCGCGGTATATCCTGAGAAGGACAATTTAATGTTACTTAATTCGATCTATTACAAAAAGAAGAAAAGAAAAAAAAAAACTGTACTGACTTTTGCGAATAACAACTTATTCGATGGCGAATCTTTGCCAAGCCTATGTTCCGTAGTTGAGCACGAGTCCATAAACGTTTGGGCTATAACAGAGAGGCAGGAGTCGAGAGTAGGCGTTTTGTTGATGTCGAATATGGAAATCGGATTTTTATAAAATTCACCCAGAATCTCAAGGGAAGACTGTTCGATTTCCACGCGTGAACCACCTCGGGATCGATGATGCCGTGTTTCTTGGCTGCCTCGTCCAACAGGTCGAATAACCACTTCACAGCTGACGGCAGTTTGTCGTTAACTGTTAATATGGTTTGAAAGAAATCGTCGACGAACTTCTGTATCGTCCCTTTCGTCGAAAGCAGACGCGTTAGAAATATCTCCGGTATAGCCTTGTGCGTCCGCTCTGTAGTTTTATTATTGAGATAATGTTGATCATCGATAGGCTTTATTAGGTGGTATATTCTCGCGTTTTGCCCCGTCTCGATGTCCCCGTTCGTAGCGATGATCGGCGATTGGGAATTGTTAAAATACATGCCCGACACGCCTTTGATCAAACAAACAAGAACTGAGTATGACAGCGAATAACGACATAGATAATCTTAATAACTTACAGTTATGGCAAGGCTGCTTACAATTATTAAAGCTATCGTTCTGCCTGGATATCAAAGACATCACAGCACTCTCCTTAACACCATAATGAGCTAGAGTATTCAATTTCTTCCAACCGTTCAGCGTTTTCGTGGTGACATCCTCGTCTTGCAACGTCAGATGTCCACCACGACCGTGCCTCCATTCTGAAACAAGCAAAAATGTTAAGACAATTTCGGCGTTCCCGTCCTTCACCCACCTAAATCTACTTCGTATATCGAGGGCCTCAGAGAAAATGGCGTATTCTTAAATAGAGCGTCTAGAATTTTTGATTTCACCTGGCTGATACTATCACAGTCTAAGACTTTACACTGTATCTTTTCGTCCAGGGTCGTCCTGAACGATATGTAAAGTCTGGAAGCACAAAATATCCTAATATTTATTATTGTATTTGTCTTGCTCAAAATTCAAATGTTAAGTAATACTGACCACCACGTTATGATCGATCTGCTCCCGGAGCAATCTCTCTTCGGACAGCGAGTACCTGGCGTCGTGCGTTATGGCGTCCACCAGTCCCTTCTCTATCTGATGCTTAATCGCTTTAAATAACAAGAACAGAGACGAGCCGGCGTACTCCTTCAAATACGAATACATGCAGAGGGCCATCCAATTCGTCAGCATCTTCTCCACGACGCTTTCGGTTCTGCGCAGCATCAATTGCGGATGTTTGGTATTCACCGATTTCTCTATCAAACGCATCAGTAAGCACTTTAAGATATCGGTTGCGTACTCCATCTTTCCCATCAGGACTACCATCAGTACAGAGGCCACGTTGACCCTGGAAATGACATACGACCGATTAATCCATGTTAACGCAAGGCCGACGCAACCACACTCACTTATCGCGGATGTTAAACGACTTCTGAGATTCTAACACATCGATGAAGGTGAGCAAGAAGTGTTTGTTGTTAACAAGCTTCGAATTGTAACATAGCGGCATCGTAGTTCGTTCTCGGACCATTTATACGCACCTGAAGAAGTGTGGAAGATAATTCTTCACAAATAACTTTAAATATAACTAAATTTGGAATCAAAAGGAAAAAAATCCATCGGTATTGACGCGGCAAAATGACAAGTATGCTTTCTTTCGCTCTTTCCCTAGATCAGTGACTATATACAAGGAAACAAACCAAGCTTATGGGAAAAGTGTTGCGCTTAAAAACAACAGTTTGGCGGTCAGATCCAGATGTCGCTAGTATCGCCACCGCCAAAAGTGGTGGGATAGTCTGACTGTTTAGCGAGAATAAGAACCAGAATTTAAATTATATAAATTGTATAATAGTACGATTCACCAATAGGTGGTACTGATTCATAACGTATTTTAATGTAATGAAATTACTATGATGGTAATGATATGGGATTTCAAGCACGGCAGGCGGTAACAATATTTTAAATATAAATAAGAAATAATAGTATATCTGTCATATGTCGTATACGAATTGGTAAGATATTATTTTTTAGTTCTATCTGTGAAGTTTATTAGTGTTAAGTTGTAAGTTTATTTTTATTGTTTGTAAAACTTTATTATTTAATATTTTGCTAGAATAAGCAAATGTGCTATACTATATAATAATAATTTTATTTTATTGGTAACTGAATTTAGGAAACCAAAAAGACAATAAACAGAATATTCTTGGAACTCTTTGACGACATATCGGCATATAGCTATCGGTTTTATGAAAGTGATAAATAATATTAAGATTTGATATCCGAGGTTTCTGCCAATGGAAGTTAAAAAAAACTATTTATTTACTTAAATTAAATTCACTTGAAATACGTTTACTTCCCACTCTCAAAATATGAATATTTGTAATATAATCACAGAATGGGATAACAATCAGAAGTTTCACTCCCTCGCTGTCTCTTTGATCTCCTAATGGCTTTATATTGTGATCTCGGACACCATCTTTCCACGATAAACTTCAGGATCGCAATAACGACAATTTTTTTTCTCCATGTCTGCACTAGATTTATTTGAAAAAATATTTTTTGGACTATTTACTATAAAAATTGAAGTAACATGTATGCGTTTAACACTTTTTCATTTTTTTTATGACCAAGAAATATTTAACCCTGAAATACTAACGCTTTTACGTTCGTGATTACAAAACAGAAAATACACGTCGCTATTTGAGTACCTACCCCAGTAAACCAAATTCAAATTTCCCGCAATTATATTTACTAACTTCACTTAAAGGTATTCAAATAACTATTAATCTAATACAAAATCGTAGGTAATTTCATGCTTAAATTTTGAAGTTACTGAAAAATAATTGCGGGAAATTTGAATTTGGTTTATTGGGACATTATAGTATTCCATTTCCATGATACTAGGGTTACATAGAAAGTAAGAATACAGTGAATTTATTTTATTATTGAAAAAAAGATGTTTGCCATTGTTGGTTTGTCCCACATAGCCAACTTTAAATTGCCCGCAATTATTCTTAGTAACTTCAACGTTGAAACAAAAATTACCTACCATTTTGTACTACATTAACAGTTATTTTAATGCGTTTACATGAAGTCACGTAAAATAGTGGCGGGAAATTTAAATTTGGCTGTTATGGTAACGTGTAGTTCGTACTATATAGTTTATATTTAAACTTAAAGAAATTTACAATGTTCTGTAGATTCTAATTAACTAGCCGTGCATAATATAAATTTTTTTTATTAAGTGAAAAATAAATAAATGAATGATCATTCGCAATTCAAACGTTATAAACAAATTATCGAATGATCGTCAATAATATAATGCTTTTTTCGTCATTCAATTACGTCCATCACAAGTACAGTAGAGAAGAGATAGCGGAATGTCGAGTAGGATATTAGAGACTATATAAGAAGTTATTTAAGAGTTCACGTTATATATCAAAGTTGTATGCTACACACTGTTATAGCCAACTGTCAAATAGCCAAATTTAAATTTCCCGCAATTATTCTTAGTAACTTCAACGTTGATACATAAAATTCCCCACCATTTTGTATTACATTAATAGTTATTTTAAAGCCTTTACGTTGAATTCATTAAAAATTGTGGCGGGAGACTAATTGTAAGTTAACTTAGAGCCGTTTTACACGTACGAGATTTTTTACGTAAATCATACCAGAAATTACCTCGAAAATTTTGGTGAGAATTTTCCTAAGAGCCGTTTTACACGTATGAGAATTTTTACATAAATCATACCAAAAATTATCTCGAAAATTTTGGTGAGAATTTTCGTAAGACTTTTTGTCACGACACTTTCAGGTCGTTTTACGCAGGAATAAGGTTAGGTACTTCCATTTGCACTTGTAAGTTGTAACCTAAATCTAAACAATTAAGATCCGTATTTGCTGGTTTATTGGTTAACTGCTATTTATTTAGGATTTCCATGATAATCATAATCAAATATCAATTTAATTTAACAAATGCGCCTGCTTATAACAACAATATCGTGAAAATTCCGGTTAAAATTTATTCCTGTGTAAAAACGACCTGAAAGGTATCGCGACAAAAATTCTAACGAAAAATCTCACCAAAAATTTTCGAGCAATTTTTGGTATGATTTATGTAAAAATCTCGTACGTGTAAAACGGCTCTTACACAACATATGCTAACAAAAAGGAAACAAAATTATTAAACGTCACAATTTAATGTATATTGATGTGCCTTTGATGTTTCTTTTTAATTTACAAACTTAATGCTTTCCTGTGTTTAGTTATAATAACGTAGCCCTCCTTTTAATTAATCGCATTTGTGAAATCTCGCACATCTGTCATTGAAAGGAATGCCGATAAGAAAATATACTCGTGGAACTGTTATCTCACCGTAAATAATATCGGAAAGACAGCCTTTGCTTTTTTCGATTTTAAATGTTGTACTCCTTGATATTCATATTACGTTTTATTTACAAAAAAAAAAAAAACAAAACAAGATGTCCTATTGATGTCTACAAGCGATTTGCTTGGTACAACTATTTTTGAGTAGATTGCGCTGTCATACTTAATACATCACAATAATTTCTGGTTTAGCTCCAATCTTAATTTGGACGATTTGGACATCCAAGCGACATCTTTCGATGACTTTTAAAATTAATTTGCTTTTATATGGACTTGGTTTATCTTCTTGTATATAATCACTGCCCTAGATAAAGGAGTATGCTGTGATGCTACGAGGTAGCACATAGCCCGGTATATATAAAAAAATGTAAATATAATGTTGTAATTCAATTAATAAACTTTAATCATCCCTTAATGCCAATTATATTCCTTAATCTTAAATTATAAGTATATCCTCTCCAATGCTAGATAGCATGCGGGGGTAGAATTTCAGATTATAATCGCCTAGAGGACGCTCTGGCGTTAAAAAAAAATACAAATAGGAAGATAAACCGGAGACGCTGTGGGAGGCTGTTGCTCAATGTCCTCTACTTCCAATATTGTATGTTAAAGTAGTCAATTTAAGTGAAAATAGTATGTGTAAGACTCTGATACATAAAGTATTAACACTATTAATCGACTTTGTAGGATAAAGAAAACATTTAAGTGAAAGCAAATCTGATTTTATTTAATAAATGGTTCTAAATGTGAAACAGTGTAAAAACGACGTAAATAAGCAAAGATTTATCTCAGGTACGTAAAATGTATTCGTTCATTAAATAACAATTACGTTTTTTTTAATGGGAATTCCAAGTTTTGCAATATATTTTAATCATATAATTGTATGTTCACTTGAAAATTTCTCAAAATTCTATGCTTAAGTGACGGGTAGATCAGCAAATGCAACATTTGATAAAGAATAAAATCATAATAAATAAATTCGAAAGCATCTAGATTTTTGACGAAACCGCTCCGATATATGTACTTGTAAAAATAATCTTTAACATTGCGTGAGCTCTCTATATAAATATACTCCCTGTTTAAAGTGTTGTCACTCACCTTTGGTGCATTTAATATCGGATGATCGCTCACCCCAGGAAAAAATACCTTCATGATGTAATTGTGTGGTCCAAAGTGGGAATCCCAGAGCTTTCCAGATCCGCCGTCAGGTCGGTCATGTCCGTTTGTAGTTCCGCGAAGGCTGTAACATATTTCACTCTAGCAATCCCGATATAAGTAAATTGACGGGAAAATTTACCCAATTTACATTCGAACCGAACGTTGCTCTCCAAAGGTGCCATTTGTATTTGAATCCTCTTGTATTCCCGTTCAGCTTGCGTCGATTTTCTCCTATATACGAACAGTACTAGGCCGAATAACACGATCGACACGACAATACCGATCGCTATTAGAGCCGTGGCCGCTGCCGGTAGCGAGAACGGTTTCAATACGTCGTAACGCAAATAACCGATCGGGAATCGTATATTCCTTCCAACTCTGACGACTACCAGGGGTAAATTTGTTTCAGTCTTGATTCCGTTTTCGTCAGTGTCCGAAGGCTGCTGTTCCGGCGGCGAACAGACCAGCTGCGTCATAGCCAAACTGGTCACGTTGCAGGGTCTAGTGCCGATTGTTACGACGACGTCCGTTTCGTCGCTGGCCAAATTCAAATTTTCACCCTCTATGACCAAAGTGTCGCCCTTGTAGAGTTTGATTTGATTGGGAAATTCGAAAAATTTTGGATCTTCGACGTATAACAGGTGGTGGGAGAGCTTCGAGAAATGTTTTTCTAAATCCCTAACTGCGATCACGTTATCCATTATGAATCCGAATTTTCAGTTGCAACGGAGCGCCCTAAGGATAATGAAATATATTCTATTTTATAACAGCGGATTTCCTTTCATTTTATATTACAGAAGAAAAATCTTTTCTACAAAAAGTTCAACCCACAACAAATACTACACAAGGGCGTAGACTCTATCCCAGATAACACGTAAGCTTACGACAAGCTTGCCACTTGCTTAACTTTACCTTGTCCAGACAAGCTTAACAGTAAAAGTTAATACAAGGTTGCGACAAAGTTATTATATCATGGTACGGTGACTTCGTGTATTTCCGAAGTGATTCGGCGTCATCGTTCTCCGAGTATTGACTTGTATTTTTGGTTTAACCGCCATTCCGCTATTCTGTATCGACCGCCAATTGTTTGTTGTGTCCAGTTGTGTCGTATGCGTTTTGAGCTGTTTCAGTGTAAAATAGTTTAAAAACATCTTCCATGCAAAAGTAAGTATTATCTATTTTATATCTTTTTACTAGATAATGCATTGTTGCTTCAAGAATATCAATAGTTTATAATTCTAACCGATGAACCGAATTGTGTACAGAGGAAACAAATGGAGATGTGCGTGGCCAGGCTCGGTATATATATTTTCTACTAATTCCCATTTGATTTACAACTGTACCGTATATATATATACCGTTCTTGCGAATATCTCTAGTAAACATCACTTACAATAAATAAAAAAGAACATGTATTAAATTGCCCCAAACTATTGCATATAATCTAACCTAATTTTCCACACCATAAGGCATAAGCCAATTGCACTTAGTTAAAAAAGTTATAGTTATATTTGCTAGCTAGCTAGCTTGTGGTATAATTTGATTTTATATAATTCAGAAATTTTGAATAATTAAATGATTTTAATGACAGTGTAATAGGATTTTTCAATAAATTCAAAAATATACATATAAATTCAGTGTTATAATGAACAAGAATATTATATATATATATATATATATATTTGTATCTCTTATTTCAAGAAATCATTCTAATGTTATCAAATATTTTTTAGGAATCGATTACAGTAATGAGCATCACCAAATTAAATAAACCAAGTGATGTGGAAGGTCTTAGAAGATTTTCTTTCATAGCAGAGCATTTAGAAACTAAAATGGATACGGTTTTAGATTTGCCCAACAGACTGCCGCAATACAACAGGCATTACATATATAGTAACTAATAAGGATTAAGAGGAGAATCAATTTCATAACTATGAAATTCTTTTTCAGCAAATATAGAACTTCTATGACATTAGTAAACCATCAAATAGTTGAAAACTCTTCTTGGAAAAAAAAAGTTGGTGAGTAATTGATAATAATTAAATTACTACCTAGTTTTATTTTCTAAGTCCATGTTCACTTATTGAATTAATTCCAACAAAAAATTTACAGATTCGATATTTGATATCAACCCATGGAAGGAACGTTAAGATTTGACATCAAAACATCCTAAAAAAAACCACTAGAGGACAATATGACGCAAATCCTTCTCTAAAAGGACAAAAGATTAAAAAACCTTTCCAGAAGACTGAAAGCTTAAAAATTATTTTTGGTGAGTTTTTTATTTTAATAACCACTAAGTAAATAGTAAAAATAAGGTAGTTTGTATTTGTAGTAACGGATGAAACAGTTACTTTTCATAATATCCACGACGACTTGTTGACTCTGGAAAACTGATAGCCGTTTCCCCTGTCTTCCCATCTCTGGTATGTTTATTTTTAATAGTTGTCCTTTTTTTATTACAGAGAATCGCGGCAAACACGATGGCAAAGGAAAATAGATTATAGTGTTTTTCTATATAATATAAAAACGCAAACTAAATATGTATATATAAATATGTAGAAGTTTTTTTTTTTAATAAATACTGAAATTCTAATTTTATTTGAATTCTAGCAATTTTACTTGATGCAAACAAATGTGATTTTGAAAACAATTAAAATATTTTAGGAGACGATGGACGGCATGCAAAAATAATAAAATGAACGCAAATGATATTTAATTTACTAACATTCTCTCAGAGTTTGGTTTAGTAATAATTTGCCAAAAAACATTTTGAAGCACTTGGAAGTTACATAAAGTTTATTTGTACGAAATTTTATTTTGGTTCAGTTTGCTGGTTATATCTTTCCTTAAAATATTTTAGTAATTTAAAGTCACATGAATAAGAGGTCATATACCCAACCCTTTCTTGACTATAGCAAGCTTTAGAGAAAGCTTATACAAACTTTGATAAAGGCTTACAACAATCAAAACAAAATAGGAATTGGGTATTAATTTCTTCATTTTCTTGGTTTTTAGGTCAAAAATATGGAAATGTACATTAATAAGGACATTTCACTTTGATTTCAAAAGCTTTTTCAAGTATACATATCAAATATAAATTGTAAAATGGTGTAAATTATAAGTAATTGTTTAATAAATGATAAATTCATAATTCAAAATTCAACAAAACATTGTTTACTATTGAATTTGATATATCTTATGTTTTTTTTAAAGATAGCGTAATAGTAATGTTTTGATTATTTGTTGTTAGTAGAATATGAAAAATCGAATTTTGTAATTAAATAGATCTTTAAATATTGATTTTAGTTATAAAATGAAGTTTATTTGAAATAATTTAATTTTATAGACATACAAAAGCCAGTTAACCATAAAACAGACATATTACAATATACAATATTTCACAAACTATATAACTTAATTTTAGAGCTAAATACAATAATTTTAAAGATCTATTTAATTACAAAATTCAATTTTTCACTTTATTAACAACAAATAATACCATATTTGTAAAACGCTATCTTTTAAATAAAACATAACGATATATTCAAATTCATAGTAAACAATGTTTTGTTTATTAAATAAAAAAAAATATTTATAATTTTACACAATTTATAATTTATATTTTTACATATATCTTGAAAAGCTCTTGAAATTAAAACGAAAACGTCCTTGTTAATGTACATTTCTATATTTTTTATGACTAGAACCAAGAAAAAGAAGAATTAATATCCAATTCGTATTTTGTTTTGATTGTTACAAACTTTTATCAAGGTTTGTACAGGCCTTCTCTAAAGCTTGGCTCAACATTGTCATTTCAACCTTGTCATATGCTTTTACAGACAAGCTTAACCTGTAACCTTGCTTGGGAAAAACCTTGTCCTGTGTCACATAGCAAGCTTGCATACACCTTGCAGCAAGCTTGCACCCTTGCCATACAACCATGTGACAAAACTTTTCCCGCTTGGTCGAAAACAACCTTTAAAAAGGCTTGTATAAACCTTAAATTGTTATATTCTGGGATATTTTCACGAAACAAAGATTTACAGGAACGTCAGCTACGCCAGCTTAGACCAAAGTCAGTATCAGGGCCATTCCTTAAAAGATGACTAAATAATGATATTACTAAACATAGTGATCAAAGTCAAGTGTCCGGGGTTGGTGCTATTCCGCAGTAGACTCGTCCGAATGTCTTTTTTTTTCCTTTGGAGGTTGTTTGTTTATACGTGGATAGAGCACATGAAAATAATTTCCGATTTACCAATTTACGATACATTAGTTAAATGTTCACCCCCATTTTCGAGACATAGATTTGATAAATCTGAATATTCAACAAGCAAATTGTTGAAGGAACATCTGTAAATGGCATGGTGTATCTTCAAGACGAATTGTATTTACGAATAAGCGCCAAGAAACGAGGTAAAATACAATAGCGAATAATAATAACCGCACGAATTATTAGGGGTCGCGGGTTCGAATCTCGCTCTGGTGTATTACGACGACCGGCTTTTCCATGGTCGCAATGGTGGCTAAAAGGGAGATCTTTGCTCTGTCCCTTAAAAAAATGACAAATATCGCGACGACAGATAACAAATAGAAGTCTAGCCAATGCATTAAAGTAAATATTAACTAATTAATAACTAATAAGGGATTTTTTTTGATACTAATCTCAGACACTTTTAGTTGATATAAACGTGATATTTCTTTCGGATATTACAAAAATTGAATGTTATATAAGGTGTTTCATTGGGGAAAATATGGTTTGTGGTTAATTTTTTTTTTTCCAGGAATACAACATTATGTTTCATAAAAAACTTTCATATAAAGATTTTAAACCAAAATAAATAACACGTTGGTAATCAAAGATATCATAAACATACCTTAACTGCGTTGTGTTTCCTCAAGGATCTTGAAACTCTAGGCGAGCTGGAATCGAAATATCGATTAACGGCTGGACTGGGACACTCCATCAAGTTGGCGCTGAGCACGGTGCAAACGGTTTTATTAATCGCCAAGGGTTCGTTGATCGCATAGATCTCCATTTCCGGCTGTTGAACGCTATCCAAATTAGTACCATGGACGAATATCATTCTACCACCGGAAGCGAAACTCTTCAACGGTTTAATCTCCATTATGGTCGGGTCCTGCGAATAGTTAAAAGGGTTCCCCTCCAACGTACGATTGGCGCCGTCGATGCACAGCGTCAATTTCGCGATATTAACCGGCTTGGACGCCCTAGATGTAATGCAAGTCAACCTGCTGCTAGAAGCCTGCGTGATGTTCACTTGGCACAGGTATTCGTCCAAGTATGCCGTGATTTGCGTGCCGATGTTTAAATATTGACCCGTTATGGCCAATTGGGTGCCGCCGGATTGTGGCCCGACAACTGGAAACACACCTTCGAGTCGTATATCTTTATAACTGAACTCTACCGATGAATTCGTGAAACCCGCTTCGTTACCAACAATAATAGGCGCTGTCATTTCGGTACCAGAGGGACCGGTTATGCATTGGATCCTCACCGAAACCTCGTAGTTATCCAATTCGCAGGGCACGTTTCCTATCCTAATCTTTCCCTTGACGTCTTCGCGTTTTAATCCCAAATTACTGCCTTCGATGGTCACTAGGGTGCCGCCTTCCATGGGACCGCTCAGGGGCTTTATCATATCTATTCGGGGTTTGGGACACTCGGTATGCGGCGTGGACAGACAAGATTCGTTGTAGCTGCAAGTGTTCCCGCACCAGGTACACTGATATTTCGAGTTCCTCGTTACGCAAAGAGAGCAATCGGCATGCTCGCGGTGCGAGCCTAAGATATCACATTTGTATAACATTACGTTCATGGAATCTATATGGTGGTTCCTATTCCAAACTACGCGCACACTAGCTTCGTATTCCCCGGTGTTTGCTTCATAAGAGTACTGTAATAAGAAAGATGCACAGCTGAAGAAACAAGAATCCTAACTATTCGAGCTAGCACGAAGAAAAGAGAAGGCATTGGTTCCGTTTAATTATCAGGAACCGATATCTCTTTTTCGCTTAAGCTCGCATCGTTTGGATACTTTTTCCTCCAACCCTGTTTGGCGCAAATGACATATTTTTTAAGACTGCGTTTGATCATCAAATTTTATAACATGAATAAATATTATAATTATTTATTATAAAAATCAATTGATTGCGAATGCTACCCTACATGGTCAACAGTTTTGCGAATTTTCAATTTTGCAAGTTAAATACCTCTACAGTACAGAAAAAAGGAGTTCAGATGGACTCATCCATCTGTAAAAAAAAAATGCAAATATTTCAAACATGGTTGAAAATAACATTTTACCAAATTTACTTTAAAATTAAACGAGGAATTAAAAAAAATGTAATAATATACAGGGTGTTTCATTTAAAATAACAAAGTTGACAGCCACTTCCGGTATAACCGGATGCGTCAGATTATTAAAAATATTTTAGTTCAATAACTTATGTCGGCTTTAACATATTAAGAAATTTTCAGAATTTTGCAATATATATTCCTTCATATATGGATCGATGCAGTTTCTCGTGAGACATCCTGTATTGTAATATGTATATAGTAGATTTATTTATTATTTTTCCGAGTTAGGGGGCTCTAGTGCCATATACCAATGGTGAAATTTACTGACAAGGGAACACCGGCGGGTGTCCCCTCCGATTTCGATGAAACTTAACAGATCGAAAGAGTACCTTAAAATAAGAGATACGTATTTTTTTTTATCGGCGTATCCGCACGATTTTAGGGTACAGGCCCCTCCAAAGTTTGGACGATTTTTCAATTTTTGCAAATATTTCCTAAATTATAACAGATATTAAATTTTCTTCTTAACATAATTTGCAGCATATTGCATGGCCCTAAGGGTGGCGTCGTCCGTATTCGCAAAAAGTTAATAACGGGGGGCGGGGTACCCCGTACCCCCCATTTCTTTTACATATTTTCTTTTTCTTATTCATAAAAAGAAGGCCGATTTTACATAGAATACGATGATGTATAACAAGTTTAGAAAATTAATAATTGTAAAAATAGAAAAATAATAATAAAGCTTCAAAATTAATAAACTTGTCTATTGATATAAATCAAATGAACTATAACAGAAATAAGTTTTTATCCTTAACATAATTTCCAGCATAATACATGGTCTCAAGGTAGATATCTTCATAAAAAGCTAATAAGGGGGACGGGGTACCCCATCCCCGCATTTTTAATAATCAGTTTATTCATTATTCATCAAAAAAGATCGCTTTTACATAGAAAACAATGGTAATAAATTTGGAGGATTAATAATAAAAATAATTGTAATAATAATAATATAGTACATTAACAACAATTATTTGTTATCGTTACTCCGCTGCTCTCCTTATTTAAATAATTCTTAATTTAGAATTGTATCTACTCGACAAGCTATGGTCAAACCTTTCTATGCCTACTAACTTATACTATATATACTATACGAAACTTTTATCGGTGGTAGCAATATAAATCGTTTTATCAATTGCAGTTAGTGACTGCGTTTTATATATTTCCTTAATAAAATGTTATTCATTCTTAGAAACCATAATCCTTTAGTGCGTATATATGAACAAATTTGCTACACAGGACGAAGGATTAAATAATACATACATATATATTTTTTAATTTATTTCAAGTTTTTCGTGCAATGTAGGTGTACAATGTAAGTATTCAATGGAGCATAAATATAACTAATGTGTTTGTAAAGATTATAACATTTCGGAAACAATAGAACAGAATTAGAAAAACATTATAATGCTTATAAATGTTTAAATACATGACATACTGTAATGCGATTATTGGTATATATGTATTGCAATAGCGAACAAGATTAATATACATACAGTAATTAAGCTATGTAAGTATTACAGTAGTGATAATCTGTGTAAAAGTGTTTAAAACACAGATTTTGTTTGCACCATGAACACTGCACAATAGCTGGTTTATTGCAAATACTACACAAGGGTGTAGGCTGCGCTTCTTTGTTAAAACAAAACTCTACAGGATTTTTAATAGGCCCAGGTCTTTCCTCAACATATCCACTCTTATACCACGAGTACTTGAATACGTCGAAAAATCTTGGGGAAGAAAACTGATTATGGGTTAGGGATTGCAACTTAATAGTATTATTTCTCTGATGTAAATCTATGTCGTAGTTCATAAGAATCACTATATCCGAAAAAGTTCTAACAAAATTTTTCCACAGTCTAAAACCATATACATCTAGAGGTTGTACCATCGCTGTCGTTTTTTTTTGGCATATTTAAAATGTTCAAAGTTTTGTCTTTTGGCACTAATTGCTGAAGTTCGGCAACACAATGCCCACTCCAGGAATCAATCAAAAGGACACTCTTTGGCCCGGTATTCGAGAGAAAAACATCCGTTAGCCAGGTTTTGAAATGATTTGAAGTGAGCTTACCAGATACCGAAGAAGAAATATACACATTTACAGGTCGAAACAATGATTGCGCAACTCGAGGTCCAAACGTATTCGTAGACTCCTTTAATACTAAAAATAGTGGTTCAACACATTTGCTATATTTACGACCGCCATTGTGCGAAACTATAGGTACTGACCGACACTGCACGAAAAACGACTTCTAATGTTCTCATTTGGAATACTCGTCTTATATACCTAATTCCTAAATGCAGACGTGACCACTTAAACGTTCGTGGTTAATTACTATGCATTCGGGGATTTATTTTTATCTATATAATAATATGATTAATCACCAAATCCCTTATCGCGTTAAATTTATAATGCAAATTACCAATTATATATGAAGTGACTGAATAATTAATTAAACTCACGTATGCGTAGATAAGTGCATATCACAATAGACACGTACATATATTTATTTTGAGTTATTATTACTATTATTAATTTTCTAAATTTATTACCTATACATCACCGTTTTCTATGTAAAAGCGATCTTTTTTTGATGAATAATGAATAAACTTATTATTAAAAAAATGCGGGGTATGGGGTACCCCGTCCCCCGTTATTAGCTTTTTATGAAGATATCTACCTTGAGACCATGTATTATGCTGGAAATTATGTTAAGGATAAAAACTTATTTCTGTTATAGTTCATTTGATTTATATCAATAGACAAGTTTATTAATTTTGAAGCTTTATTATTATTTTTCTATTTTTACAATTATTAATTTTCTAAACTTGTTATACATCATCGTATTCTATGTAAAATCGGCCTTATTTTGATGAATAATAAAAAGAAAAAATGTAAAAAAAATGGGGGGTACGGGGTACCCCGTCCCCTATTATTAATTTTTTGCGAATACGGACGACGCCACCCTTAGGGCCATGTAATATGCTGCAAATTATGTTAAGAAGAAAATTTAATATCTGTTATAATTTAGGAAATATTTGCAAAAATTGAAAAATCGTCCAAACTTTGGAGGGGGCTGTACCCTAAAATCGTGCGGATACGCCGATAAAAAAAAATATGTATCTCTTATTTTAAGGTACTCTTTCGATTTGTTAAGTTTCATTGAAATCGGAGAGGGACACCCGCCGGTGTTCCCTTGTGAGAGTATTTGACAAGAAGAGAAAAACAAATGAATTGCAAATACTTACGATCGTTTTTTCACAAACAATGTATCTGCTGGATTCTACTCTGGCAGGCACAAGCATCTTCGCATCCTCGATGTTGGTAATACATTGAAATCCAGTGTGTCCGGCCTGAGGGTGCGGCAAGTTATCCACTTCAAAAACCATCTCCTTCGGCACGTTGTTCGGTAGAAGAATCACGTCTCTCCTCTTAAACCTCGGGCAGAAGTTGATGCCATGATTTGGGAGTTGATCGTTAGCCTTGAAGATACGGGAGTATAAAAATTTCTACATAAGCAAATTTGCGATTAACTCACGTGATCACCGCTAATGACAGTCCGCTGACAAACAGAGGTGTTGTGGGTGCATTTGTTTTCGTAGATACACCAATTGCACGCCCACAACGACTGCACACACTCCACACAGGTGATGTGTCTAGAACAATCGTAGAAAGCGAAATTTCGCGATACGAAATCCTTGTTGGTCTCCGAAGATCTGACGCTTAGCGGTACCAAAACGTGATCTTGTTTCGGATAGATCTGCGGCCGACTAGAGATTTCGGGTGTGGGACACGATAAGCCGTACTCTGTGACGTTGGCGTCTATGGGATCGGCAGTACCGAAGACGCACTTGTATTTTGCACCATACGGAAGTTCCGGCAACGTTCTTATACTTAATTGGACGGTTGTCATTTGATTTATAGGAATTCTATCTGGTAAAACTTGCTCGAAATCTATGCACTGTTGGCCGGTACTCAGGGAGAGCCACCGAGGGGAACTGTGGGACGCTTTCTGGCACGCGCTCCGCACTGTACACCTACGAATTAAAAAAAAAACAAATTAAGGATCCCTATGCGGTATTTTTGCGGGCAAGGCTTACTTCTTTTCTAAAGAACACCAACCGCAGTACGGATCTTTAGATTCCAAACAAGCGGAACAGTTACTGTAACTGCTGCAATGTTCCACATTTATTTTAGATATCTGCAAATTAGAAATAATTATTAATAATCGACCCCTATAATGAGTAATAATTACTATAGATGAATTTAGAATTTCTAAAAGCACGAACAATATCGTTAAAAAATAAAATAAAAAGAACAGAGCCAAGATGTGAGTCCTGCGGAACACCAGAAGTCAATTCAATGTAGTTAAATATATGCCCATAGATCTATCATGTATGTAAGAGGCAATCCACCTAAACAAGTCACCATAGAATCCACAGCTTTGGAGTTTATTTATTAAGATATTATAGTTAACCTTATCAAAAGCTTTTCGGAAACCTGGATAGGAACTCTGTAACTCGAATATCAATATCAATGTCAAAGCAATAGCGTATCGTATCGCTAACGTATTTGGTACTCTGTAAGGAAACTGATATTGACTTCGGTAGTGCTCGGAAAATATCAACTAACTGCTTACTTTTGGTCTAAATCTTGTCGAAATTCCTAATAGGTTCAGTCAAGTGCCCTAAAATAATCTTAAATATCTGTCATTTTTATTAACCTTTTTGTTTGACTTGGATTTTTTTTTACAATTTCAGAATTTTGTTATAAAAGTTTTTATAATTTAATTTATTTATCATTACTAACTATTTTTTATATCAAATTAAATTGTTAAAAAAAGTTCAAAGTAATAAAAAAGTAAGCACGTATATTTATTATTGCGTTATAATGCGCATAAATTATGCTAAATTTTACTATTTATATCTAATAAAACAAATAAATATAAACAATATAAGTTATATAGTAAAATAAATAGTACAATAAAAAATAACCATAAATATTCTATTGTATTTCTACTTTTACTTAAGAAATTGACTAGAATATCTGCACTATCTGCTAGTCTGCTAATATTACACACTCATTTTAATTGCATGTTCGTAATAGCAACATATAGTCAATTTTTTTTTAATAATCACATCTTTTACTTTAAATTTAAAAAAATTCAATTTTAACGTCTATGTGACACATTATTGTGTGATATATATTATTAAAAAAAATTAACTATATGTTACTATTATGAACATGCAATTAAAATTTACCAAACATTGTATATAAAATGAAGACACAAATTGAAAAAAGATGTAATAAGTCACATCGAAACGTTTTTGTTTTGCAAATTATAAAAAGAATAAATCAGTGCCGCTTCCCAAGAAGTTTTTAATTAATAAATATTCATGTATTAAATCTTGTGATAAAATAACAAATACAAAATATAGTATATGTAACTTACGCTCATATAATGAAAGGTCGTAGTTGTAATATTTTTAAATTAATCATTGTATGTATTTAACTCATTGATTTAACTAAAAGATATATGTATGTAGCTGTCTTAACAATCTTAGACAAAATAAAGGAAGATTTAAGGTAACTACTGACCATTTACACATCTCTTCACCAAAGGTTAAAAATGTTGTAAAACTATTTCAAATGCAAATCGAAAATTTCTAAATCGTATATTCGCGAGTGCAACAACAAAGAGAGGTAAATACAGCTACCTTGTTTATAAGACAAGGCCAAGTATGTTGATATTCGATAGCGACAGGTTTGCATGGGTCGCTATGATTTTAAACATCGGGAAGTACATTCGGGTCACGATGACGCCCGAGCAGAGTTACAGAGTACCAATTTGTAATATCAAAGCAAAGCAAAGCAATATCAACTGTATAGAGTCCCACCCCTGTGAGGATTACATCCACCTGATCAGAAGAGTCGACAACCTCATGCAAATATTGATTGATTGAAATTATTAATCTTTTCTATAATCTAATATACAGTGAAATTCCCCTTCGCGGACACCCCTCTTACACGGACACCTCCCTTAAACGGACAGTTTCTCATGGTCCCGACCGGCTCTCATATAATTTCCATTGTATTAACTCTTTCTTGGACGGACATTCTCTTGAACGGACGTGGACACGAGAAAATGTTCTCTTAACCGGACAAAAAATAAAATAAAAAGAAACGCCTTATCTTATTTTTTTATCGAGAGTATTGCTGTTGCATTTCTCAATCGCTGGGACTTTCCCGAGTAAACCGGAGATTTACCGACTTTAATCTTTCGGTACAAACGCAGCCTACGTCGCGCATTTCTGTCTGGCGTGAATTAGGGACTTCCCCAAGTTGGTCGGGGATTTACCGTTCTTATTCTTTGGGTGCACGCTTTCGATTGAATCTGCTTCAATATTAGTCTGACGTCTATGCGGAAAAGACCACAGTGGCGACACATTCATTGTAGAAATGGCTCCAAATAGAAAAATTCTCACGCTTAACAAAAAATTGAGATTGTGAAGTTTACAATAAAGAGAATTAAGTGTAAGGAATTATCCAAGCGTTTTAATATTGGAAAAACACAAGCTGCAGATATAATTAAACATAAAGAAATCCTTCTAAACAAATGGATGTCGAACAGCAATTTGAATGAAAAAAGAAGCTTTTTGACGGGTGATGGTACTAAAATTGACAAATTGTGTTATGATTGGTTTACAGCAACTCGCTATAAGGGATTCCTTCAACAGGTATGCATATGATTTTTTTTAGATAAGGTTTTCTTGTATTAATGCGTTGATTTTCTTTTCATATTAAATTCTAAAATATGTATGTAGATAAAAAGAGTGAGATTACAAATAGGTTTGTCGTGACAAAAACGCAAAAAACCTATTCTTTTTTAGGTCCGCTAATACGATGTAAAGCAAGAGAAGCGGCTATTCTATGGGACATTCTACATTCAGTGCTTCTTCTGGTTGGCTCAATAAATTTAGAATCCGTCACAATATAAGTTTTAAAGCGATTTCGGGAGAAGGAGCTTCGGTTAATACTGAAGATGTTTCATCGTTTTTAAAAAAAATGTCCTTCTTTGATTAAGGGATATTCACCGAGAGACATCTACAATGCCGAGGAGACAGGCCTGTATTTTAGAGCTCTACCCGACAAAACGCTCACATTAAAGAAGGAAAAATGTATTGGGGGTAAGTATCCCAAAGAGAGGTTTACAATTTTGCATTGTGCAAATATGGCGGATGAAAAAGAAAAACTCCTAATCATTGGTAAAGCCGGTTTTCCACCAAACGGACAAGTCGGGTTTCTGTTTTGTTCGTGTTTTTTAGAACTTGGAAAACAAATACAAAACTGAGACAAATTCAAAACTCTTGTTTCCACCAAGAGAACTACATTTTGTTCTAGTTTCGTTTTTGTTTTCTGTCCATTTCAATCAGTTGATGGTAGGATTTTGCTTGATTGTTTTATTCAATAACAAATTAATGTCTCTTAGAGATAAGAACGCTAATGTCTTGTTTGAATTTACTTATTCGATTTGCGAAAGGAAATATATTGATGAGTATAAAAATCATTTAATAATAATAGTATTATTGTTCTTAATTATCATTATAGTTTGAAAAAAGAAAGCGATCTGAACACAGATATTGCTTTACATCACTTTTATCCAGATAAAAAATGTAATTTGATACAAAATCCACATATGACTATGCGTCTAGTAAAACGAAAACATATTTAAACTTAAAAACACAATCCAACTGTTTCCACTAGGCAGACATGAGTTCATAAACTTGTCGAAACCTTTTGATGTTACCGATTTCGTTCGGGACACCAAAAACAAAACAGCAACAGTCGCCTAGAACTCGAGTTCCGAAAAAGTTTGTAAAAAGTTGCGGTTTTGTGTTTTTCGACACGTGTTTTTGTTTTGTTTCTGTTTTGTCCGTTTGGTGGAAAACCGGCTTAAGGCAGCTAAACCCAGAGCTTTTAAAAACATTAACATAAATAACCTGCCTGTAACTTGAAAATACGAAATAAAAAAGCTTGGATGACAGGACAAATTATGACAGAGTGGTTGCAAGACCTAGATTGGAAAATGGGTAAAGAAAAAAGAAACATTTTGTTATTTTTAGACAATGCGGGATCTCATCCGAAAGACGTTCGCTTAAATAATATAAAAATATTATTTTTACCCCCTAATTGTGCATCAGCTTGTCAACCACTTGACCAGGGGATTATAAAGAATTTTAAAACTTATTACCCAAGTCTAATACTCAAACATCTGCTAGTAAACATTGAAACTGCTGGTACAGCTTTTGAGTTAATAAAGAAAATTACACCACTGGATGCAGTTTATTTGGCAAAAACCGCTTGGGACCAAGTAACCAAAGAGACAGTTCAAAACTGCTTCCGCAAAGCAGGATTTAATCATGCAAATATGTAAAGTGAAGACCAGTTAACTGAGGCTGATATATCTGGCCTAGAAGATGATTTGCCTTTTAGTGTACTTTCAGATATCCTCAAAAAAAAAAGAATTTATTGAAATTGACGGATAATGAAAACCTTAATGATTTTTTTGAACGTAGATGAAGATTTGTATGTTGAAGATCCAGATTCAGAACAAGAAATTACAAATCCAGTTGAAATACAAGAAGTTTCGGAAGATTCTGATGTCGATGAGGTTCCAGTGTCAACAGAAGCTATCCCAAATTATGATAAAAGCGATTACCCTGACCAAGTAGCTCAAAAGTTTTGTCGAAAATCACGGAGATACAGAGTCTTTGGAGCTTCTTTCTAAATTAGAAATACGATTTCAAGACGCCATTTTAAAGAAAAAGAGAAGACAAACGACAATATATGAATTTTTGCGTCCTTAAAGTGACTATTCATTTCACTATTTTGTATTACATACTACATCTATGTATCTATGTACATATTATATTATACTTTGTATATATCTAGAGGAAATAAACTTTTTTTTTCTTAAGTTTAAAGTTTCTTATTTATTTTAAAAACATTTATATACATATACGATTTAAATGTCCCAGTTTCTTTAATATATTCATTTTTCGTTAAAACACGATTTTTGTTGTATCTACTACATATTTCTTTTCTGCGGACACCCCTCCTGAACGGACATCTTCAGTTGGTCCCGTTGGTGTCCGTTCAAGGGAGATTTCACTGTACTTAAAACCTGCACATCTTCAATAATTACCTTGGAGGTAGACAGGACGTATAAGTAATCACCATTAGGCGAAAGCGTTGTATCTGGAAGGATTCTATTGCCGGAATCGACCACTACTTCCTCGTATTCCATCGGCGTCGCGGCGGAGAGCAAGACCTTCTTGATCCGACCGTCCGTGGTGCCTAAGAACGCAAGGAAATGCCGGCCAGTGGTGGCGGTGGCCACAGCGGACACGGAAACGTTGGGGAAATTCAAAACGGCCGGCCTCACAATCGGGGAATTACCGCTGATCTTCAAGCCGACCTCGCAGAAGTTGAGAATGTTGCCCGCATTGCCGGCGCTCGGACACTTCCCGTCTTGGATCGGGCCGGAGACGTAGGCCATATTACGGTATTTCTCGCTCCCGTTGAAGCACATGTGGATGTTCTCGTTGAATTTCGCTTCGATCTCCGTCAGCGGGTACAGACAGAGGGCGGAATGGGTCTGCGGTTCGTTGGTGATCGCCTTGGCCGGTCTGAACGCCACAACTAAGACGAGATCGCCGTCCGGTAAGCCCAAAGAGTTAGCCAACTCCCCGCCTACCTTCGTCAATTTAGCGTCCTGCACCAGATTGTAGATCTGATCGTCGACCGTGCACTGTAACGTCACTTCAGTATAACTATCGTAGTTTGCGTCGTTGATACAAGTCCTGGCTAATCTGGAAACGTAGCCGAGCTCCTCCTGTTCGGGGAGATGCGATTGTTTCTGCACTAGAACGAAATAGGCGTAATCACTCGCATTGAAGCCGTACATGTATTGCACGAGGAAATGATCGCGATATTTAACATCGATAGATAATTGCGACTGTTTACTGAACGAATATTCGGCTAGCTCTAAAGTGTCCAGGTCTCGGCTGGATATAGCAGGCACATCGTGACGGTATTCGCCGTTATTCGTGAACGTTGTACCGACATACATGACATTCTGTTCGCCGTCGGCCCAGGCCATGTATCTGCTAGGGCCGATGTACGCGTAAGTGGAGGCGATTGGATCGTTGGCCGCTATACTGATCGGATAGAATTTTGCGGGCGCCGTGATGTCGCTGAGGTTGTATTTGGAGCAGGCCCCTTGCGATAGGGAGCCGCACGTTATCAGATAACCCTCCTTCGGATCTATCAGCAGGACCTTGTTGTAGTTGTCCATGAGCGACGTGGCGATGTCGGAGTCTTGGCAACCCACCGCATGGCAGAGGGGACTGTCGTCCTTCGGTCCCGTCACCACGGTATGCTTAACACGCAGGTCGGCGTCCAATTCTAGCAGGCGATTGGTGGCAGCGGCGTAGATGCGACCGCTCGGACGATAGATGGCCAGATGCGAGAAACGTAATGGTAGATCGGCGGGGCCCGGGTACTGCGCCAAAAGCACACCACCATATACGCCTCCCCATAGCCCCGCCAAGAGTAATAACCAAAAAATTGCCACGGCTATCGCCTTTACCGCCGCCAATCCACCCCGAGCGGTTTTTAAAACCATGGAGACTTCAAGCGGTGCATGCCATAGGCTTGCATTAGATCAGTGTACATATAGCACTGCATTACTGGAAAGAAAAAAAAAAAACGAATCATTAATGATGTAAATCTGTAAGTTCGGTATTAGCCTACTCCAATTTTCACGAAACTGTTGTTTTGAAAGTTAGCTAGTGTCACAGTATAGAAATATATCAGTAATGACAGAACCCTTTTTATGAATGAAATTCTTCGTCCTATTTTAATGACCTTGATCACATTGATGCTACGGAGTCCACGGCCACGCGCATTCTGTGCGTCTACCGGAAAAATGCAGGAACATTTAAAAATTTGATCTCTATGCTTTATAGCGGAGGTTATGTTAGAGTTATATCATATATTTATTATTAAATGGGTCGAAATTTAGTAGATGCAAGAGAAAAAGTCGATGTAAGAATATTAGCTGTGAATTATAAACATGCAATGTGCATATAACATTTTTTTTTTGTAGAAATGTTTTAATAAATTGACATTTCGTTATTATTGATACTATAACCTATAATAATAACGCAACTAAGTAAGTAAACATTATAAAAGTGTAGAAGTGAATTTATTTACCTGATCGCAAAATTTCCTATATATTCAAAATTATAAAATTGCATAAAATAAGTCACTTTATTTATAGTGGCATTTTTGATTTGAAATTTAGTCATATACCTAGTTGATAGCACTTAATCTATTGAAAAATACCGATCTGTTAAATTTTCTATTGCTGTAATTTAATTATATAATTAACTAAAAGAAATTACCTATAATATGGAAACGTCGTTCTCCAATATTTTTACAAAATAATGTGAATTTTATTAAGTCTGTCTTCTCAGAAAAAATATGCATTGTCTGGATTAGAAAGCTTTCATTATAACAGCAATGCATACACGACATACTGGACATTTTTGATTGGGCTTTTGCCAGTTAATTTCCAGGTAAGAGTAAACTGGTTAATATTGAAAGACATAAGTAGTGAATAGTTTATATTTGCTATGCCTACAATATAGACAATGAAAAATATTACAAACAGAAAGTTTTCATTAGAGATTACATACAAATGTACTGGTCAACAATTTATTCTAGCAACGAAAGATAGCAAGTCAAAAGTTTACATATTGATATAATTGACAAGTTATATGGCTTTGTCACTTCATTTTGTCAAGCTTTTTCTGCCGATTTCACATGTGCTTCTATTTAATGTGTTTATGTGTACCCTGAAACCCAACATCTTTGAAATTACAAACTTGAATGTGTAAAATAATCGCGTTCTTGACCTGGATGTTCAAAATTAATAGAACTGAACTGTGCTATGAATTTTTCCAAACACTTCAGTTGTGGTGACACTAATTCAAAAGTATTAAAAAATATTTTCTCTAATATTATAACATAAAAGAAAGGTGTTTTTAATTTTCCAAATTTCTGCTTATTTGCATGTTCACATGCCTTTAAATGGCAAAATAACGTTGAATCGTCTAACTGATCGTGTTGCTGGGAAAACCCTTCACAAACATCACAATTGTAAACATTTAAACATTTCCATATCAAATATCCAAAAATGTATTGCAACGAATTTTGCAAAAAACTTAAATTGTAATTATTTCTCGCACTATTCTTGCAGTTGAGAGTATGCCAACGATTGTAACCAATGCAGGTAGTTGATCCAAATTCCTCTGGTTCCACCATCAAGCATCACCAATGATTGCTATGATGCATTGCTTACATTACAACCTTTAATAAAAACAAAAAATTAAATGTTGATCTCTCGGGTACTTTTTACTGTAAACATTGAAGTGCACTTCATACTTTAAAACACCTTTTCATAGTATGTGGTGTTATTAGTCCCATAGTTGTGAGTACTTTTGACATTTAAGTGTACAATTGATTATATTAAAATACTTATGAATGATCACTTAAAACTGAACACAAAAAAAGTATGTAAAACTGTCTATGAAAAAAATAATAATAAAATGTGTGGCTAATACACCGTACACGTAAACCAAGATTCACAAATAAGAAATCAAGAGAACAAACGAAATTTAAAAATAAAATGGGGGTGAACATCACAGCGACATAACCTAAGTGCCTAAACGTGGTATTTAATTTATCGTAATTGATACATACACATACATACGTGCTGCTATAAACACTAGCACCCGCCAAAATTTTCTTGAATGAAATGCACGATCGTACACGATTCACGTGCTGCGCAATACGATTTATTTATGACCGGCCACGCTCATTTTACTACGATTCGAAAAACGGACGAGAGCGGGAAGCCAATCTGTCTCTACTGTTATCTTTCTATACTGTGCTAGTGTAATGAGGCATGGCGACGATATGCCAACAAAATGTATCATAAGTGTCATAACATACCGAGTTCTTTCATTACAGTTTTCCTGTGCGTAGTTCTAAAAAAAAATCGTCAATGCTACGGTGACTGGCGAATAGGCAACCAATTATACTATTGATGTTTAACCGTTGAGTGAATGAATTATAGAGGACTGCACTTTCTGCAAGCTATATTCTTGTCGAGAAGAGAGAATAGAAAAGGATGCGTATGTGCCACGATTTCTCCCACGTAGTCATTTTGAAATCTTGCTGTGAAATAAAGCTTTACCCCTGTTATGCTATCTTGTATGTTTTTTTTAATACTTAATAGCTTTGTTTGTTTGTGTGCTTGGAACAGTATCTACTGACGTCATCAGAGTAACTTGAGAGCGTCTCAGAGTTGGATTTAAAGATGGTACAAACAAACGCGCTCGATTGCAATATAATCTTAATTTTATTATTTACTATTGCCAGATTGTCGCAGCTATTATGAATAGGAAAAGTAAAAGTAATTTTTCAAATTAATGAATCTAAACTACTATAAAAATGCATCATATACTACATGATACAAGAAAATAAGGTATGCTCTTGCGCATCTAGGTGTGACGTGTTTGAGGGCCAAACAGTACTACCAATCCAATAATTAATAAAAAATTAACTCCCATTTTTTTTTAAATCTAATTAAAATCAATAAAACTTTTTTTTGCCATTTCCTTCAATCAAATTTGCATTGAAACAAAATTTTAGATACTGCACATTTTTAAATGTAATTTTCAATTGGATGCAAAATCAATTACTTTGTGACGAGTGATTCTGTTGATGTAAAGTATTTTTTGCCTTTAGTATAACATTTCATGTTTGCTTATTTTAGTGCAATGAAGCAAATAAAGCATTAATAATTACAAGCTTTACTTTAACTCGACATGTTCTACACTTCTTTAGCTCTTACCTTCATACTTGTTTGTACATTTCACTATTGTAAGTGGTTCATATTTTTTTAATAGCAAATGAAATATCTATTAGTCTGCTACAAACATTAATGCAAACAGTGTTGGAATAAAAAAAAATGCAGATAAAAAAAGAAAGAATTAATTAATGATTGTGAGTGCAGTTTTATTTTTTTTTTTTACAAATTCATTTATCAATTCTTTTTATTCTACTCCCTCAAACGAATGAAAGTCACTCAAGAATTTCCACTACAACGTTTATAAACAGTTTATCCACACAAAACCTAAAACGAACTTATAACACCTAACTAAAATCACTATACACGTAAATGAAAACTACTACAAGCATAAGCTGACACAAAACATTAAATAAGAACTGCATAAAGTGTTCTAATCGATTTAAAAATAAACTGAAACTTGTTAAAATAAATATAGTAGTTTGGTAAATACATCAACAACAATGGCGATAGCCGAGTGATGACGTATCTGAGGGCCATGCGCGAAAAAGACGAGTTTTGGTTTTCAGATGAGCATACCTTATTTTCTTGTATCATGATATACTAGTAGTTTTTAAAATATAATGATCGTTTTACATCAATCACATTGGTATCATTATATTATCTATTTCGTGCATATTTGATGCAGTTATAAATCAGATTACATTTACAAACGACAGTTTACAACAACACGGTGTTAGTGCGAGTAGGTTATGTTGCACAAATTGCTCGTAATTGCTCGGACGCCGGACCGCGAGCAGGAAGAGCAACCTCTTTGTGATCTGGATTTGCTTGCTCTAAACAAACAAACACGCACAAATCATGCATTAAAATACAAACAAACGCGTAAAATTCATCGGATCTGCTTAGATCAGACAAACAAACACACCTAATGAAATTACCTAAGTAAGAAATAATTAATAGTAAAATGTCAAAATAATAACTAGTATAAGTGGTTGCCTGCTCGCTAATCACCAATGCGTTGACAATTTCTTTTTTTTTTTTTGAGTACACACAGGAAGAAAGTAATGAAGAAAAAAACAACCTTCTATATTATAATATATTTACGGATCGATATAAAAAAATTATCATTATATCGTTGCCATGCCTCGTTATGTTACCTAACTTTCTAAAACTACTCTCTTCTCATTCGGTGAGAAATTCCATATGTTCGGTATGTTCATAAACACTTATAAATCATTGATAGTCAACAACCTAACCAGAGCACGTTGTATATAGGAGGCAATTGTGGGAGAAATTGAATCAACAGGTCCCTTGGAAAAATTAAAAAAAAAAATAATGGTAACTAACGCAACTGTTTTGATACCAAAAATACAACACTATATAAAATCCTGCGCTTCAAGATTGCACAACACCTTATGTGACGTTATATATAAAAAAATGCCGATTTGCATTTCTTCCAAAAATATAATAACAATGAGAAAATGCCCGATTTTTTTTTATTAAACACAACTATGAAGGGCATCAGTTAATCAATGCAATCTTTTAATTAATTGCTACAGTGCTGTCCGTATATGGTATAAAAGAGTTTTTTTTTCAATTATATCAGGTTTCAATATTGTTATTATTAGAATTAAATAGCGTTAAAACTAATGCAATGGAATATGATATTAGAAGATTATGAATATTATCATAGTATTGCAATACAAACATGGAAAATACTTTAAAGTTTGGTATGTGTACATTTTTCGACGATGACAAATTATACCGCGCCATCATCTAAATGCCAAAGTACCACAAAAAATACCACATCCAAAGTAGACAAAAAATATCAACTTAAAGTCTCGTTAATATCAGCATGAACATACGTCGAGGCAAACCGAGAACGTAAAGTTTTTCACACATTTCTATATGTTTTGTACCAACGAATAATCCGAGTGATATGAGTTGACCAATAGCAAATATTTTCATTACAAGAAAAAACGAATATCTGGAGAACTCTACGTTCTCGGAATTGACTCAACGCTTATTTATATAGATCTGGATAAATATCAGACTGAAACCTCGATATGGAAAACTGTATTCGATATACCACTCTTATGTGGAAAATATAATTTTGGCGACAAGATTTAAACGTTCGTAATGACGATGGCACATCAAGGAAAGTGGTGCAAGATCAGGAATTTTTTTAACGATCACTCGGAACGTGCTAACAGATAACCCCACAGTCGCAGGAGATATGCATAGAATCCCGAGATAAACCATTACTTTATTTGCTATACAGTTTCATGTTAAATAAACTGAGATAGCGCCTTATAATATATGCGACTGTAGGCGGGGAAGTACTAAAGTTTTATTCCGCATAGTATGTAGCTGATATGTCCAGATTAGATGTTTCATTAAATAATCAAACATTTATGAACTGAATTCATTCTACCTCTGAAAGATTATCACAAAAATAGTAATCTTGAAATGTTATTGCATTTTTATTTTTAAAAAGCAAAAAATCAGTAAACTGTTATAAACTTAATTTGCTGAAAGCAAGAAATTTGCCAGATATATATGAAATAATTATTGTAATATAAAAGGTTTTTTTTTTTGTTCAGTATCTCCAGATAAACGATCCCTGCCACAACTGATTACATATGCAAAACAACATCATCCGTGCTATTAATTTTGATGAGTTGAACGCATAGTAAAGAGAATATATTACTCATTCCAGAGTGATACAAACCCTATAAATACTATCCTATCGATAACTAAGTGAATGCGGTCATTTTTCTGGAAATTTTGCGGTTCATCCTACATATAAATATGCATTGAAGTGCGTGCTAAAGACGATAAAGCATACGTGAAGAAAAAAACAAATACCAAGGATGTAATGAAAACACACATATCAATTACTACAAATTGTTCCAATTAAAGCTAAAACGACACCCACCATCAAATACACAACAACTTATTTGAATACGCAATTAATTTAAGGAGTATTTGTGTAAATAAGCTAATTTTCAACTCGACAAAAACCGTAATCAAACTCATTCTTTCACTATTATCTCATTACGTATCCCATAATTTACATTTGTAAACACAACCACAAAATATTCAAAACCGACAGTTATGCGATATTGATATAGCGATACTTCGCTTTTTAATAGGTTGTAATTCCAAGCATCTCCAATCCAATTTGATATGCAAAATCGATTTCCCATAAAAAAAAATGAGAAGTACAAAAAGGCCATATAAAATAAAATAGGATTTTTGTGATCCTTCCACATTAAATAGATAACTTACGATATAATGCCCTTTAATGGTATGTTTTTCTAACACAAAGCAAATTGCTCGGCACATGGAAAAAGAAAATAAAACAGCATTCAAGTAATGAAGGTCATTAATATAACGTAGGGCAACATATATTCAAATAATTGCTCCCATTAAGAAAAATATTGCCATTAGGGCGACAGTTTGGTTAAAATGATGTGAAAAAGTATCCTTCTAATTCCGTATTTAGCCAACAATGCACAAATTAAATGTGTTTAGTGTTGATAAATAAACACCAACAACAAAGGGGTATTGTTGCTTACTCAGTGTGTTAAAAAGTTTAAGACGGATGTAAATATGATGAATACAAATTGTCGTTTATAATCCCATTGAAATGATAGTTATTTTTATTATTATTTGGGCGAGTGTCAATGGATGAATAATAATAATAATGACCACACACAAAAATACACACCTCGATTCCCTTGACATATTCCATAATATCTTAAAGATACGTTTATTATATATTGTTTGCATGCAGGATGGCTATTAATCAAATTATAAGCAATTATGATAATATATTTAAGAGTTAAAACGTCAAATTCGCAAGTGAAGATTTAGTAAATAAACCAACGCAAATCAGATGAATTGTAAATTGGTAAAAAAATATATATATGAAGGTGTATTTACCTTATATTTGCCGTGTCAAAATCAGTTTATAATCTAGATACGGGGTTTGTAGGGTGTTCATATGTCCAGCATCCAGTTCTTTCGAGACGTTGGAAAATAAAAGTGCAATTCAAATTCTGCCGGCTAATTAAACGAACCCGCACCGCCCTGATTACAATACGTATATAAACAATGTGTCAATGATAAACGTCCCACCACATTTTCTTATCATTTGATTCGGCTACGATAGAAATGAACGAACCACAACAATCCGTCAGTCCTTCTACTCCATTTTGAATTCGTCCATAAAGAATCTACGGATACTGTCTTTTACGCATTTAACACGGATCGAATCGACTTTCTACACTTCAAGCACTGTAATATGGGGTACACTTCTGTCACAAAAGCCACTGTTTCTTATTATTTCCATGGGAGTGTCTTTATTATATACAATTATTCGGTTCTAATATTATATCGATGGAATTGCATACACATACATACTTTTCTTCAAGCGAGCTACACAAACGACTTTAGTTCTGTACGTTGCCGTGGGATGGCGAACCTACACGACAATTTCGTAACGCGCGAATTTTGTGGGCAATTCAAAATTTCTCGAAAGGTTATATTAAGTATATAAATTTCGCATAAAAGGATCTCTATTTTCTTCGTTTTAATATATTAGCCGTTTTTGCAATTAATTACCAAATGCAGGAGATGCAAATAATTAGGCATGCACTGATTGACACGAAAGGAATTAAATAATAATAAATAATTAAATTATTTCGCGCTTAAGTTTTCGCAAATTGACGATATTTATAATTGACCTCTGACCTATATGTTACAATGTTATCTGGACTGATAATGTTATTTGTGTAAAAGACGGTGCTAAATGCATTACCACCTTTGTGTTAGGCAACCATTTAGTCAAGGAGTGTATAAGTGGTTGCCATACTAACTAAAAGTTGTGACGTGACATGTTATTTTGATCTATCCAATTTTTATTAAAATAATTTATATTTTTCGCTAGAAAATGAATCCCATTGCAATACCATGGTTAAAAAAAAAGATCCTAAGTTTCTATCGGTATTTTCCCAAGAATCCTGTAGAATATGCATGTAATTGAAGCAATTTTATATTTATCCTTGTAATTTAAACCAACTAAAATTAAAAATTCTTCACTCTATAAATGGTCGAGATTACTTAGCGGTTTTTAAAGCTGTTATCATTCGTTGAAGCGATCTAGACGCAGACTGTTTAAACTGCGATTTAACTTAAATCACAAGGTCTCCACTAATTGTGTTTATTAAATTAAAGGAGATAGTATGGACATAGTGTCAACACTTTAACAATTTACACCCGCGTGACAACGTGCTAAGATTCTCATTAGTTTGGTAGTAAAATACAGTTTTAGGTGTTAAAATTACAACGCAAAAATAATCCAAACGATGAAGATCTATTAGTTCCTTTAATAGCCCCATTCAAGTTCCATCGAGAGGATGAAGGTAAATTTAAAAGGATGGCGGGAAGCGGCCAGTGTTATAATCGTCGCGAAGACCGCATTTGCTCCAACAATAAAACAGGTTGATTTTAACTATAAATTGCTAATGTTGAAAAGAAGTACGAAGTCTGGATTTATGCCAGGATCCTATGTATTTCCTGGTGGGGCTCTGTGTAAAGCAGATGCGTCTAAAGATTGGTTAAATCTGTATGAAACCTTCGGTTTTAAATTTGATACCTTTGACAAATTAAATCCGAAAGGAGACCGACCAAAGCTATACCAGAATCAAGACCCGAATGAGTTACCAAAATATCTTTCACTACGTATCGGAGCTATTAGAGAAACCTTCGAGGAATGTGGCATCTTATTATGTAGGAGCTACAAGATAAATTATAAAGAGCGTATGGCAAGATGGGCATCTGCTATTGGTGGGTAATAGAATTATAATTACCCATAAATTCTATTTCTTTTTTGTAATAAAATATATATATATATAAATAAAACTATTACAGAACCAGTTGGTCGCAGTGATAAATGAATCTATCTGATTTAATTACAGAGGAACCCGAATTAATAAAATGGCAAGATAAAATACATGACAATCCAGACAAGTTCATAGAGTTGTGCCGTAAGTATGAGATTTACCCGGATGTTTGGGCTTTAAAAGAGTGGAGCAACTGGGTCACGCCGGCTAGCATTCCGATTAGATTCGACACCGCATTTTTTTTAACAACATTCCAACAACAACCATCCGTTCGTGCGGAGAAACACGAGGTGCAGCACATTGAGGTAATTAATCACAAATAAAATATGGAACTCCTATATAAAGCTTTACAACAAAAGTAGTGGGCTCCCCCAACAGACTACCTCCTGCGAAACATGCAGGAGAAGATCTTATTGGGGCCACCGCAGATTTATGAAATTTCGAGATTGAGGAATTTCCTAGACATTGACGATCTATTAAAGTTCGCTGCAGAGAGGGCCAAAGAGGGAGTCGAACGATACTTCCCATCTAGGATCAAAACGAAACAGGGGCTTTTTACTATTTTGCCAGGTATTTTTGGAAATATACAGGCTGTACCAAAAGTTACGGGCCACTGTAATAATTTGAAGTGTCGAGGGAAAATGATCTTGAGTAAAGGTTGATTTAAATTTGCTGTTTTGCGTTTAGAGATATTTTGATTGATTCAAAATGTAAATCGCTTCTGGGAGTGGATTTTTTGAACGAAAAATTTTGCGTTTTTTGAGAATCCGAGGTGAAAAATATGGATGTTCTTAAAAAACACCCACACACACCAATTAATCTTTAAGAAATGTCCTTTAAAATAAGAGTTACCCCAACAACTTTTATGCATTTTTATTTAGAATGGTCCGTTACTTTTGAGACATCGTGTATAGATTTTTTTTTTATCATCACGCTTATAATAACGATTTTAACGAAGGTGATGACCTGTATCCAGAAGAAGCAGGTGCTATAAATGAAGAGGTAGCACCGTTGACGAGTTACCAGCCAGCAACGTACAGAATAGGATTTTACACAAGTCTCCATATCACAACGAAATCAACATTTTAAATTTTCAACCGAAATGTAATCACATTGTGCCGCTACCGTTAAAAATACAGAAATTATAGGGAATATTTGGGAAATGTTTGTATGGACAATTGGAAACATTGTGCAATATGAAATAAATATAATTTTAGCAATATTTTCTGTGTTATTGGTATAGATGATTGTCGTAACGCTACTAAGTTCTGAGGCTCCCGATTTCAAGGACGAGGAACGGGAAACAAAAAAGCATGGGAAATAAATACAATGAAAACATTTGAATGTATTTATTTTCAGCTAATATAAAAACAAACTATACCAAAATGTATAAAAGCTAATATCCCCATTCAATGGTGCAAGTTCCAGTTCAACGCAATCTGTAACTAATAAACCTGACACTAATGGGAGAACTACATTATGTATCGTTTTTAATTAATTGACTTAATACGAATGTCGGAGGAATCGTTTTTTTTTTTTTTTTGTATTTCAACCTGCAAAGGGAATGTAAAATAATCGGTTATACACGCAAATGCTTCTGTTTTCCCTTAAATAAGGCGCCAAGAAAACCATTAATGTTTAGCGAGAGTGTAACTGTTAACGACACAAAAGAAGAATTCTATCTAATACAATATAGCTTACTTATATATCACTTTTGTATATTTCTGCCCGGAATATTGATCAAAACCCTTTTAGGGATACGTAGATTCATTTCCCATTTTACACATAATTATATTGCTCGTGTGGTATAAAAATATATATAAGGTAATCTGCGGCTTCATTTCTATTTTCTTTCTTTTCGTTTCTTTTCCTTTGTTATTCGGAAACTTTTAAACTCACTGCATTTATATATAAATTTATAGAAAATGATTTAAACAGATGTCTTCGACAACTGCGTAATTCTCTTTTATGTCATACATAAACAAATAAGCGTAAAAAGGCTTCTTTTTTTTTTTTAAAGTACTAAAAAGTAATAAGTACACATAACAAATGCGAGAATAAACATACACCAGGTGCGTCGCATCGAGGAAGTGCCTCGATGCAGTTCTGAATTACTTCTTACAGTTTAAAGCACTTATTCCTCATGCATTTGGAGCCCCAGTAGAATTGGCCAGATGCTTGTTACAAAAAAAAAAAATATGTATCACGGTTAAACCTATTGTAGAACTAGAAAAAACATTGCCATCCAAACAGAATGGATAGTGCAGCTCTATATAGGTGAATCTTGCTCGTTGAGAAAGCTGTAAGTTTATCTCTGCTGATATAGAATGTATTTTTTTTTTTTTGTACAATTTACATATACATATTTACGATGGACCCACAAAAACAGTACATATATTACGAGGGAACTTATATTTAACATATCACTAATATCATTGTTTATATACATACTAGTTAGTCAACCTTATGGACAAAATAGTTAACGGATTTTTTTTAACATTTTGGACAAAAGCGGTAGATGGCAGCACGACGTTGGTGCCCATCTCGATTTAAATATAAGTTTTATAGTTAGACTACGAACTACAAGATGGCCCTCTTACGCGTCCGCAAAATATTATTCAATTGCAATAAGGTTGTTTGTTTGGCTGATCTAAGCAGATAGAAGGAACTTTACGCGTTTGTATTTTAGATGATGATTCGTGCGTGTTTGTTTGTTTAGAGCAAGCAAATCCAGATCACAAAGAGGTGCCTCTTCCTGCTCCCGATTCGGCGATTCCGGTGTCCGAGCAATTACGAGCAATTTGTGGAAATCGTATGTTCAACGCGTGTGTGAACTTGTAAAGGTACATAACCTAACCGCACTAACACCGTGTTGTAAACTGTCGTTTGTAAATTTAATCAGATATATAACTACATCAAATATGCAATAAATGGATATATAATAATAATAGATACCAATGTAATTAATGTAAATAACGATCATTAAATTTTAAAAACTTCACTTGGTGGATACATAAATACTAGTGTATGATGCATTTTTATTGTAGTCTAGATTCATTAGTTTGAAAAATTACTTTTACTTTTCCTATTCATAATAGCTGTGACAATTTGACAATAGTAAATAATAAAATTAAGGTTATATTGCAATCGAGCGCGTTTGTTTGTAGCATCTTTAAATCCAGCTCTGAGACGCTCTTAAGTTACTCTCATGACGTCAGTAGATACTGCTTCAAGCACACAAACAAACAAAGTTATAGTTGCCTCGTAAGTTTTCAACCAATCAAGAGAAAGTGCGCGAACGCGTCACCATGTATACTGTTTTTTAATAAGTGAAATGGTGCATACATGTAAAAAAACGAATTTCTATTATTATCTATATACCTAATAGTAAAGATAAGTAAAACATGTTTTGTAAATATAAGAAAAAACGATGACATAGAGCATAACATTAAAGTAGAACCAAGAAAAAGTCAAAAAGTAAAGTAACATGGTACATACATGATACAAAATAACGATTATATGTTATCAAACTAAATATTTATTCTTCTTATTTTTATATAATCATAAACATAAGCAAATTAAGTTAACAAAATAACTTATTAATTTAAAAACTAAGAAAACTAAAAGTTGAGAAGTAGTTTTATGTAATATTTTTTTTTTCTTGGCAAATTTTCGTCCCTTTAGATTTTTTCTCTTTTCAGTGATACTTTTTTGTTTTGAAGTTTAAATATTTTATTCTTAAAAAAAATCTCAATTTAAAAAATTGTTCAATTAAAGTTTTCTCAACAAGAACGTGTCTTGCAATATACAAGCGAACACACGCATATGGGCACAGGTGTTGACAGAAAGGCACCCGATTGCCCGTATAAATCCTCTAGTTGTTTTGACCGAGTAAGAAAAACACCCCATGTATAAAAACTACATGCGCCCGTAAATCACGTGGAATATTTCAATGCACAGTGATGACGCGTATATACATAACTTGTTTGTTCGACACGAACCACAAGGCAGCTGTGTTTTCGCAATATTCTACGCTTTGGCGGCGTCTTAGATGTAGTTGTTTATATATGTGCAGCACTCAAATATCTTCAGGCTTTCATTGAAAAATAAGAATTGCTAAAATAATTTATATTTTGAATACGTTTTAAACTCCGTAACAAGATAAAATATAATTGTATGACTTATTGAAATAGGTAAAAGTAACATTTTCTTTATTTCTTGTAATTTATTGAAAAAAAAAGATAAAACAAGTAGGAATAAATAGTCACTAACTATTTAAAATAATAAAATAAAAACTTGGTAAGTCTTTTTATCATTGATTAGAAAAAATTTACGTATTATTAATATCAAAACATTGTAATTTTCCACAAGAATACATTTGAAAGTGATGGTAAGTTTGTTATATCTAGCGGCGCGTTAAATTTAAACGATTATCAACAAAATGCATTAAATCTTAATAAATACAATCACACCCCTACTCAAGACTTCTATTCAAAATATTGGTGCAACTAGGCCAAAAACAGGTGAAGCTCTTTTCACTAAATTATATTAATTATTGTTACTGTTCATTGTAATTTAATAAGTTTTTAAAATTTGTAACCACATAATTCTTTCTAGATTTTCCTTTGTAAATATGAAATTCTCTTACATGTGAATACAGAACCTTACATAATATTCTCTACTAAATTCGCAAAAATATGTACATATGCAAGTTTCTAGGCATAGACTGCGTGTAGACAACGCAACTGAGTTTTCGCGTCCCCGCTTCTCTGATGGCGTTTGTCCGTCCTTTAATTTATAACAGAATACCCCAGAATACTAACTTCTAATGTAAACAAACACGAGAATCATCGCAAGGCGCGTCATCGTGTCTCCACCCTCCCTTTTCCCCGGGCCACGCAACTTAGATCAGACAAACAAACAAACCTATAGCCAATGCGAGTGAATCACACATCACACCGATACAGGATTCCGTCGTTTCCGCAGATAGATAGATAGAACACAGAAATCTGTCGTTCTCTCTGATCGAGATACCTGTTATATTTACCGCGTTTTCAAATCAATTTACATTCACCGATAGAGTGCACCACTTCCCAGCCCAATATTTTATTTTTCCGACAATGCATTACGTTGACTAACTAGATATATTTAAACAATGCTAATATTATAAGTATTATGTGTTCGCGACCTATTTATCTTGTAGTAATGTTAGTAAAAAAAAATCTTGTAAAAAAAGTTAATATAAGGATAACGTAGCTTTTCCCTCTGTTACGGCTATATGAACTTCCTTTTACCGTTCATACAAATCTTTAAAATACTTTTATTATTACTGATTATGTATATAATTGCTTCTGGCATTTTCTTTCTTCAATAAAGTAACACTTATATCTATGTATCGGAGTAGCAATGAAAGATTCAAATCAAAACAAACAGAACAATACAATAAGTTCGTGGCACGTTTTGATTCTTGATTGTAGTTAAACCACGATTTTTGTACAATTTTATTATTAGCATATTGAGTCAGATCACAGATTACATATATATAATATATGTGTTTATATATATATATATATACTTTATATTCGTCAAAAATAAAAAAATATATATGGAAAAAATAAATAAATATAAAACCCGGACTAGATCTAAGTTATTATAAAACTATAAAGAAATAAACCGCAGTGAAAAATTGTGCGTTGTAATGTTGGATAAAACCGTGAATATGTATTATTCGTTTAGAAAGAGAAAAAACAAATTCAGAATCAATTACAGAAATTATTTCATTTATAGCGGTTTATTTTTTAACGTTCGTTTCAACTTAATAAGCTCATAAAATTTAAACTGTAAGATCTAATATATGATTCAAGAAGATTTTGATTCTTAAATTATTGTCTACGTTAAATAAAAAGAAAACAACAAATCACTCGACATTATTGCTCGACACTACACTATTTTTAAAAGTAAATTCGAGAATTTTATGAGCACCACCTCGCATAATAAATCTATTAAGACATAAGATGCTTTAAGTAGTGTGAAATATTCTTTGGCTTTTATATACAGGAGGACTGAGACACGTCAACAGAAAGTAAGATATAATTTATGTAAGAGCATGAATCAACATGGCACACGTTGTTATAAACAGCGACCGTATTAAAATTAATAATAATAAAATTAATAACCCATATTTAACATAAATGCGCGATTTAAAAAAAAGATATCACTAGATGTGGAAGAAAAAAAAACAAAACGACAATTTGGAATGTTTTCGTAGAAGAAACCACGTCATGTTAAAATCCAGCGTTTGCACTTCAAACATAATAATCGAATGTTGTAAATAAAGATATTTTACTTGACCTGCATTCAACTGTCACGGTAATTCGCTTGCTCGTCTTTCTATCAATAAGAAAAATTTATATTTACGAAATCTCTACTTGCTCTTTGTTCTACGTTTAATTTTTCTCTTGTGTGTCACTAAAGGTGACTAAAAACGGATCTACCCGATTTTTGTTCAGTGAAAAACAAAGCCTACAATAAATATGATTAGAAACTGTAGGAATGGCCACAGATACGGCAAGAACGTCCTAAGGAGGCGATCAGAAAAATAATCTGTCACGAAAAAACCTTTTTACAGGCTCGTAGAACTGGTACCTCAACGATATCATTTCGGGGATGTCCCGGAGGTGCCCGAACAGCTCGCAGTCCGTCTCCAGCATCACGATCGCCGCTATCAATACTAATACCGTTACTATTATGAAACAAGGGATGAAAGCGTTGATGATTTTAAATCTGCGCGTCTTCTGCGTATTCTTGTGGCTGTTGTACGTTGTATTTGGCAGGCAAATGCGACCGTCCATCTGGGAGTGTGACAGAGGCGTTTGACTTCTGCTAGAACGGTGTGACGGATTTGTGGTCTCGTAACCCCTATAGCTGTTCTCTATCAATTGAGATTCCGAAGAGGAATGTTCGAAAGAATCGCGAAAATAGTAATCACTAAATCTATCCATGGAATCGTCTTTCAGTACTAAAAAAAAAAAAAGGAACTTACGCGATCTCCCAACAGAAACCGCCTTGCATTTTACCTGTGGTGCGCAGTTTTGTGCCGGCCATTGCTTCCTGATCTTCGGTGACCGTCTCTAATGAAGCGACATCGTTATAATTCTGGTTTGGAACTCCGTCTAAACTGGAAAGCAAACCAGCGCTATTGACTGGACTCTATTCTTGAACCACCGACATCAGAGTGACTTGACCGGGGTAAGCTGCTGTAACCTAAGAGATATAAAAAATTAAAATGATTAATCATTGGAAAATAATTTTAACCCAAAGGAAAGCAGACCATCAAAAGCAGAAGTAGTAAATATACAGCATCAGGATGAACTAATGGAATTTGTAGGGTTGGAGGTGTTAGGTAAACATTTATGGCTGGGAGCATACATGGCAGGTCAGAAATGATGGGGATTGGTAAGAAAAGCAATCACATTTAGGGAAATGTAGTTGATCCAGTCCAGTGATTATATACAAGAAGATAAACCAAGTCCATATAAAAGCAAATTAATTTTAAAAGTCATCGATAGGTATCGCTTGGATGACCAAATCGTCCAAATTAAGATTGGAGCTAAACCAGAAATTATTGTGATGTATTAAGTATGACAGCGCAATCTACTCAAAAATAGTTGTACCAAACAAATCACTTGTAGACATCAATAGGACATCTTGTTTTGTTTTTTTTTTTTTTGTAAATAAAATGTAATATGAATATCAACGAATACAACATTTAAAATCGAAAAAAGCAAAGGCTGTCTTTCCTATATTATTTACGGTGAGATAATAGTTCCACGAGTATATTTTCTTATCGGCATTCCTTTCAATGACAGATGTGCGAGATTTCACAAATGCGATTAATTAAAAGGAGGGCTACGTTATTATAACTAAACACAGGAAAGCATTAAGTTTGTAAAATAAAAAGAAACATCAAAGGCACATCGATATACATTAAATTGTGACGTTTAATAATTTTGTTTCCTTTTTGTTAGCATATGTGTAGAGGCGTTTTACACGTACGAGAATTTTTACATAAATCATACAAAAATTACCTCGAAAATTTTGGTGAGAATTTTCGTAAGAATTTTTGTCGCGATACTTTCAGATCGTTTTACACAGGAATAAATTTTAACCGGAATTTTCACGATATTTGTTATTATAAGCAGGCGCATTTGTTAAATTAAATTGTTATTTGATTATGGTTATCATAGAAATCCTAAATAAATAGCAGTTAACCAATATACCAGCAAAATATGGATCTTAATTGTTTAGATTTAGGTTACAACTTACAAGTGCAAATGGAAGTAACCTTATTCCTGCATAAAACGACCTGAAAGTGTCGCGACAAAAATTCTTACGAAAATTCTCACCAAAATTTTCGAGATAATTTTGGTATGATTTATGTAAAAATTCTCGTACGTGTAAAACGGGTCTTAGGAAAATTCTCACAAAAATTTTCGAGGTAATTTTTGGTATGATTTACGTAAAAAATCTCGCACGTGTAAAACGGCTCTAAGTTAACTTAGTCTCCCTAATAGCCAAATTGAAATTTCCCGCCACAATTTTTAATGAATTCAACGTAAAGGCTTTAAAATAACTATTAATGTAATACAAAATGGTGGGGAAATTTTATGTATCAACGTTGAAGTTACTAAGAATAATTGCGGGAAATTTAAAGTTGGCTATTTGACAGTTGGCTATGACAGTGTGTTGCAACACTTTGATATATAACGTGAACTCTTAAATAACTTCTTATATAGTCTCTAATATCCTACTCGACATTCCGCTATCTCTTCTCTACTGTACTTGTGATGGACGTAATTGAATAACGAAAAAAGTATCATATTATTGACGATCATTCGATAATTTGTTTATGACATTTGAATTATGAATGATCATTCATTTATTTATTTTTCACTTAATAAAAGAAATTTATGTTATGCATGGATAGTTAATTAGAATCTACAGAACATTGTAAATTTCTCTAATTTTAAATATAAACTATATAGCACGAACTACACGTTACCATAATAGCCAAATTTAAATTTCCCGCCACTATTTTACGTGACTTCATGTAAACGCATTAAAATAACTGTTAATGTAGTACAAAATGGTAGGTAATTTTTGTTTCAACGTTGAAGTTACTAAGAATAATTGCGGGCAATTTAAAGTTGGCTATGTGCGACAAACCAACAATGGTAAACATCTTTTTTTTTTAATAATAAAATAAATTCACTGTATTCTTACTTTCTATGTAACCCTAGAATCATGGAAATGGAATACTATAATGTCCTAGTAACAAATTCAATTTCCCGCAATTATTTTTAGTAACTTCAACATTTAAGCATGAATTACTACGATTTTGTATTAGATTAATAGTTGAGTAAGTTGAAGTTAGTAAATATAATTGCGGGAAATTTGAATTTGGTTTACTGGGGTAGGTCATCAAATAGCGACATGTATTTTCTGTTTAGTAATCACGTACGTAAAAGCGTTAGTATTTCAGGGTTAAATATATCTTGGTCATAAAAAAAATGAAAAGTGTTAAACGATACATGTTCTTCAATTTTTATAGTAAATAGTCCAAAAATATTTTTTTTAAATAAATCTAGTGCAGACATGGTGAGAACAAATTGTCGTTATTGCGATCCTGAAGTCTATCGTGCAAAGATGGTGTCCGAGATCACAATATAAAGCCATTAAAAGATCAAGAGACAGCCAGGGAGTGAAACTTCTGATTGTTATCCATTCTGTGATAATATTACAAATTTCTATTTTGAGAGTGGGGAAGTAAACGTATTTCAAGTGAAATTTAGTTTAAGTAAATAAATAGTTTTTTTTTTTAACTTCCATTGGCAGAAACCTCGGATATCAAATCTTAATATTATTAATCACTTTCATAAAACCGATAGCTATAATGCGATATGCCGTCAAAGAGTTCCAAGATTTCTGTTTATTGTCTTTTTGGTTTCCTAAATTCAGTTACCGATAAATAAAATTATTATATTAGTATAGCACATTTGCTGTATTCTAGCAAAATATAATAATAAAGTTTGTATAAACAATAAAATAACTTACAACTTAACACTAATAATTCACAGATAGAACTAAAAAATTATATATTACCAATTCGTATACGACATATGACAGATATACTATTATTTTTTATTTATATTCAAAATATTGTTGCCGGCTGCCGTGCTTGAAATCCCATAATTACCATCATAGTAATTTCATTACATTAAAATACGTTATGAATCAGTACCACCTATTGGTAAATCGTACTATTATACAATTTATATAATTTAAATTCTGGTTCTTATTCTCGCTAAACAGTCAGACTACCCCACCACTTTTGGCGGTGGAGATACTAGCGACATCTGGATCTGACCGCCAAACTGCTGTTTTTAAGCGCAACACTTTTCCCATAAGCTTGGTTTGTCTTCTTTATATAGTCACTGATCCAGTCAATTTGGATCTAGAGGGCGCACTCTACTGACGTACCGTAAGGGGAATAGCGCCATTTATTATTATAATAACAATAAAATGCCTATTTTACCTATGTGCGGTTGTAGGGGAGTTGAAGGTGTAGCAGGTACGCTAGATGCTTTTCTACGTAAACTAGCAGATCGTTGTATACTCGGTTCTTCTCTGCTCAAATTCTCGCTATCGACCAGTATCTCTTTCTCCGTCCTGCCAGTGTATTTAAATTTCGTCCCCCATGAGAAGAACCCGCCTCCAGTCACCACGGACGGCGCATCAGAACTCGTCGGCAGTCTGTAAAAACAAGAAAAAAAGAAAACGTATTTCCTCGGTGTTTCGGGTACATATTTATGACTTACGTGAAAAATAACATCTGTTCGATGGCGCACCTCCATACGTGCCGGCAAGCGGCACCAGTCGGGCATTTAAAGCCCACCGTGTGTTTCTTATCGTTGTAATTCAAATGTATTATGAACATTTTACCCTCGTAATTAATTTTTTGTATATCCGGCCACCGGAAGTGGTGCGTCTTCCTGCTGCCTTGAAACGTTAAAATGCCACTGTAGTTGATACCTAAGTAGAGTTGGCTGCCTTTGTGATCCTACAGAAGTGATACATATACAGAAAAGAAAGGCGATATTTAAATTTATTTTCTACTACTTTCACAGGATGGGGATCGACACCGTATGTATCGAGCTGACATGCTAGTTTTAGGAACGTGTTTTCCACCTGCGATGAACTTTGTCCTTTCAATTGTTTTTGATGTATTTCCATGGCCTTCTCTTCTATTGCTTCCGTTTGCTTCAGGAGTATTTTAAAATCTGATATATAATTGCCAGTATGCACCTCGGGATCATAGTCTCCTAATTCGCCTAAAGTAAATGACGATGTGTTAGAGTACATATTGGGTTGTCCCAAACTGACGTTCAGGGTAGCCTTGGCAAGCATTGCAGCCGGTTCCATCCAAATATAAATTACTCTTTGTTAATATATTTGAAAATTACTTGCAAATACCGAAAGGATTGCTTATCGCATTTACCCCACAGAAAAATAGAGTTAAAAAGCACACATTTCTCACCTCACCACGTGTGGATACTTTTATTTACAACAACTTATCTAATATCAGCTTATTTTGAAGGCAACTTAATTTTTATCTGTTCTATAACCTGAAAGTGCTGTGTAAACTATCTATAGTTGGCTTTAACCAAGAAAAAGATACTAAAAAATCTTTCAATAGGAACTAAATTAAAGGATAAAGTAATTATTTCATATTTTAGACATGAAGGACAGTATGATATTGCGAAAGGCTTGAACCAAAAAACTTTACAACATATTAAAAAAGAATTACAATGATAGAAGACATATAGAAACTATTTTGAGGAAAAAGTCCCTCATTACTTGCAAATTTATCAGCAGAAATGATCCATAAATAAAAATTAATATGCATAATTGTAGTAGTAGTAGTAGCACTATAATTCAAATAAAATTAGTAGAAACTAAACTTTACAACACCACTAGCAGAGAAACCATTTATTAGCAAGAAAAATTGATATTATAAGTAGTAGAGCTAGTGAGGGATTTAATTTATTATTTTTTTATTTTGTCATTGCACACATGTGTCAAACACACTCAATTACTTAGTGTCTAATAAAAAAGCCATAGGCATTATCCAAGAGATCCACACATCAAGTAAGGGATTGACATAATCCTTCACTAGGTAACTTGATAAAGGCATTAGTACCATAGCCGGGAACATTAGATTTGAACAATGCAATGGATCAATCATACAAATAAAAACCTTATCAAACCCATACAAAACATGATCTAGGGCATGACATACCTTGCATGATCAGAGCAGCTAACATGGCAGCTTCATTGACTAGGCAGTATAACCGGCCGTGTAGCAAATCCCTTTTCAATTGTAGAAATATTTGATATCGTGTTATTTCTTCTTTCAACCGGAATGGGTCTGGTGGATAGTACTTTACACGAAAGCTAAATTATACCGGATCTAAATCTTTCACTTGCTTGCATATCGATTTCCCCAAATCTAACCAATGCTGCAATATAAACTTTTACACACCCAATGAATACAATGTTCTATTTTACCCTCTGTTCTGATAAGTCAACATATCGCAGTCCCAAGTAGTCTTGTTCCAACAAGTTCAACTGTTCACATACATATTCTAGTAAGTACTTTCCCTTATGGTGGGGCTGAAATCAGAGGTACAATTTAATCAGGAGGGATAAATATTCGTGCTGATTACCTTATATTCGCATTCTAATATCTCCGTGTCCTCCAATAATCTGACAGTGCATTTAAAAACAACATTGCTGTCACCTTTTGAACCAAATTTTAACATTTTCCACTTCTCTCATGTGTTACACACGATTACAGGATATACACCATGTATTAAATACCGAGAAATGCATGTGTCACTTAAAATATGACGACGTATCGTATTTAAAATAATAATAAAAAAATAACATATACATCAAACTTAAATTTGACACATTTCATAATGGAACTTTTGACAGATCGAAGATTTTTCATTTATAATACAATGCAACCAACATCCGCACACTGACTTTCACTAAAAACAAGCGCATCGCCATGTTGCAGGCATAGAGCGAGAGATGGCTTCCCATTTAATTTTTTTAAAATAGCACCAAAATGGTTATAGATGGTGGGATGCGGTTAACATGATCCTTTTCAATGCGTTATGACAGTCATTTTCGCATGCGATAATAATTAAATACCGCAACTAATGAAATATCTGAAGAAATCATTAACAGGCCACCATATAAACTCACCAAAAAGTTTGCAGATGTTAGCCGAAAGATGGAGCATCCATTTTTGTTTTTCTATTTTATTAATATTTGCGAAATAGTTGCGTATGGAAGGATACAGTTCTTTTTATCGTTTTGTACTCGTCGAGGTGATAATTTACGCATGATGCAATAATTATATGTTTTAGTAAATAATCAGTCAGCAGGTTGTGGTGGTAGGCGGAGAGATGGCGCCTCAATGGGTTGTTTTATCGTTCTTACGTATTCGAGCGGTTATTTTAAATGCAGCTATTGATGGCATTGCTCTTTCTACTGTATCTTCTTAGACCTATTCAACTCTGTACGATGTATTTATAATAAGGTGTTGAAATTGTGTAGTGTAATATTGAAATTTAGTCTATATAGTTAGGTTCTTGGGTATAGCAAAACGTCTCAACTATGTTATTATCAATCTAATGGTATTTTCTTTAATATGATTAGCAAGGAAGTCTTTAGAATTCGTTAGTAGGCAACAAAATATGCAGTATGGTATATATTTGGTTGCATGAATAGCAGATGGATATTTTTATATTAAACATCTCGAGCTGTTTGTTTCAACATTTTTTTTTTCGTCTTCATATCTAATTTTTTTTTAATTAAAGCCTGCTTTAAAGGAGTCAAGATTTTGCATGAGGAATTACATAGATACATGAATAATTTATGTGTTACAATTTGTTATACAATTAATTGGTGGCAATTCCATCGCTCATGATGCAAAAGCTATAAATTAATAAAAGCAAATTTAAGGGAATTTAATTTTATATTTTGCATAGAGATGAGCTACGCTGCACTACGGTTGTTTTTACACGATTGCCTTGGATTGACATTGAAAGAGAAGCTGGTTGTTCGATGTTTTGCGTAAGAAATAGGTGTTATTATTGTCCGTTCCGTATATATGCACGTATTTGTACTTCTGGGCCGACTATGTAGGTCAATGTGAAGACATATGTATATAATAAATACATATCCAGCTTTTATCCAAATCACTGGCGACCTTGGTCCTTCGACCGATTTATTTGAAATTATCTTTTATCTTGTATTTTGTTCCTTTTTTTTTTGGAATACTCATGAATTTAATACAAGGCTCGTCTGTAGTTTATTAATACGTTTAAAGTATTTTATATAAACATGAAATAAACTTTACGCCAGCATGAGAATGTAATTCTAGTAGGGACAATTGTAGGCAAGGGGATAATTTGATATTTTATTAATACAACTTTACGTGCATTTCTTGGTTCGTAGATCACGTATAGTTTAGATGTAATGTTTACAATTATTTAGCTGTTCTCATTGCTTACGTGCACATAAATGAATTGCAACTATACATTATTCTCGGTCAAAACAATCACAAAAATAGAAAATACACGATTTATTCAGTCTCATTATATAGGACTTGATAAATATAAATATATAATATATAATAATATTACACTAAGATCAATTTTTTACAATCGTAAATAATCATTTCGCAATTAGAATATATATATATACAATGCGCCGTAAGTATTCGTGTATTTTAAATTGAATCAAAGCCCTGACATGCGGCAGTTCCTCGGGGAAGTACATTTAAAATACACGTATATTGCGGGCCTGCATGTTCGCATGTACGTACCATGTACCTATCTATTTAAAAACAACGAGAATAGAATAATAAATGACAGAAACAAACAAACAAATAAACAAACAAATAGTTAGGTGATGTTTTACTTTCGTCTAATCTGTATGGAGCGTTTGGACATTTTCTGGGTGTACAACATTTTGTATGCATGCATTTTTTTCTTTCTCTCTTTCTCTGTTTCTGGGTTCATATGAATTTTGCGTGCACGGCAGTGTGGTATATAAATGTACAGTTTAACTTTCTTAAAACCTGGCATAGGTCAACAGAAACAAAATCAAAACGATTTAATAGTAATTTTTTACAATCATTTTAGAAAAGCATTTAAGTGGGGAAACTCGTTTTGAATGTTGCTAGATATCCCAGTAGCTACTAAAACAGTGCTTTCCTAAAAATCATTACTTCAGCGAAAGATTCCATAAAATGTTGATATCCCTAAATTAGTTCGAAAGAATACAGTCTTTCCTTTTGATTAAGGTATTATTTGATTAGTATTATTTTGATATATACTGGAATTCCTGGCCTCACTAAAAAAGGTTGTTGATTTTTCTTAAGTGATTTTCCAAAATTTCATCATTTCAAATGCCAGTCTTTAAAAATATTCAGTACACTGATGTATAGAGAGAATAAGAGTATTTCTGGCAATGCTCATATACATCCACAAGGTATCTGGAAAAGCGATGTAATCCAAACAGCACCAACTATTTATAAAATACGTTATATTTTTTATATTAGTAAAATATTAAACGTTGGAGAAGTTTTAAAAGGTGTGACCATTAGGGATCGTGTTAACCACATTTACCTTACAATTAGCCAAAAAAAAATCTTTGGACTTACCAAACCTTAACCATTAAATTCTAATAATTCTTTATTAATGTATTCTAATATCAGCTTACTTTTTCTTTCTTTTTTATACCTGCTTCCACATTTCCCTGAATGAGTGGGTGCTTGATTTTATACCTCCAGATCGGCGCTGCAAAATTAGATCGATTCGTGAGTTATATTTTCATTGAATACCTTTCTAGCGGACATATCATAATGTCATAGATTTCAGCATGTTCTCCTGTAGTGTTTTTTTGATTCTTGACTATCAATGTAGTGTTGGGAAGAACGCAGCTTCCAGTCACGACCTGGGTTTATATGCAGAGAAGTCATGCAATTTTAGCGTTCAGAACACTGACATTCCGAGATGTTATGGACATGGTAAGTTTATAAAATGTAGCAGTAGAATAAAGATTGAAGTCTGGCTGAGTTGTTTCTCACACACATTCCCAAACTGCGCTGTTAAATTCATGATGCGTTCTTGTCAACATTATAGTAAATGTAAATCGTATGTCCTTTCCCTTCAATACCTGAAGATGACATTCCACCGAAAGCAAAGGAGATACGATCTTCACTTTCATTTCCATTTATAAGGTAAATGTGGTTAACATGTTTCCTAATGGGGCCTGGCAGATGATGTCATTTGCAGATTCTTCCATGAGGAAGAAGAAACATCGTTTTATGTTCTGTGCCACTGCGATAGCTTGACGAAGACAAGGTTTGTGTTACTGAGGTTTGAGGATTCCAGAGCAAATAGTTACATAAAGGAGCCGTTTTATTAAGACACCTTCTAGCACAAAGTGGATCGGAATGGAGCTGAAAAGGTCGCGGTGGAAAATCAGATCCTGATGGCCACCCCAACCTAAGTACACTCACTTATCGGTTGCTCAGCCTTACATCGCTCTGCCAAACACCCTTATACAATTCGCGACAAAACCTTAACGATATTATTAGCTGCTTTGCCGAGGAGTGTACAGATTTTATTCGATCAAATCGTAATACGTCCTCCTAGGCGTGAGTCTCAATTGGAAACAGTCGGGTGGAACGGCAACGCAGCCAGGTTGTACTTTCAACTCGCCCGCGCGTTTAATGTCGAAGTGCTGAAAGAGGTTCGCCAATATCACGAAGGTATAGCACTGGACGAGCCTCTGGCCTATGCACGTCCTCTTGCCCGTGCTGAATGGTATGAAATGGGCCGGCTTGACCACCTTCCCGGACGCAGACAGGAACCTTTCCGGCTTGAACGACAGGGGATCGTCCCAGTATCTCTCGCCCAAGTTCAATTCGTAATTGTTGAGGAACACCACGGTGCCTTTGGTTACCTCGAATCCGTCGATCTCCGTATCCACGGTGGCGACGTGCGGAACGATTGGTGAGGAAGCGGTTCGCAGCGTTTCCCATATCGTCGCCTCGGTGTACGGCATAGCGGCCTTGTCGAAGAGATCCGGACGTCTCTTGCCCCCGGTCACCGCGTCTACTTCCGATTGTATGCGCCTAGCAACGAGCGGATTACGAACTATGGCGGCTAACGTGACCATCACCAGGTTCCCTATGGCCGAGTGTCCGCCGAGGAAATCCTCCAATTCGAAGATGATATGTTGCCATTCATATTCGGATCTTCCTCCAAGTGTAACAGCAAGGCGTCGGTGAAGTCCCTCGGGGGACCCCCGTAATCCAACGTGGATCTGTGCTCGTCTATGATCCTGGCGAGGATGAAGTGCCGTATCGAGCTGGACCAATTGGCCAACTTCCTCATGTGGCCGGAGTAAACCGGCGATAGCCACGGTAGGAAATCAACCGCGTATCCTTGGTTGATCTCCCAAAATATCTCGTCGAATGTCCGCACTACGGCCTTGAAATCCTCGTCGTCGTAAGAGAAACTGATCGAACACATGTAACGCGTGAAGATGTTGGCGCAGGCGGCCAACACCAGGGGTTTTATCGCGCACGGCTGGCTCAGGTCCAATTTCTTGAGCTGCCCGAGGAAATCGACTATCTCCCTCGATCCTACGGCGTTCACGTGGTCGTACTGCAAGGACGTGTATCGCGGCGAGCAATAAGTCCTAGCTATGCTGCGGCGAGTCTTTTGCAACGAAGACCAGTCGCACAGAGCGAGTGCTGTAAAATCAAATTTATATATATAATATATATATATATAAAAAAAAACAATGGGATTATCAGAACATCAGGATAATAAAATGAAAATGGAAAAAATGGTAAAAATTGAACAGCAACTGGATCGTTAAAGATATAAGGGAGCACCTAAATACACTAATACATACCATAAGTAATAGAGAAACCCACTTGGCAAGTAATGTTGCAGATATCCCAGTAATATTACATTATTTACTAGACAGCGATGTTAAACAAAAACATGTTACTGAAATTTTGCAGCAACATTAAATAATGATAGAAATATTGCAGGCATTATCTGTAACATTTCAATGTAATCAGGAAAAAATATTTTAAAACAATGTTGCAAAAAACAAAGACTTTGTTATCAGAAATGTTGAGGTAATATTTAGTTGTAACATTGCCATATTTACAAGGTGAATCATTACAAGGAATGTTACAACATTTGCGCTTGTAACATTAACATATTTACATTTTATAAAGTGTAAGATAGGTACGTATATATATGTTTCTGCAAATTTAGAATTTTGAAAACACAAAACTAATGGAGCAACTTTTCTCTATAAAGTAAATAATGGTGATGAAATTTTTTAACATTTTTTGTAGCCTATAATAATCATGTTAAGTGGGGTTATGGTTGCGCACTGCGCACTTGTAAAAAAGTATCGCTTGCCATCACAAGTTTTTTCGTACCGCGCATACACGAGTTGGCGTGAACATGTGAACCCCCTCTTTCACAATATACGATAATCGTGACTGGACAGGGCGTGGATAGGACCATCTTCGGATTGTGCGTCGCAATTGTTTTGATGAGAAAAAATTCCCATCAATAATGAATCAACATTATCAGGTAAGTTTTATTTATAATGCTAAAGTAGGTATGTCGGTCCTTTCAAATTCATCGAAGATCTTTAAGGCAGATATGTATTATGTATATCGTAACCTATGTATGTTATAGTAAAACCTACCCGGTAAACCAAATTCAAATTTCCCGCAATTATATTTAGTAACTTCAACTTAAAGGTATTCAAATAACTATTAATCTAATACAAAATCGTAGATAATTTCATGCTTTAATGTTAAAGTTACTAAAAATAATTGGGGAAATTTGAATTTGGTTCACTGGGTATCTGTTGTGCTATAAGGATGAGCAATGTCACGTAATGTCATTCTTAGAATTGATAGTAATTCTTGATCAAATAGAAATTTTACAATAATTATAAATAGTGTTATATATAAAATATGCAGCTTATCCTCAATTTTCATATAAAATAAAATAGTTTTCTGATCTCTATTTTGACGGTGTGTCTTTTTTTAATTTAGAGAGAATTAGAAGAAATATTGTACTCACAGATACAGAATACGAAATAACTGTCATGCAATGGTTTCGTTATGCAAAACAAAGATTTGATAGAAAAACTGCAAAATGTTCAAAGAAATAAAATGCATTCGGGGCGTTTTTCTTATGTGTTGTGAGTTTTTGTTTAGATTCTATTCATGTTAATTTTTATGTGCTCATAATCTGTTTTCAATATTGAAGTTTATTAAAATGGAATTAATGTACTTTTTTTTTTTAATCAATAAATGCCTTTATGTCTTCGTAAGCAGCATTTTACTGTTTAAAAGTATTTATTAATGTATTTCGTTTACTTAAATAGCTATTTATAATATTATTCATAGTATTACTATTTAGTTTTTACATAGAACTATATGATATATTATTGCCCATTTTAATGTACCTGCAAAAATAACTACAAAAAAAAGACTTATAATGTTATATTATAAAAATGTCTTATCCATTATATTTTTCTGGCATTAATGTTTAATGTTAATATTGTATTTTAGTAAGTGAAGATAAATTCGTTAAACAGAGGGGCCGATCTATCGAGGGTAACATGAAATTTAATATTAACATTGAATTTCAATAAGACCGATTGAGATTCTGTTTATATAATTAATATAACCTCTCGATAAACCTCAACAGCATGTTTCTTGTATAATGCAGCAAGAACTTTTGGAGTAAATAAAAGATCCTAATAGAAACATTAGTGTAGATATATTTACAGAAACATTTAATTGCCACACTGTATCAATATTTCCCTTTAACATATGAGAAATGTTACGGAAGAGCTATACTTCAACATTAATCGTCATGTTAAAGTAATGTTACTCGAATACCTCGTATTAACATTACTGGGAAATATTGTTTCGTAACATCGCTTAGGCGGACATTAAACAGTCGTAGAAATATTACTGCATGTGGTACATTGTATATATTTTTGTAACATTTCGCGTTACAAGATAACATTTAGACGACGTTATAGTCATGTTATTTTGCCAAGTGGGAAGTGTGGATGGAAGAAAAGACGCCCACGAGATGGAGAGAAACATTAATATGCCCTATATAAAAAAGAAGTAGACATGCCAATTTCTGATAACTGCAGAGAAATCGCGTCGATGGATCTAGTCGTTAATCAAAAAAAAGACTAAAATGAGACAACAGAATCAAATATAAGTAGGCTAGTATTTACGTGAATTTCGAAAGAATATGTCAGTCATAGATAAAGTGTTCGTCCTCATAGAATACATCAGAAAGCAGGTATACGAACTTAGTTTACCCCGTTACTAGGGCAAAGTGTAATCCTACATCTACTTGCATCATTTTGCATCTAGTTTTTGGAATTGGTGGAATAAGTTGGAAAAAATACAGAGGCAGTATTGAATGCATTCAATGTGTAAAGCGCATAATGGAGTTTGTATTGTAGTAAGGTCTGTCCATAGATATAACAATTATCCACTACCTGCTCCAGCAGGTACTGAGAAATTATGCAAATGAAGTAATGTGCCGTATTATAAAATTAAGTGAATGTTTATGCTATTTAATTCAAGTCTACACTGTTGAAAATTTTAACACTTTTTTGACTAATTTAATAGTCAGGAGAGGTCCACACTCTTTTCGTGTTATTTTGTCGAGAACGATAGAAGTTTAAATTTGACGAGCAAAGATAGTCAAGTATTGTCTATTGCTAAGGGGTTATTTTGTCCAACTGACACGTGGAATTATAAAATACTTCTAGTCACATTTTATTTGATCTAGACTAGACAAATTTACTAGCTGTTTAACTAAATGAATGCGATCTATTGGGTGTTTCAACACCATTTTCTAAACACAACGTCTTTTTAATATGCAACTCCTATTTCTTAGTGCTATAATATTCTCTCTTTAAGACGTTTTCTCAATTATAAATATGCAAAACCACTCATTCACAAGTTTTGGTTTCAACTAAACGTACCAATTTTAAAATGATTTTTTGAGAACCATTATAAAATTAAGTGAATGTTTATGCTATTTGATTCAAATCTAAACTAATTGCGTAAATAGATGTTCCCAATACATCTTTATTTAAGATGTTGAAATTTTTTATGCCCACTGGAATTAACGTTTAATAACACGAGGTTACACTTTGCAAGTCAGTCACATTTGGTGGTTTGTTTGGATATGTTAACACGGAGAATCAAACACGAAAACAGATACACGTGTAATGCAGGTGGTGCGTATAATGCAATACTGTATTAGATTAAGTGGGGTTTCTATATTTCTATCCGAGGGAAAAATTCTGATTGGTTGACGCTTCTGAATGTCTAGAAAAATAGTCAATCCTCATATCTGAACAAAAAATTCACACGAAATTCTAGTAATTTCTGTTCTATTAAATACGCGTAGTCAACTCGTCTGGCAAAGTTTGGAAAAATCAACACTAAAATATTTGACTAGCGCAAAATTAACGCCAACACCGTAATATTTTCAACAGTGTACCCTTGTACAATTTAAATCTCATTATTCTAAAGTAACAATTAAATTTTAACAGATCATATATACTTGTAATTGTATTAAAAAATATTGTGTAATGGCATTATAACTATTTTTGGTTTATATATAATTTAAACGACTTCTTGGGAAGCAGCATTAATTTATTTTTTTTTATATTATTTATAACAGAAACAACAACAAGAATTCTTAATGTTTTAGTCTTGTGCCTTAGAAATTCACTTAGCCTGGTTTAATTCTGAATTGCAGTAAATCTATAATATTTTTCGAGAAAATCTTGCAAATTTGAGGATTTCAATGAATTAATTAATTAATTAAGGAGTAACCTGAATAACTCATAGGTATCGTGAGATTCTATACATATCTGTTATCTGTTGCGTCTGTAAGATTATATGTCAAATTATAAGCATGCATTATGGATGTTTACAGACTTGCAGATAACCTATAACGCTACAGGTATGTACAAAATCTCACCGAAAATTTGTTTTATATATCATTTATTTCAGCATGCTATATACAAAAGCTAAAAGCACGTCATTATGTACAGGAAAATTGTAAAATAGAAATTTTATAGCCTACGAAGGAAATCAACCAAACAACGGCAGCTTGAATAAAAAAATTTTTTTTTAAAGTTAAAAAAAATTGATAGACTTTAGGACATCTGGTACGCTATTATATAATTTGCGTCCTACAAAATATGTAGCTATACTTCTGATAAATTTCGTTTTTTCTGTGAAATGGTGGCATAGAATTAGAAAATACGTCATTAAAGTTAGTTAAAGAAATATTCTTTACAAGATTTACTATACATCAAGTTGAACTTAATTCTTAAAGGTTCTTCTTGCATTATATCCACTCTTTCTGCTCTCTGCTTCAAAATAAAACAGATATTTCATTTTAAGTTTTCGTTAATTCTGACTCCCAACAACTTTAGTGAATAGGCCAATTCAAAAGCCTCATTATTTTTAATTTTAAGCGTGCAAATTGGTTTAAAGAAATATTCGGTTCTTTCCATTCAACTTTTTATTAGATATTCTTTCAATACTACATGTTTCAGCGTGTTGCCATCTTCAGATATGAAAAATGCCAATTGAAAATACAAAGATCAACAAGTCAAAAAATAGAATACGTAATTAATAATATTGAATCTATGCTAAAATATTAAGAGATGGAGAAATATCAAAACACGTAGTATTGAGAAAATATCTAATGAAGAATTAAATGGAAAGGACCTAATCCAATATTTTTTTAAACTACACTGTTGAAAATTTTAACACTTTTTTGACTAATTTAATAGTCAGGAGAGGTCCACACTCTTTTCGTGTTATTTTGTCGAGAACTATAGAAGTTTAAATTTGACGAGCAAAGATAGTCAAGTATTGTCTATTGCTAAGGAGTTATTTTGTCCAACTGACACGTGGAATTATAAAATACTTCTAGTCACATTTTATTTGATATAAACTAGACAAATTTACTAGCTGTTTAACTAAATGAATGCGATCTATTGGGTGTTTTAACACCATTTTCTAAATACAACGTCTTTTTAATATGCAACTCCTATTTCTTAGTGCTTTAATATTCTCTCTTTAAGACGTTTTCTCAATTATAAATATGCAAAACCACTCATTCACAAGTTTTGGTTTCAACAAAACGTACCAAATTTAAAATGATTTTTTGAGAACTATTATAAAATTAAGTGAATGTTTGTGCTATTTGATTCAAGTCTAAACTAATTGCGTAAATAGATGTTCCCAATACATCTTTAAGATGTTGAATTTTTTTTATGCCACTGGAATTAGTTTAATAACACGAGGTTACACTTTTTGCAAGTCAGTCACATTTGGTGGTTTGTTTGGATATGTTAATACGGAGAATCAAACACGAAAACAGATACACGTGCAATGCAGGTGGTGCGTATAATGCAATACTGTATTAAAATAGGTGGGGTTTCAATATTTCTATCCGAGGGAAAAATTCTGATTGGTTGACGCTTCTGAATGTCTAGAAAAATAGTCAATCCTCATATCTGAACAAAGAATTCACACGAAATTCTAGTCATTTCTGTTCTATTAAATACGCGTAGTCAACTCGTCTGGCAAAGTTTGGAAAAATCAACACTAAAATATTTGACTAGCGCAAAATTAACGCCAACACCGTAATATTTTCAACAGTGTATATATTATACATTCCATTCTTTACGACGACAATAAATAATTATAAGTTTATTTAAAGTTGCCCATTTATTGATACTGGATATAGCCAATGCATCATGCATCAATGCAAATGAATCCAAAGTAGTCAGTTATAACAATTATGCTTATATCATCTGCACACAATGCTACTTTCACTACTTTTTCTAATATATTTAAGAAGTCATATATAATATATATAATAACAATAATGTTGGACGCAAGAAGGAGCCCCGAGGTACACCAGCAGCTACTTCTTTATAACATGATCGATAGTTATTAATTTTCACAGACTGCTTCCTGTTAGAAAGGTGTGATGAAAAGCAATATTTAGCAATACTTCTTACCCCGTACTACTCTAACTAAGCTTATACGGAAAGATTTAAGTTAGTTTGCAAAGCCTTTTAAATATGTGGATGAATTCACCCAGACGAGGTTAGGTTTCATCTAGTATCATAGTTTTTAAATAGTTGAAAATCCGTATTGGTTAAGAAATAACAAATTAAAACGTATCAAATAATGTATTAAGTGATGTTTGTTCATTATACTTCTATGCACATTAGAAAAAGAAATAGCAGTAACCTAATAGGATGGTAATTCTCTAAATGTTTTTTATCACCAGTTTTATTGATTGGATGAACGATCGACTGTTCTAGACTTAGTGGGAAAAATACCTTTTTCAGAAGCAAAATTAATCAAGTAAGATAACACTGGAACAATTAAACTTAATGGATATTTAACGATAAAAGTAGTAATCTACTATTACCATGTCCTGCTCAAGACAAAGTAGTTAAATTCTTGATAGTTGTTTCTACATCATTTTCTAATATTGAAGGTTTATAGAAAGATGAGATATTGTTCAACTTTGTACCTATCTTAGTTCTAATCCAAATTACGTTCGCTGGCAATTACTTTTTTTTGGCTAATTGTAAAAAAAAATAACTTAGAAGTAGCATTGTAGTTGATACCCTGCATATTATTTCATAATACTATGCCAATAAATTTATTAATAATTATTCTCAAAAATGTGTAAAAATTATATTTAAACGACTTTGTTTTTATCATTTCATGATAAAGATCTGAAGAAGTGAGTAGCAATTTTATGTTTACGGAAAAACATTATATATGTACTTTTGTTACTTTTTCTCACAGAATATTGCTTCGAATCTATGAAAATCTTAATATTTTTTTACCAACTTATAGAATGAACGTTTAGAGCAGATGGAGTTATCTTAAATTTATTAGCTGTCATTGCCCAGACACTCTTTCAACTTTGGATTTTTTTTCTCGCTAATTTACTAAAAAAAAAAAACGATCCCATATAGCAGGGATTTAATAGTACTAATTTATACTGATTATAATTTTCTGTTGATCAGATTTCGAGAAAAAAAGAATATTTATAGGAAAAAGCATTGGATTTATTTTAGGAAGAAGACATAGGTGAAAAGCTAAAGAAATTTTTATAATAAAAATGACTGTAGATTTTGTAATACATGGTTTTTTGTCTTTTAGTGGTGCAAAAATATCGACCGATGATAATAGTTGATGAACGAAAAAGAGTTCTGATGCTGTGATGCTTTCAAACAATTGAAGAGTTAAAAAGCAAATATTGAAGCTTTAAAAAATCAATGTAGAAGGCAATAAAAGCCAAAGGAGAATTAGAAGAAGTGAAAGGTGGGGGATTTTCAATAATATAATATATAATAATAAATCATCAAGTTTATTTTATTGAAATTAGTTCCATGTAAATTTATTATTTTATTAGTCAAATTCTAAAGGCAACAGGGCTATCAGGTTTGTTAAAGGTGCATTCAAACTAATCATTACTCTAGGGTCATTTCAATCATGTCGACAATAATATTTATATTACCCAATTATGATTATTTTACTGCTTAAACGAAACATCTGGTAAGAAACTGATAGTGATTGCCTTTGCCAACAATGCCAGAGAATTTGACCAATTGAAGAAATGAATTCGATAGATCATGAATATTTAGTATCGATTATTTTCCCCGACACTTTTAATGATTGAAGAATGAATTTGTTGCGTCACAAATTGGACCATTTTTTAAAGCGAATAAAATACTGTGTTTTCCTTTTGATTTCTAGCAGTTCACTTTAATATTTTCACCCACATTTTCTCGTTCAAAATGGAAATGTATATTTGCAAACGCATACGAAAATGTGTAGAATCAGAATAAGATCTATTTAAATATGTACTATTATGAGTGATAATCGATTATGAACGATTTGAACGAAGAAGAGAGTGAGAACCTATGCCCACCACTAGTGAATAGTCTTTGTGAGAGGTTTCGCTTGTAAGGCTCTAACAGTATTCGCCTAACATCTTGGTGAAGCGCTTTCCTCTATATATCGGGTTTCCATCAAGAGCAACTCTTGATGATGATAGCTCCATATTCGTTTCAGACTTCCCCTAGGTTGTCAGGGTAAAAGTTAATATGGCTATGAAGTACATGATTTTTAAAGACATGAATACGCTTAATTCTTTAAAGCGTCAATCATATCTTTCACCAGTTCTTCATAATTGTCAGTTCGCTTGTTGCCTAAAAAGTTTTTTTGGAAAATCGGTAGGCGGCACGAACCTCCACTCACGAGACGAATAAACACGAGTATGTTTAATAGTTGTAAAACGGGATTCATTTCCCCTATCTCAATTAAGTGTTATTTTGAGATCTAACACTACACTGTTGAAAATTTTAACACTTTTTTGACTAATTTAATAGTCAGGAGAGGTCCACACTCTTTTTGTGTTATTTTGTCGAGAACTATAGAAGTTTAAATTTGACGAGCAAAGATAGTCAAGTATTGTCTATTGCTAAGGAGTTATTTTTGTCCAACTGACACGTGGATTATAAAATACTTCTAGTCACATTTTATTTGATCTAGACTAGACAAATTTACTAGCTGTTTAACTAAATGAATGCGATCTATTGGGTGTTTTAACACCATTTTCTAAACACAACGTCTTTTTAATATGCAACTCCTAGTTCTTAGTGCTATAATATTCTCTCTTTAAGACGTTTTCTCAATTATAAATATGCAAAACCACTCATTCACAAGTTTTGGTTTCAACTAAACGTACCAATTTTAAAATGATTTTTTGAGAACAATTATAAAATTAAGTGAATGTTTATGCTATTTGATTGAAGTCTAAACTAATTGCGTAAATAGATGTTCCCAATACATCTTTAAGATGTTGAAATTTTTTATGCCCACTGGAATTAACGTTTAATAACACGAGGTTACACTTTGCAAGTCAGTCACATTTGGTGGTTTGTTTGGATATGTTAATACGGAGAATCAAACACGAAAACAGATACACGTGTAATGCAGGTGGTGCGTATAATGCAATATTGTATTAGAATAGGTGGGGTTTCTATATTTCTATCCGAGGGAAAAATTCTGATTGATTGACGCTTCTGAATGTCTATAAAAATTGTCAATCCTCATATCTGAACAAAGAATTCACACGAAATTCTAGTAATTTCTGTTCTATTAAATACGCGTAGTCGACTCGTCTGGCAAAGTTTGGAAAAATCAACACTAAAATATTTGACTAGCGCAAAATTAACGCCAACACCGTAATATTTTCAACAGTGTATGCCCACCACTAGTGAATAGTCTTTGTCAGAGGTTTCGCGTGTAAGACTCCAACAGTATTCGCCTATACCAAGATGTTGGTGAAGCCCTTTCCTCTATATATCGGGTTTTTCATCATGAGCAACTCTTGATGATGATAGCATCATATTCGTTTGAAACTTCCCCTAGGTTGTCAGGGGAAAAGTCAATACGGCTATGCAGCACACGACTCTTTAAAGACATGAATACACTGTTGAAAATTTTAACACTTTTTTGACTAATTTAATAGTGAGGAGAGGTCCACACTCTTTTCGTGTTATTTTGTCGAGAACAATAGAAGTTTAAATTTGACGAGCAAAGATAGTCAAGTATTGTCTATTGCTAAGGGGTTATTTTGTCCAACTGACACATAGAATTATAAAATACTTCTAGTCACATTTTATTTGATCTAGACTAGACAAATTTACTAGCTGTTTAATTAAATGACTGCGATCTATTGGGTGTTTTAACACCATTTTCTAAACACAACGTCTTTTTAATATGCAACTCCTAGTTCTTAGTGCTATAATATTCTCTCTTTAAGACGTTTTCTCAATTATAAATATGCAAACCACTCATTCACAAGTTTTGTTTCAACTAAACGTACCAATTTTAAATGATTTTTTGAGAACCATTATAAAATTAAGTGAATGTTATGCTATTTGATTCAAATCTGAACTAATTACGTAAATAGTTGTTCCCAATACATCTTTAAGATGTTGAAATTTTTTTATGCCCACTGGAATTAACGTTTAATAACACGAGTTACACTTTGCAAGTCAGTCCCATTTGGTGGTTTGTTTGGATATGTAATACGGAGAATCAAACACGAAAAACAGATACACGTGCAATGCAGGTGTGCGTATAATGCAATACTGTATTAGATTAGGTGGGGTTTCTATATTTCTATCCGAGGGAAAAATTCTGATTGGTTGATGCTTCTGAATGTCTAGAGAAAATAGTAAATCCTCATATCTGAACAAAGAGTTCACACGAAATTCTAGTCATTTCTGTTCTATTCAATACGCGTAGTCAACTCGTCTGGCAAAGTTTGGAAAAATCAACACTAAAAATATTTGACTAGCGCAAAATTAACGCCAACACCGTAATATTTTCACAGTGTACACTTTGCAAGTCGTCACATTTGGTGGTTGTTTGATATCGTTAATTACGGAGAATCAAACACGAAAACAGATACACGTGCCAATGCAGGTGGTGCGTTATAATGCAATACTGTATTAGAATAGTGGGTTCTTATATTTCTATCCCAGGGCAAAATTCTGATTGGTTGACGCTTCTGAATGTCTAGAAAAATAGTCAATCCTCATATCTGAACAAAGAATTCACACGAAATAATTCTAGTCATTTCTGTTCTATTAAATACGCGTAGTCAACTCGTCTGGCAAAGTTTGGAGAAATCAACACTAAAATATTTGACTAGCGCAAAATTAACGCCAACACCGTAATATTTTCAACAGTGTAGGTTGTCAGGGTAAAAGTTAATATGGCTATGCAGCACATGATTTTTAAAGACATCAATACGCTTAATTCTTTAAAGCGTCAATCATATCTTTCACCAGTTCTTCATAATTGTCAGTTCGCTTGTTGTCTAAAAAGTTTTTTGGAAAATCGGTAATAAACACGAGTATGTTTAATAGTTGTAAAACGGGATTAAGTGTTATTTTGTGATCTAACACGACACAAAATATAGATACCATAATCATTGTTTGAAGACCTGACCAGCAAAAGTTAATAGCAGATATGCGTCTGTACTGCATATAGTACTGAAAACACGATTATTTTGATCGTGTAAATTAATTAGCGATGTATTTTTTTTTTTTTTCTGAATATTTGTTACCATCGGTTCCGTTAATATTTAATGGTGTTGATGTTCCGCTTTATCCGCTGATTTTGGCCATCACCAAACGGGTGACCGACTGCATACGACCACGCGGGCAGAAAAAAAAAGACGCACGGTCGCTAATGAGTTAAAAACTTGGTTCGATTTCAATTTCATTAGAATATCAAGTTCAAGTTCACGGCAATCGAGTTTACAAACTACATAATACGTATGTATGCATGTAGGTACATACGGCCGACGAGTACATACGAGTTGCGTATACCTACGTATTCAAATTTTATGAATGAATGAACGGACATGGCGTTCGATTCATTTAGAAAGTAAAGTTTTAAACGACACCGCGAAACTTTCTTATGCGTGCGGCACGCACGCTGTGGATGGCGAGTGCCTCCTATTCGGCAGGGACCACTATGGTCGTAAGGGTTCGGGATCCGTCCTGAATGCCCGGCACCCGTGACCACAACAAAAAACATATGTGCAAGTATCGGGACGGAGCTGTGAACGTCCGATCAGGCCGGCACCCTCCATGGTCTACTTACAGTTATTACGATCGCCGCCGAACAGTTTGTGGAAACGCAAGAAGTCCGGACGGCCGCCGAAGTCGGCCCCCTTCGTGATCAGCACCTCCTTGATCAATCTGAAGTTGTTGACGACGACGCAGCGCGATGTGCCCAGATTGATGCTGAACACGTTGCCGTAGTGTTTGCTGAGCGTCGAGAACGCCTGGAACGGTGTCTCGGCGCCGCCTAGTAGGTGGAGGCTGCCGATCAGCGGCCACGGCCGGGGACCTGGTGCACCGTTGGAGAACCTGCGAGGTCTCGACATCCACCATAGAAGCACTAGTACGCAGAGCGTGACGAGCGCGAGCATGACCGTAACCTGTGTACGCTTACGCTTAGACTGCTGGTCACTGTGCGCCGTACGTACAGTCGTAGTTGAACGGCTGGCTACCCTCTATATCGCGACCGGCGGTGGCCACTACTCGGCCACGCCGGAGGCTCTCGTTGTGCCCCTCCCCCCCCCCCCCCCGTCCCCGTCGCAGGGGGTGAACCGTCCATCTGCAGATCGGGCAGAAGAGGACGCCCCCGCTACACGCCGGCCGTTTACGCGAAATCGCGCCCATGCCAGACGCGGAAGACTTCCTGAATCGGCAAGAAGAACACGAAACTGCATGCGTATCTACGCAGGCGGTTTCGTAATAATAGCCGACGAATAGTCGCTTAGGTCGACAATAAAACTGGCGATTCTTTGCTAACGATGCGACTGACATGGAACCAATAAATACATATTCACGAATAGGCATTATTTATGGCAATACGATTCCCGTGACTACAATGCCTGCAATTAAAAACGCGCCACCAAGGATTTTTTTTTGGAAAATGACATTTTATTTATTCTTTTTTAATAACTGTTGTAAAAAAAAAATTTGGTAAAATTCCTCTAGGGTTTTGGGGCAATTTTGTGCCCCTAGAAGTTTTTTAAAAGTAAAATTACAAAGAAAACTTGAGTATTTTTTATTTTTTTTCCTAACAAAAAGACAAATATCGTCGAAATGAAAATGTCCAGGTAGAGTTGTATTTAATTAGAATTTAAGGGGAGGTTTACATATATATATCGGAAAAGTCCAAAAACTTTGAGCTTTTTTTTTCAGACAAAGGAAAAGATATACGAAATACGGCTTTTTCTGAATAAATATATTAAAATTTGAACATTAAAAAAATATATTTTAAAGACAAGACCACTATAACGTTCGCTATTTGTATCTAGGTAGCAATGTGTACAGAAAACATGGTCAAACTGCGTAAACTCTAGCATACGCAAAAGTGATCCGAAATTGAAAATAAAAAGAAGAGTTAGAAATATATTCAATTTGTTGGAGGTTATACCTAAATTTAACCAAATAAGTCAAAAGCAAACAATGTGGCAGATACCTGGACTTTAATTTGATTATTTTCTATTTCTTTTGTGTGTATGTAGATATAAAAATGTGAATATGGAATTTTTAGTATATATAGGTATAAACTCCAAAAAAACTGTTTACATTAAGAAACCAAAAGAATTAAGTTGATATATGAACACTTGAAGAACTAGAACTTACGCAGATATGAAAAATCATGTTTCGAGAAAAACGCGTTCAAAGTTTCTCAGCAGCAAATTTTTACAAATAGTTCAACATACACTTAGTCAGCTATTCCAGCACCATACATTAATCCTTCTTCTTCTTCATACTTCTGCATTTGCAAATTTGTTGTTCCCTTTAGACAGCACAGCAAGTTTTGCAGCGCTGGACATACTCTGCTCTGCTCGTGTATGCGCTAACGATCAGAATTGATGACAAATTTTTGGCATCAAGTCCTACTGCAATTCCCACCGCATTCATATTTGTAATACAGAAAGTAACCTTCATTGAATAAATTTGCGGCAATGTAGGTAGCAAGTTGAATTGTTTATGGTCGCAGTGTAAATCTTTTGGAGCTAGTTTCTACACACATGAACTAAACGAGTCGTTTCAGTTTTGACAATTTTTTCCAATGCATCTTTGCAAAAATCACTCTAGAAAAAAACTTCATAAATCGCCTAATAGCATCTTGATTTTTTTTTTTTTTGCAAAAGAGGGTCTGTATGGATGAAGCAAGCTCAACCTTGGCTTCTGCAACGCGCCACTTACACAGGCTGTCTACACCTTTTGGACAATAAATGTGTCGTGGATCCGCGTCGGTTTGAACATTTATAATGAAATGTAGCCCAAATAGCTGCCTTCATTTTTATGCAGAATCTGGATGTTGTCTAATTGCTAGTCCACAGTACACTATTGTTAAATTATCAATAACTTTGTCAGTCAGTTTACCAGCGCCCTTTCTTCAAAGGCCACTCATTCTTTTTTATTCATCTCCAACGCATTCCTTTTTTTTCTTGAACAGTAACATCTTCGTACGGCTAAAAATCACAAATTGTTAAAAAGTTATTTGTCTTAGTCGCCTATCCGAAATCGTGCGAAAATTTCTTTTAGGCATCGCATCGACTTCCATTTTTCGTGCTACTCTGATGATCCGTAGTGCGTTACCTTTGCCATCATATTCTAGCAACTTTTCTAAGAAATTTAGTGTAAGTAAGTGCATCTGCAATAAATTAATACATTTTATGGTAAGTAGTTTTCTAAAGCGTGGGAAAGTGTGTTTTAAGTAAAAAAAATATTGTTAGATCAGTTTCTTCAAATGTGCGTTTTATTTCGGATCTAATTGCTTCATATTATTGTAATATAAATAGCTACTCTGTCGTTTATTTGTGATCCCGACTACAGTGGCATTTCTAATCATTAAAGACAACTATGCATACACTAACAAACAATAAGTATGATATTTCGACCAGAGCAGCCCCGAGTCGAATATAGTATTACATCTAATATGCTCCGTTTGTGTTCGGTACACCCGCTCTTTTAATAAGCCGTAGCGGCTTAAACAATGCGAATATTACGAAACCGCTTTAAACCATGTTATGTTATTATTTGGAGCTTTCAAAAATGCAAAAAACCCAAAAATCGATTTTTCCAGTCAAATACATGTAACTCCCTTAAAGAACAACAGAAAGATTTTCTAATATGAATTAATACCATCTACTTATAATCAATATAGTAGATTTAAAATAATAAGAAAGCAGAACCAGCAGTAGCCAAATATCATGTCATTTCTGCCTACGTCTGACTTGAACCAGAACATTCTAAGTTGGTAGAGTATAATTTTCCAAATCATAAGAAATTTTAAGTTTTTCCCAAGAGATATTAAAATTTTTCTTGGTAATATTACAATAAACAAGGCCTAATTTGTTTTTGCAAATTGGTAATTTTCTGACTACAATAACTCGACTTAAATTTGGAAAAGAATTACTTTCAAGGTTGCAGAATATATTCCGAAAATGTTCTCTTTGGCTTTTACTTTTGATTCGATTGCCAACTTTTTTAATATATCCCAATTTTCAATACTTACTATACAGGTTTGAAAACTACTATACAGGTTTGAAAACGGTGAAAAAAACTATAGAACACATAAGAGGTACAACTAAAGATGGTGCATCTTAGTAACCAAAGTAGGTTAGGTGGTACTTTATCAGCAGCCTACACCATGATTGCTATAAAATAGAATTATATTTTAAAAAATCGGCAGTCGGAGCCATGGTAAGACCTAGAGATAAAATTTTCTAAAATTTAAGTCGAATTCACAACTTGCAGCATCTGAATTGATACAGTACCAAAATAGGTTATAGCTTTTTCTGTACCGCCATTAGACATAAAATTATTAAATATATGACAAATGGAAACACTGAGACCAGCAAGACCACAACTGGTTAATACTATTTTCTAGATTCCGCTTTTCGTTCTCAAACGAATGATTTTTCAGGACTGATGTAATTTTTCGAAAAATATTTGTTAAGAACATTTTCGTTTAAAGTATATAATTGAGGACGGACATGTTTAAATTGATGAGCGACTTTAGCCAAACCCCCAGTAATAACATGTGGGCATTAAGGTTCGACCTGTGCAAAAGCGCAATGACCTTAAACTAACGAACACGCGTATGGTATACCTACACATTTCAATAGTGGCACGCTGAAACGAATTCACTCCATTTCCCCCGCGATTTGCAATTGAATACCGTTTACGGGTACTCTATGCCGGATTTTAAATACTTTCGGCATTCGATGCATAAATTCGAGATAACCAGAAAGGTCCTCTGGTGAGATATACGTATATACACATTTAACCCAATTCGGCTTGCGTTTACGACTGAGCCCGTGCTTCGTGTGGATTATGTAGTTTTCTCACTCTGCCGTGTGAACTTGACCGCCAGATTCAGTGACCAGTGACTCAACACTCTCCATGGCGGAAATGTATGCATCTATACGTATGTATATTACGTATAATATGCGACATATATAGAGAATGTGTGTCTCTTACTCTCTACCTAATCCAATAACTATGAAGAATTATATTAAAAACCTGTTATATGTATATAAATATTAAATGATAATTGAATAGGGAAAAGACGCAAAGACATCGTAGACTACGCATTATCTTAACTGAGTATATATAAAAATATTACAAAAAAAAAAACAATTTTTTGACATATGATTTGACATTTACCAAATTGTCAGAATGCCAGTCACAGAAAAGTTTTAAATTCAAATTTCTTCTTTATATAATGATACACGTCAGCCACGGGTGTTCCTGGCGGAGGGGACAGGGGGCACATGTCCCCCCAATATTTTAAAAGGTTTTTACTATTTTTACATTTAAAAATTTTAGACAAGTATATATATGATATTATACTAGAAACTCTGCAAGACTTTTCTGAAACCGAAAAACAGCTTACAAGTGCTACTGGTTTCCTGACCCATTTCGGAACTGGCACAACTATATAGGAGAGTCCATAACAGGCATGTTAGAACTTCTCAATAAATCACTTCAGTTGGCAACAAACTGATTCGTTAAAGCTGTTGAAATTATTTCAGGAAATATTCCAGCACCTACACAATGCAGAAAGTTTTTATAAAATAATACAGGAAGCTAATGAAAAAAAGCAGAAAAATATAATTGGAATCTTATTAAGCATTATAAGAAAATGCGCAGGTTTGGTAGAAAAATTGGGTTCCTGAAGATGGAATTTTATGCCATCAATTTTCTCAATTAGATATCTTGCGTCTTCGACAACTAGAAAGTGTGTTTCTATTACCAAATGCTGTCAAGCAAGAATATTCTTTAAAATTATCCAAACATAGATGTCGCGTTGAGATGAAGGTCTTTCTGCAGTAAAATCGTGTCTCTTCTTTCAGGATGTATGAATTTTAATTGTGATGCCTGCTTCTTCATGCGAAGCTGAATGGAGCTTTAGCTACCTTCGAAGATTAAAGGCGTACTTAAGAAGCAGACGCAGAAGAGAGAGAATCATTTTCTCGTCTGCGACACACATACGGACCTATTGAGCTCACACTTAGCCTAGAAGAGTTAGCGGACAGATTTGTGTAGCACGTGACCCCCGCAAGACAATCTTTGGTAGTCAGCATTCATTAATATAATTGCAAATATTGCTTTGGAGCCTTGTGAGACCATTTTTGGACTTGAATTATATAAAGATCTACTAGGTTTGTGTAGTATAAGCCATGAAAATGAATATACAATTAACGTGATTTAATCTAAACAAAAATTCCTTTGCTGTCTTTGTCCTAAAACCTCTTCTAACCATCAATAAGATTCCAATAAAATTAAAATGCTAATATTCTAAACATCTGCTTTTATTACGTCAATTAATCTATATATGCTATTCAAAACAAAGTCTGATCTTTTATTTCCTTCAACGTTAACTAATGTTTTGTTTTTCTATCCTCTTTATCTCGGTAAACGTGTGGTGTCGTTTCACTCTCACTGACTTCTTTTTCTTTTTCCAATCTATGGCACTTGTGGTTGCATCGATACTTTATATAATAATTTTCTAATCTTAACTTTCCTTTCATGATCGCTCTGTAGTTGTTTATTAACTTTAAATATTCCTGAGAACGCCTTGTTTTGTATATTTGATGATAAATCGTTGATATATTGCTGTAAATAGATGAAAAATACATTCAACTTTTCCTTATTTCCGTCAAGGATAATGCATTTCAGTTGAAGTTCTAGCTTTCAGATTCTTTTAATTAAAGTTTTCCTTCACTAAATATATCTGTGTTTGTTCATTGTTTATGAATTAGCTATTTGTTTATTTCCATGTTATATTTTGCTGCAACATTATCATTATATATTGTAACTTATTTCTTTTTCTACAGGAAATAAATTCTGCTGGTGTGTGCATTTCTTAAAATATTAGGAAAAAGAAAAATTATTTAAAAACCATTTAATTAGTTTTTCAGGTTCTACTCTTTAGTCATTAATTCGATTTTTTCCTAAATTTTTGCGGATGAAATTATATTGAAAAAGTGTATGTGGCTCCTTATAAGACATAATTATCTTTCAAAATATAAAGAAAAAAATTAAATGTCATAAAAAAAAAGAGTTGCTTACTGTAACAACTAAAATGTTGAAGGTAAGACAACTGCCCTTATTATGTCGATAAATCAGAAATAAATTATCAACAATGTTTATTTATCCATGCTCTTGGTCTTTTGCCAAGCTGTATACTAACAAAAATGCATGAAAATGAATTTGGAATTGTCTTATATCTGCGAAGTCATATTCTGTAATAATATTCATGGATACTCAATAATTCTTCTTCTTTCATTAAATTCGTAATTTCCACTAAAAATTCATGCATGGAATGATTTTTTTTAAGAAAAAAGTACACCGTTGGATGAAATATTCAGTAGCAAGGGCAGTAATGTTACTTTTAGATGACATAATTAGGGCATCATTAATCAATAATTTTCAGGAAGAATTACTTGTAATAAATCAGGCAGTACATTATATTAGACGCGTTAGGAATTAAAAAAATCTAACTGATTTATCATAGAGAAGTTATTGTTAAATACTAAAATAGGTACTGCTGTTGTTTTATTTGCTTTCAGTTTATTACGTTTGTCCTTCTTTGTGCTGCTGGAAGAGACAAAGTCACTTCCAAAACCAGAAGGATAATAATAATAATTTGCTGGCTATTAGTAACAAGACCTAGGGCTGCTTCCCAGGTCTTGTTCCCAGACTAAGGTTTTTCCATGGCTTTCTCTTACTCCTTGGTGGATGCTACGAGGTAACTGAAGTCGTTCCATGGACTCAAACATAATAACAACTGTTAGTGGACCGATTTATTATATTAATCATAGGAAAATTGTTAGTTAGAGTATTAGTAACATTTGAATTGTCATGGAATCTATAGCCTTCTATAGTGGAGCATGGGTGTAGGATGAACTGTAATTATTTAGCTTTCCAGAAATAAAGTGTTAGATGGCATAGAAATTCAATGTATATTATAAGCGTTCTTTGTGCTAATAAACATCGTTTTCCAGGAATTTCATGATTATACGTTTTTAATTGGAGGTAATGTAATTTAATCGACGCAAAAGGTGCTGATTCAACATACTTTTTGGGTTGTATGTAAACAACACAACGGTTGCGTTTATTCAATACATAAAATAGTGTTATTAATTGTTCGTTAAACACTGAATGTTGTTACGAAAGTAGAAAATTCTGTTAAAAAAAAAATAAATAAATAAATGAATCATATTATGAATCTCAAAACAAAAATGTTTATGCAATATATGTATCATGTATAGTTTTTAATCTATCAATAACGGGTTTCCGCGAAACCACTTTGTTTTTGGGCCAACGTAACAAGAACGGAACACCATATTTCGTATTGAATTAACCCAACCATTTTTCTCAGTGTTATGGTGTGAATCACTCATTGTTAATTTTTCACTTCGGACTCAGTGGCGTACCGACATATGAACGGGCCCTGGTTCCAGTTGTGGTGCGGGCCCTAACCCAACTCCCTTCCCTACAAATAAAAAAAAAATACTTATATAATTTTTTTTTAATAATTATTGAATACATAAAAAAAACATTAAAAAAAAAAAAACAAACAATATAGAGGGATTATACAGCTGAAAAACAAACATTAATGCAAAAATAAATAAAAAAAAAACAAAAAATAGAGTAAATCAATGTATTTCTATTATAATTTTTTTCTTGCTATTGATGTGGCAAAAGATATTATCAGACTGGATACATTCAATTTTTTTGCTACCTCATTTTCAATCGAAATGATTACCAGATTAGATAGCCGGTCTTGACTCATTGTATTTCGTAAGTAATTTTTTATTAATTTTAATTTTGAAAACGTTCGCTCTACTGTTGCTACCGTTACAGGAACAGTACACTGTTGAAAATATTACGGTGTTGGCGTTAATTTTGCGCTAGTCAAATATTTTAGTGTTGATTTTTCCAAACTTTGCCAGACGAGTTGACTACGCGTATTGAATAGCACAGAAATGACTAGAATTTCGTGTGAATTCTTTGTTCAGATATGAGGATTGACTATTTTTCTAGACATTCAAAACCGTCAACCAATCAGAATTTTTCCCTCGGATAAAAATATAAAAACCCCACCTATTCTAATACAGTATTGCATTATACGCACCACCTGCATTGCACGTGTATCTGTTTTCGTGTTTGATTCTCCGTATTAACATATCCAAACAAACCACCAAATGTGACTGACTTGCAAAGTGTAACCTCGTGTTATTAAACGTTAATTCCAGTGGGCAGAAAAAATTTCGACATCTTAAAGATGTATTGGGAACATCTGTTTACGCAATTAGTTTATACTTGAATCAAATAGCATAAACATTCACTTAATTTTATAATGGTTCTTAAAAAATCATTTTAAAATTGGTACGTTTTGTTGAAACCAAAACTTGTGAATGAGTGGTTTTGCATATTTACACTGTTGAAAATTTTAACACTTTTTTGACTAATTTAATAGTCAGGAGAGGTCCACACTCTTTTCGTGTTATTTTGTCGAGAACTATAGAAGTTTAAATTTGACGAGCAAAGATAGTCAAGTATTGTCTATTGCTAAGGGGTTATTTTGTCCAACTGACACGTAGGAATTATAAAATACTTCTAGTCACATTTTATTTGATCTAGGCTAGACAAATTTACTAGCTGTTTAACTAAATGAATGCGATCTATTGAGTGTTTTACCACCATTTTCTAAACACAACGTCTTTTTAATATGCAACTCCTATTTCTTAGTGCTATAATATTCTCTCTTTAAGACGGTTTTCTCAATTATAAATATGCAAAACCACTCATTCACAAGTTTCGGTTTCCAACTAAAACGTACCCAATTTTAAAATGATTTTTTGAGACCATTATAAAATTAAGTGAATGTTTACGCTATTGATTCAAGCCTAAACTAACTTGCGTAAATAGATGTTCCCAATACATCTTTAAGATGTTGAAATTTTTTTGCCCACTGGAATTAACGTTTAATAACACGAGGTTACACTTTGCAAGTCAGTCACATTTGGTGGTTTGTTTGGATATGTTAATACGGAGAATCAAACACGAAAACAGATACACGTGCAATGCAGGTGGTGCGTATAATGCAATACTGTATTAGAATAGGTGGGGTTTTTATATTTTTATCCGAGGGAAAAATTCTGATTGGTTGACGGTTTTGAATGTCTAGAAAAATAGTCAATCCTCATATCTGAACAAAGAATTCACACGAAATTCTAGTAATTTCTGTTCTATTAAATACGCGTAGTCAACTCGTCTGGCAAAGTTTGGAAAAATCAACACTAAAATATTTGACTAGCGCAAAATTAACGCCAACACCGTAATATTTTCAACAGTGTAAGCGTATAAAGTAACTTTGGGATTTATTTTTTGATTACTCAACGTTGGAGAAAAAATGCACCAATTTAGTGAAATATAAACATATACATTTATGACAAAACTGTTTGGCGCATTGATTCTTGTAAAAGAACGAGAGGTAAACCACGGGCCCCGAGGGGCCCAACGTTATGTGCAAAGCAATTTAGCATTTCGGACCTTGTAAAAAAAAAAGCGCGGAGAGGACCGGGCCCTTTCGGGGGCCGGGTTTCCGCGGGTTCCGCGGAACCATGTTCGGTACGCCACTGATTAGTGACTGATTTGTATTCCAACTTGGTATTTCCTCCTAAGTGGATAGCCTTTTTTTTACGATAAACAACTAAACGCCTCAGGTAAATCACGCATTTACATACATATTACAGCTGGAATACGTTGTCTAGGGTTGCGTACGTTGAGATGGTCATAAATGACACGATTATCGTCAATGGTTGTTTAGGTGTTCTGTATTTTCGTAATAGATATTTTACGACGATTAACGGTACACGAAACGAAAATAAAGTTCCTCCCGATATTCACCTTCTAAAATGCGGCAGAGTGATTAACAGTAAAAGAGAGAGGAATTCCTGCAACCAGCTCGGATAAAGAAGAAAAAAAAAATACACCATATACGAAGTCACTTCCTTGTCGATCGCTGGCTCGGAATTGACAATTTTGCGAACTCCCCATTATTTTCATTTATCGCCCTTTCGACGTCTCACGCGAAGGATGGCGGAATTCTAAGCGGTAAGGTTACCGTCTAAGCGTCGACGCGCGCTTACATTGCAAGGTGCTACCGTTATTAGCGATCGTACGGATTTAAAAATAAAAGTACTTTAACCTTGACCTCTGAGAATTCTCGAAGAAAAAAGTTAGAATGGCAATTCGGGTCATCAAACGCTATACTACCGTTACCTTATAAATTGTTATGTTGTTGTCTTTTCACCAAACTCACTACATACGAGATATGTAAATATGTACGCTGCAGGCAGACGTAACAGACAACATGCCTGTGTTTGTAGATGCGGTCACACGTTTCCGTTTCTTGTATTGGATACGCCGCGGGCCGCAGTTAATGGTAACATATGATGCAAGTTTAGCAGGAGACAACTTAAATGGGGCACACTTTTATTAATTCAATCATCTGTAATAGTAGGATCCTGGTTCTCCCTGTATACACGCAATTGTCCACATCGATCATTATAACTCTATATTTGCGAAAATTGAATCGCAAATGAACTGGCTGTATATATGTATATATGAATGAAGGTACAGTTAAAGAAAAAAACTACACTGTTGAAAATATTACGGTGTTGGCGTTAATTTTGCGCTAGTCAAATATTTTAGTGTTGATTTTTCCAAACTTTGCCAGACGAGTTGACTACGCGTATTTAATAGAACAGAAACGACTAGAATTTCTTGTAAATTCTTTGTTTAGATATGAGGATTGACTATTTTTCTAGACATTCAGAAGCGTCAACCAATCACAATTTTTCCCTCGGATAAAAATATAGAAACCCCACCTATTCTAATACAGTATTGCATTATACGCACCACCTGCATTGCACGGTATCTGTTTTTCGTGTTGATTCTCCATATTAACATATCAAACAAACCACCAAATGTGACTGACATTGCAAAGTGTAACCTCGTGTTATTAAACGTTATTCAAGTGGGCATAAAAAATTTCAACGTCTTAAAGATGTATTGGAACATCTGTTTACGCAATTAGTTTAGACTTGATCAAATAGCATAAACATTCACTATTTTATAATGGTTCTCAAAAATCATTTTAAAATTGGTACGTTTAGTTGAAACCAAAATTGTGAATGAGTCGTTTTGCATATTATAATTGAGAAAACGTCTTAAGAGAGAATATTATAGCACTAAGAAATAGGAGTTGCATATTAAAAAAACGTTGTGTTTAGAAAATGGTGTTAAAACACCCAATAGATCGCATTCATTTAGTTAAACAGCTAGTAAATTTGTCTAGTCTAGATCAAATAAAATGTGACTAGAAGTATTTTATAATTCCACGTGTCAGTTGGACAAAATAACCCCTTAGCAATAGACAATACTTGACTATCTTTGCTCGTCAAATTTAAACTTCTATAGTTCTCGACAAAATAACACGAAAAGAGTGTGGACCTCTCCTGACTATTAAATTAGTCAAAAAAGTGTTCATTTTCAACAGTGTATGTGGACGGTTTTCTAATACGTAGGCAAAACAAATTACTGTTACGAAAGAGAATATTACCTTTTTTTTTCTTTCATCCTCGCCTAATACGATGCGAGACTTAATATTATTTTAATTTCCAAAACAAGTTCTTTTTGCTACATCGGTTTATTACAGGTTGCATACAGCGTTCCGTTTTTACTGCGAGTACTGTCGGCTTACTCAAATTCGTTCTGAAATCTGATGGTAATGCATATATGTCATAAAAAACAATTAATAGTGTAAAACTATAATGTAATATAATAGATTCGTGCACGTGGATCCATAAATCAACTTTATTTTTTCTAAGCATATACAAAAAAATTGATCAGGACATTTCAAATGGAAAATAAACAAAGAAAAATGTCTTTGAAAAAAATTCACCATCACAATGCAACACTAAATTAGCATCCCTAAAACGACACTATAAAAAAATTAAGGACGACAATAATACTTCTGAGAAAAACCTGGCACTATTACGATGTAAGTTAGGTATAGAGATAGAGATGATGTGATATTCGTATATATGTAGATATTATAGAAAACCGTGATGTCTGTATTTACTATTTAACACATATTTTATATTTTCAGCTTGTTGATGAAATATTTTCGAAGAAGCCGTGGGTGCAGGCTTTGTCAACATCCACGTCAGATACAGAAAATGATGATGAATCTCCTGGTAATACTCTTTGTTTCATGCATATAGTACTCATTTGAAGTCACAAGTAATTTTCAGCTCAGAAGAAAAGAAAAGGTGACAAAGCAGAAAGCTATATAAAAGAATTAATCGAAACGATGAACGAAAGCGACAGTATGAGGAAAAATCTTATTCTTCAAAAAAATCGAAGAAAAGTTGACATTTTTAAATGAACACCCGTTGTATATACCTGTAATTTTTAACGTAAATCAATCTATATCCAACTTATTAGTTACAACTCCTTCCCTGTGTAAATCCCGATGTAATGGCCTTAAATTTTGCATTGCATCATTTTGATTATAATGGGTATTTATAATATTAAATCATCACGTAATAAACAAATATTGTGCAATACACACCATGCCATTATATACAGTGAAATCTCCCTTGAACGGACACCAACGGGACCAACTGAAAATGTCCGTTCAGGAGGGGTGTCCGCAGAAAACACAAAAAACGTGTTTTAAAGAAAAATGAATATATTAAAGAAACTGGGACATTTAAATCGTATATGTATATAAATGTTTTTAAAATAAATAAGAAACTTTAAACTTAAGAAAAAAAAAGTTTATTTCCTTTAGATATATACAAAGTATAATATAATATGTACATAGATACATAGATGTAGTATGTAATACAAAACAGTGAAATGAATAGTCACTTTAAGGACGCAAAAATTCATATATTGTTGTTTGTCTTCTCTTTTTCTTTAAAATGGCGCCTTGAAATCGTATTTTCTAATTTAGCAAGAAGCTCCAAAGACTCTGTATCTCCGTGATTTTCGACAAAACTTTTGAGCTGCTTGGTCAGGGTAATAGCTTTATCATAATTTGGGATAGCTTCTGTTGGCACTGGAACCTCATCGACATCAGAATCTTCCGAAAGTTTTTGTATTTCAACTGGATTTGTAATTTCTTGTTCTGAATTTGGATCTTCAACATACAAATCTTCATCTACGTTCAAAAAATCATTAAGGTTTTCATTATCCGTCAATTTCAATAAATTCTTATTTTTGAGGATACCTGAAAGTACACTAAGAGGCAAATCATCTTCTAGGCCAGATATATCAGCCTCAGTTAACTGGTCTTCACTTTGCATATTTGCATGATTAAATCCTGCTTGCGAAGCAATTTTTGAACTGTCTCTTTGGTTACTTGGTCCCAAGCGGTTTTTGCCAAATAAACTGCATCCAGTGGTGTAATTTTCTTTATTAACTCAAAAGCTGTACCAGCAGTTTCAATGTTTACTAGCAGATGTTTGAGTATTAGACTTCGGTAATAAGTTTTAAAATTCTTTATAATCCCCTGGTCAAGTGGGGGGATTTTGGGGATTTCCAATTTAATATTTATTTTATTACTTTAGTTCGTCTTCTAAAAGGTATTTCGTTTATCCCCAAATATCTGAAATTGACGCAGAATAATTTTACAAAACAGTGCAACTCAAATCACTTAAAAGGGGACTACATAAAATTTGCAATTAGTGAAGAGGATTTTTCGATATTAGCATAATTGGATAGGCATTAAAATTGATTTAAGTTTTTAGTTTATTTATTTTTTCCCTCAGCACTGCTTTTATCAGCATTTTTGAATATTCAATTGAATATTCAAAAATGCTAAAATATTCAATTGAATACTTCTTCAAAAACAATATAGAAGCAAATGAAGAATAAAGTTTTTTTTGTCCGATGAAATTAACCCTTCTTGTCTAAATCGGACCTTAAAAAATTCTTAATATGGTTTACCTCACCCAGAACCATCCAAAAGTGAAAAAGATATAATATTTATACATCTGATTCACTTTAATTACATCTTTGAGACTTAAAAATCAGTTGTCTACAATGCGAAAAATATAAACTTTTGAAGAAATATGACGCCGAACGAAAAACAGTAGCAATTGCGGCCACACTCATTTTACAAATAGGGGCATACCATTTTATAGCATCTTCTGTAATGACACTTTTTTTAGCATCCCCAAAAACCGGATACTATGCAGGGTATTCACACAATAAAATAATAAAATCTTATTTTTTTTGAAGCTATTTAAGATTTTGTATTTAATTAAAAGCAGCATTATTATGTTTTCACAGTAAGCTTTATAGCTGATTCTAGAAAAGTCATCCATTAATCCATATACTATTTGATTGTATTGATTTGCCAATATGCAGGAATATCGGGTTAGCTATGATAGCTTCAATATTCAAAAACAATAGATTAAGGGGAGGTTTACATGTATTTGACTGGAAAAATCGATTTTTCGTTTTTTGCATTTTTTGAAAGCTCCAAATATATAACATACATGGTTAAAGCGGATTCGTAATATTCGCATTGTTTAAGTCGCTACGGCTTATTAAAAGAGCGAGTGTATCGAACACAAACGGAGCATATTAGATGTAATACTATATTCGACTCGGGGCTATTCGGGTCGAAATATCAAACTTCTTGTTTGTTGGTGTATGTATAGTTGTCTTTAATGATTAGAAATGCCACTGCAGTCGGGATCACAAATAAACGACAGAGTAGCTATTTATATTACAATAATATGAAGCAATTAGACCCGAAATAAAACGCACATTTGAAAAAACTGATCTAACAATATTTCTTTTACTTAAAACACACTTTCCCACGCTTTAGAAAACTACTTACCATAAAATGTATCATTTTATTGCAGATGCACTTACTTACACTAAATTTCTTAGAAAAGCTGGCTATAATATAATGGCAAAGGTAACCGCACTACGGATCATGAGAGTAGCACAGGAAAAAAGTCGATGCGATGCCTTAAAAGAAATTTTCGCACGATTTCGGATAGGCGACTGAGACAAGACAACTTTTTAAGCAATTTGTGATTTTTAGTCGTACCAAGATGTAACTGTTCAAGAAAAAAAAAGAGAATGCGTTGGAGATGTACAAAAAAGAATGAGTGGACTTTGAAGAAAGGGCGCTGGTAAACTGACAAAGTTATTGATAATTTAACAATAGTGTACTATGAACTCGCAGTTAGACAACATCCAGACTCTGCATAAAAAATGAAGGCAGCTATTTGGGCTACATTTCATTACAGATGTTCAACCGACGCAGATTCACGACACATTTATTGTCCAAAAGGTGTAGACAGCCTGTGTAAGTGGCGCGTTGCAGCAGCCAAGGTTGAGCTGACTTCATTCACACATGACCCTCTTTTGCAAAAAAAAAAAAATGAAGATACTATTAGGCCGATTTATGAAGTTTTTTCTGGAGTGATTTATTGCAAAGATGCACTGGAAAAAAATGTCAAAATTGAAACGACTCGTTTAGTTCATGTGTGTAGAAACTAGCTCCAAAAGATTTACACTGCGACCCATAAACAATTCAACTTGCTACCTACATTGCCGCAAATTTATTCAATGAAGGTTACTTTTCTGTATTACAAATAATGAATGCGGTGGCAATTGCAGTAGGACTTGATGCCAAAAATTTCGTCATCAATTCTGATCGTCAGCGCATACAACGAGCATACAGAGTATGTCCAGCGCTGCAAAACTTGCTGTGCTGTCTAAAGGGAAGCAACAAATTTTGCAAATGCAGAAGTATGAAGAAGAAGAAGGACTAATGTATGGTGCTGGAATAGCTGACTAAGTGTATGTTGAACTATTTGTAAAATTTTTTGCTGAGAATCTTTGAACGCGTTTTTCTCGAAACATGATTTTTCAAATCTGCGTAAGTTCTAGTTCTTCAAGTGTTCAATATATCAACTTAATTCTTTTGTTTTCTTAATGTAAACAGTTTTTGTTGGAGGTTATACCTATAATATACTAAAAATTGCAATATTCCACATTTTTATATCCCACAATACACAAAAAAAGAATAGAAAATAATCAAATCAAAGTCCAGGTATCTGCCACATTGTTTGCTTTCGACTTATTTGGTTAAATTTAGGTATAACCTCCAACAAATTTAATATATTTCTAACTCTTCTTTTTATTTTCAATTTCAGATCACTTTTGCGTGTGCTAGAGTTTACGCAGTTTGACCGTGTTTTCTGTACACATTGCTACCTAGATACAAATAGCGAACGTTATAGTGGTCTTGTCATTAAAAAAAATATATTTTTTTAATATTCAAGTTTTAATAATATTTTATCAGAAAAAGCCGTATTTTGTATATCTTTTCCTTTCTCTGAAAAAAAAAGCTCAAAGTTTTTGGACTTTTCCGATATATATATGTAAACCTCCCCTTAAGAATACCCTTAACTAAAAAAAACTATCCCCAGTCAACGTTTCATTAAAATCGTGCTGATAATAACGCAGATATAGTGTGTGAGACGCACTATATTGTGCAAGGACATATTGGTTAAATAATTATAAATGAATTAATTAAAAGAATTAAGAATGATGAAAAAGACACATTACAAAAAAAATTGCCTCAATTTTATATGGTGAAATTGTTATGGACTTTATTATGGATTCCACATTAATTAGAAAATTCAAATACGCACTAATTACAAAAGTATCAACACGCGGAATGTTTTTTCGGCTTACAAGAATATGTTAAATAATAGAAGACACGACTGTACGATGGAATATTCATAACTGCATTTAATAATAAGCTTCTTAACTTATAACCTATATAAATTTGTTTAGAATGACTTTATTACTATTATATATGTAGCTGCACAGATTTTAATCTCTTTGTGCTAATGTGCATAATAACTATCAAAAATTCTACATCTTTAGATATCACATGTTCGTGTTCATCTAACGCAGCTTTTAGCGCAAAAATATACTGGATACACGCCGGGATACCTTTAGGGGCCGGATTGATTTTAGCCTAAAGCGTATTAAAGCCTAAAAAGGTCCCAGAGCAGCGTACATACAGGGCACATATATAAAGGCACATCGTATATATACTCGTCTCAACCAAGAACGGCCAAAGGAAACTTTTCATCATTAAAAAATGAAACACGAAAACGAGTTTACGTTGCTTTCATTTATATTTATAAAGTTGTCCTGCGCGAGTATGACCTTTTGTAATTGGCGGATACGCATTTTCAGGCATCCGAAGCCGATGGAAATAAAACCTAAAAATATCGGTTCTTGAAAGGGGTATCTAAAAAAGGATGTCCGACCAATCGTATCGCCCGATACGCTCCTGCACGACTGATATCTCCGTGAAAATAAAAAAAGTCGTTTTGCGACGGGCACGCAGAAAGTTAAACCGATTAATAAACATCTTATGAACTTTTATGTATGTATGTATGTACAGTTAAGGAAGAACGATTGCCGACAGTCCTCTTAACACGTAGGCAACACAAATTACAGCGAACGTAGGGGGGAATATCACCCCTCTCAACACAGTCTCTGTAAAACGCAAATATTTTATGATTTACCTATTTTGGAAATGCATTGTGTGTGTGGCTGCATTTAGTAATTGTGATGAAAGCACTTCAAAACCATCGTTCCGTTTTGAAAATGGGCACAGATAGCACTTTCGGCACTATTAAAAACCGAACGGAGACAACAGTAAAATGAGCAATATGCCGATAAAAAAAAGTAACAAATAATTTGTATTGTGGTATTTAAATAAAAAATAACGTGTTTTTCACTTTTAACATGCTTTTGACAAACATTTAAAAATAAGCGCTCCTCTTGAAAACAGATTACATAAAAGCGTAAGGTGTACACTAGCGACACTTTCTAATTGTACGACCTACAGGGTAAAATAGAGCCCATATCTTTAACGTGGATAGTAGACGGATTCTTGCAGTAACTGGCCGCTTCGAAATATGTAAACACAGATGTGCGGTCTCTCTGTCGGTTATTTTAAAAAAGCTTAGACTGGATTTATTAATGTGCGAAGTTGAATGCATCTCTTATGTATTTGTTATCTTTGCGTAGGAATAAATTTATTTGATGTTTGAAATATTTCGAATAGCTGTAGTGTTATTAAATGGTTTTAAAAGGTATTTTCATTTTACAGTTGAACTATGACTAGGAACTAAACCAAAGGCATGTTAATTATACAATAAATAGCAATATCAATGGGTTTATTACTTTTATTCATTTTAATACGTATGCAAATAATAATGAAACTATCAAATGATCGCATGAAGACATTAAAGTATTTAGCTATACTGAAATCAGTAAAGCACACCTCCGTTATGAATGAAACACTTTTTTCAATATTACTGAACACTTGAAAAAAGTGTTTCATTCAATCTAGTTAATGCATTAACTAGATTGCGATAGCCCCTATGCAAGATATTAAACAATATAGTAATAAGGATTATTACTACTTCCACTTTTCGTGAAGTGGGTGTTGCGCCAATTAATTATTAAATGCAGAGAAATTTGTAGTAATTTCGTTATTGACAGAAATGCATGTTTTGTTTTCCCTGCAGCGTTACCCAAATATGCTTATATTTTTTAATCTAATTAATGTCATGATGATTCATATATTTTTTTAAACTCGCTCCGGCTTCCTTCTTTAACATTAAATAATAAAGGGAGATATGGTGAGGATGCATTCAAAACCATGATTTTTTTATTCAGATTATCAGATATTAGAAGGAAAAGCTCTACACTCGTCAGAAAATTTTTTATTAGTTATAGTAATGGTATGTTCCATTAATATTATAATAGCAAGATAAAATAATATTTCGATTATAAATCCCTAGTTTCAAAGATTTTACCTCAAAAGTCTCACAATTTTTTTCAAAGAAATACAAAATTTGAATTAGTGCTAAATTGAACCAGTTAGTGATAGCTAAATACAAAATGCAGGTTTAAATTAGTAATTAATATGATTTTATTATAAATATTATATTATTGATTTTTAATATCGAAAAAAGGAGCCGGGGCGAATTAAATAGTTATGGAAAACAATCATTGTGAATCAATTGATTAAAAACACAAACATTTTGTAAAGCTGTAGGATTTGTAAAGAAAACAAAACATCTGTTTTATACAATATATATTAATAAGTAATGAAAAAAATCGAATTGTGGCTACCGAGTAGGCGGCAGGCATAAGTATGCGCCTTTGATTATTTAATTCTCTCTATTTATAGTCAATATTTTTTTCTATGATACTCATTCTTCCTACATTAAAGAGATTTACTAAAAAACACCGAACCCACGTCTTGTTTACATATTTCGAAAGACGGCAGTGAATGCATAAGTCGTCTCTACCCGTGCACACATTAGGCCTGTTTTATCTTGTAGGTCGTTACAATTAGAAAGTGGCNATAAAGAATCCTTCTAAACAAATGGATGTTCGAACAGCAATTTGAATGAAAAAGAAGCTTTTTAACGGTTATGGTATAAATTGACAAATTGTGTTATGATGGTTTACAGCGATTCGTCATAGGGGATTCTTTAACAGGTATGAATATGATTTTTTTAGATAAGGTTTTCTTGTATAATCGCGTTGATTTTCTTTTCATTTAAATTTATTAATTCTAAAATATGTATGTAGTAAAAGAGTGCGTTACCAATAGGTTTGTCGTGACAAAAACGCAAAAAACTTTATTTTTCTTTAGGTCCGCTAATACGTGTAAAAGCAAGAGAACTAGCCGCTTCTTTTGGATATTCTACATTCAGTGCTTCTTCTGGTTGGGATCAATAAAATTTAGAATCCGTCACAGATTGTTTTAAAGCGATTTCGGGAGAAGGCGCTGGTTAATGCTGAAGATGTTTCATCTTTTTAAAAAAATGTCTTCTTTGATTAAGGATATTCTCGAGCGCCATCTATAATGCTGACGAGTAGGCTGTATTTTGTGCTACCCACAAAACGCTCACATTAAAGAAGGAAAAATGTGTGGGGTAGTTCCCAAAGAGGGTTTACAGTTTTTCATTGTGCAAATATGGCGTGATGGAAAAGAAAATCCTAATCATTGGTAGACGCTAAACCAGGTTTTAAAAACATTAGCATCACTAACCTGCTGTAACTTGGAATACAATAGAAAGCTTGATGACAGGACAAATTATGAAGCGTGGTTTGCAAGACCTAGTTTGGGATGGGGTAAAAGAACGAAAGAGACATTTTTTTATTTTTAGACCAATGAGGGATCAATCCGAAAGACGTTCGCTTAAATAATAAAAAATATTATTTTTACCCGCCTAATTTGATCAGCTTGTCAACACTGGCCAGGGATTTATAAAGAATTTTAAAAACTTATTACCGAGTCTAATACTCAAACATCTGCTAGTAAACATTTGGAAACTGCTGCGTGACAGCTTTTTGAGTTAATAAAGAAATACACCACTGGATGCATTTTTTTGGCCAAAACCGCTTGGGACCAAGAGACCAGTTCAAATTGCTTCCGCAAAGCAGGAATTTAATCATGCAAATATGCAAAAGTGAAAGACCAGTTAAACTGAGGCTGATATATCTGGCCTTAGAATATGATTGCCTCTTTTAGTGTTTACTTTCAGGTATCCTCAAAAATAAGATTTTATTGAAATTGACTGTAATGAAAACCTTAATTATTTTTTTGAACGTAGGATGAGATTTGTATGTTGAAGATCCAGATTCAGAAAGAAATTACAAATCTAGTTGAGATACAAGAAACTTTTCGGAAGATTCTTATGTCGAATGAGGTTCCAGTGCCAACAGAAGTTATCCCAAATTATGATAAAGCTATTACCCTGACCAAGCAGGCTCAAAAGTTTTTGTTCGAAAATCACGGAGATACAGGGAGTCTTTGGAAGCTTCTTCTAAATTAGAAATACGATTTTCAAGACGTCATTTTAAAGACAAAGAGGAAGACAAGCAACAATATATGAATTTTTGCGTCCTTAAAGTGACTTATTCCTTTCACTGTTTTGTATTACATACTACATCTATGTATCTTATGTACTATTATATTATACTTTGTATATATCTAAAGAAATAACTTTTTTTTCTTAAGTTTATAAGTTTTTTTGTTTATTTTAAAAACATTTATATACATATACGAGTTTAAATGTCCCAGTTTCTTTAATATATATTCATTTTCGTTTAAAACACGATTTTTGTTGTTATCTACTACATATTTCTTTCTGCGGACACCCCTCCTGAACGGACATCTTCAGTTGGTCCCGTTAGTTTTATATATAGTTTTATTTGCCCGAATTAATTGAAAATGTTTGAAGGGGAAATGCCAGAAAATTGATTCAAATAACTAAGTTAGAGATTTTATATCGCAATCTTATTATCAACATGCGACTGTAGTTTGGTTAAATCCTATATTTTGGCTGTTGGTATAGCTATATGTATGTGGATATCTCAACTGGCAATCTCTTTGCCTTCCCATAGAGTGGTAAAGGAGCACCAAGCTGTGGGTTTTATGTTCCCTATACGCATTATTGATATTTCCCCGGCTTTTATTTCAGTATTCGCGATAACAAATTGACTGGCAGCTCGCGGGTACGGGCAAAGTTCGTGAAGAAACGCTCCCATTGTTCCAAACTTTATATCTATGCTTCTACAATACACATGTTGGCCGGCATTCAACACCAAAGGCTTTTATTATTTGCGTTTAATAGTGTGCGTTTATATACGTACGTGTAACTACATATGTAAATACATATGTATTATGAACTGTCGCGTGGATACCTAGGTTGCGCAGTTGCGGTGCGCCCTTTCGTTCAGGTCGGGACTGATTGTTTTGTTGGTAACGGTTAGTGTTAGTGGTGTTAGTACCGTTAGTTTCGCAGTAACGGCGTGTTATCCAGCCGCTTCCCCCCAGAGGGACGTAAAATTGCACAAAACACGCGGACACCGATGCGAAAATGGGTATCGAAAGTTATTGATATATTTCCTTTTTTTTGATTAACTTCAACCATTCCGCTGAAGAGTTTTACTTTCCCTCAAAAAAGCGCGATGGAAGAAGTGTAATTAATTAAGTTAATTTCGTTTTCTTTTAATTATATTTGAAATGTACTATACATATTACCCATTTAGTTCTATTATTCTGCAACAGAAATTTAATATATCTCTTGAATCGAACATATTTTTCGACAATCCTTGCTGTGCATGAGGACACATACGAATAGCCTATAAACCGAACAATCGATGTTCCCCTTTTCATTACCAAGCTATAATCGCTATAGTTATATACTCATATGTTCATATACACGTTGAAAACTAATTTATAATTACGGTCATGCAAATACACCGCTGTTCTATCTATTCACGTGCGCTTTTATGTTCACACAAACCGACCCACAGGCCACAGGTGTCCAATTGCTCGCAAAAAGTGGTTCACAGTTGACGTTTTGCGGATCATAAATCTGTAATTTTGTAGTAGTAAGGTAGTGAACATTATAACGGACTGTTTTAAATTAGAGAATTAATTGACAGTTTAACTGTTTATTTGTCCAGAAAGATATCAGAATATGTATATATGTCATTAATATTTGCATATACAAAGTTATATGGATCCATTCGAGTATCTCGAATTAGCCTACTTAGATTTTAATAAGACTTTTCACTTTTAATTAAATACAGATCCGGGAATCGATGAGTATATTTATATCCGGTTTAACCGCAAATGATGTTCAACATTTTTATTTTAAATTTCAATAGAACTCTGCTTCAGGAGTACGATATTAAGGTTTAGCACCCCTACATTTAATAATTACAAAGACATTTAATTAAAACTAATAATACAAATTTCATTGAGAATAAGAAAAATGAATGAATGAAGAATATAAAAAAAAAAATGTCTAAAAACAAAATTAATTCCAATTAAGGAAGTTTTGACAATATGCAAATCTATGAAAAAATACTTGAATGACATTTGGCAAAGTTTCCTCACGAATTAATTGCCATTCCTCACTTATTTTCTGACGCAACTCGTCTAGATTATCGTCTAGTACAGAGGTCGCCAAACTACGGCCCGCGGGCCAAATCCGGCCCGCTACGTATTTCAATCCGGCCCGCGCAAGTTGTAAGTACCAAGCGGTTAATTCAGCTATTGCCGATAGTTTTCTCACCCACAATAAGGGTTTACGAAAATTATTGTACTGGGAGGTATCTACATCTACTATTCACCGACTGATAGTCACCTGATGTCGCGGTAAATAAGTCCGGTTAATTCATTTACTATGAACGTTTTCGGCGTATTTTACAATAATATTTCTAACCTTATTTAGAATTAAATTTGAAATATTCAAAAATAGATTTGCGATAAAGCTGAAGAAGTGTGCCCAAAGAAGAGGGTTTGTTTTTCTGTTGACCTCTCAGCTCAAGCGACTGTCAGATACATTGAGAATATCACAATACACTTCTTAATGGACAAAGCAAAAAATGTCTAGTGGTTTTTGTTAGTTCTTGATGAGTCAACAGTCATTGTTGATACAGCCTAAGTATTTTTGTTTTGTGCAAAGCTTTCAATAAGTCATAGCATAATTCATCAAACACCTCTATCTATTTTGCATTATTGAACCAGTTGTGGCAGTGATTAACTTTATTGGCTCTCGGCGAGTTAACCAGTTCGATGGTGCAATAGTGGAAAAGTTTTATTGAGATTTTTGGAACTCAAAGAAATTATTAATATTTTTTTAAATGAGAAAAAATTTCTACAATCCTTCCGTCCATTAATAGTAATTATTGCTTCTGTTTCTTATTCCCTCTCAACTGAACTTTCGTCTTCAAATTATTTTAAATAAAAAGATACTAACATTCGTTGAAGTATTACAAAAAAATATTTCGCAATTCATTTCTTGTGATCTAGATTTGGATTAGATTCCTAAAAAATGGATCCTATTTTACTTCAAAATTTTCTGGTCAGATGTTTTCAAGGCGCCCAAATCTTCAGAAGTAGCAGGTATTGAACTACTGAGATGTGTTTCAAATGCCCTAAAACAGTGGAATCTATTTTTCTTGCTTTCTTTCATAACACTATATAGGTTTGTCTTTTTTGTTCTTTTTATTAATAAATTTTGAATTTATTGCGTAGTTACTTGATTGTTTTATCAATCGTTTATTCCAGCATCTTGTTTTCCTTTTCTTCCAATGTTACTCTTAAATATTTAAATTTCTCATTTGCTCTATTTAGTATCATTTATTTCAATTTTAATTTCAACATTTCTGGTTTCCAGAGGATTTGAGCTTTTTCTATGTTTATTGTCATGCCCTCTTCTCCATGTTTCTATCCATATGTTCAAATTTTCTTTGTTTTTCAACTGTCTATTATTATTACCCAATCGTCTGCAAAGATTCCATTATGTAGCTATTTCAATCCTCTGCAAATTTCTTATATCACACAAACACTTTATTAACTTTTGTTCGCATTTTGCCTCATTTGCAAAATGCGAACCAGATGAAGATAAACTTTTAATATTTAATATTTACTGTTTGGTTTATATATTGCGTACTTTTCTAGGTACTAACATATAGAAAACAATGCATTATTTATAATATTTACTAGCAATAATAATTTATTGTAATGTTATTTATAATCCACCAGGTAAAATTATTTGACCATTTGGAAAAGTTAATAAATAATAGGAATAATTTAAAATAAAACCACTGAAGCCTATAGGGAATGTTGCAGAAAAATATAAGAATATACAGGGTGTTTTTGAAAAAAAAAATAAGTTTTGTAATTTTAAGATTCTTTGACAAGTTAGTAATTTTTAAACACCCTGTATGATACGACGGAAACTTTTTGGTACATTGTTTTCGGTTCAATAAAACACAGAGGAACACTTAATAAAAAATATACACGTTAGAGTTTACAACCTGGCCCGCTGAACTTAATTTTCGTTACGATTTGGCCCTGTCCTAAAAAAGTTTGCCAACCCCTGGTCTAGATTATCGTCTAGTATAAACGATAGAATTTAAATGACCCCAAAGGATAAAAATCTGGAGACCGTAAGGGCCATTCAATGAATCCTCTACGACGAATCCACCTATTAGGGATTGTATCGTTTAAAAAAACTTCTAAAATTAAGGGCATAGTGAGGATGCGCTCCATCTAAGAAATTTTAAATTTTTCTTGAGAGATATTTGTAGTTTTCCTGGTAATATTACAATACTAGAGATTTTTTTTTTAGAAACAAGAAGTTTCCTATAATATTCATGTAAAATACTTGTATTATGGGAAAATTTCTAATATATCGACATTTTCCCCCACGATTCACTGCGAAAAATTATAAAAAAAAGGAATTTTTACCAAGAAAAATTACCTGAATTTTTTAGTTTGTATGCCATCGTCGGTTCATAACAGTTTCTATTGATGGAGGGAGCATAATTAGATACAATTCAATGTTACCTCTTAAGGCCGTTTTACACCTAGCTATTTATTGCGCAATTTATTGGCCAATTTAAAATTTTACGTAGTATAACACGGATTAAATACGTGTTTTACACGTAATTTTAAATTGGCCAATAAATTGCGCAATAAACAGCTAGGTGTAAAACGGCCTTTATATAGCTACCTGAAGATGCTCAACAATTTAAGAAAAAAAAAGGAAAGAAGTATAAAAAAATCGACTTCACCAGCATGGAAATAAAATTATATATAAAGCTGCTTCAGAAAAAAAAAAATAATTAGCCGAATCTATGCAAAAGGGCCGATTTCGCTAGCTTATCCGGCTATGGCCCTTGACGATTGACAATACACTGTTGAAAATATTACGGTGTTGGCGTTAATTTTGCGCTAGTCAAATATTTTAGTGTTGATTTTTTCGCAACTTCTGCCAGACGAGTTGACTACGCGTATTTATAGAACAGAAATGACTAGATTTCGTGTGAATTCTTTGTTCAGATATGAGGGATTGACCTATTTTTCCTAGAAATTCAGAAGCGTCAACCAATTCAGAATTTTTCCCTCGGATAGAATGATAGAACCCACCTATTCTAATACAGTATTGCATTATACGCACCACCTGCATTGCACGTGTATCTGTTTTCTGTTTGATTCTCCGTATTAACATATCCAAACAAACCACCAAATGTGACTGACTTGCAAAGTGTAACCTCGTGTTTATAAACGTTAATTCGTGTGGCATAAAAAATTTTACATCTTAAAGATGTATTGGGAACATCTATTTACCAATTAGTTTAGACTTGAATCAAATAGCATAAACATTCACTTAATTTTATAATGGTTCTCAAAAAATCATTTTAAAATTGGTACGTTTATTGAAACCAAAACTTGTGAATGAGTGGTTTTGCATATTTATAATTGAGAAAAGCGTCTTAAAGAGAGAATATTATAGCACTAAAGAAATAGGAGTTGCATATTAAAAAGACGTTGGTTTAGAAAATGGGTGTTAAAAACACCAATAGATCGCATTTATTTAGTGTAAACAGCTAGTAAATTTGTCTAGTCTAGATCAAATAAAAATGTGACTAGAAGTATTTTATAATTCCACGTGTCAGTTGGACAAAATAACCCCTTAGCAATAGACAATACTTGACTATCTTTGCTCGTCAAATTAAACTTCTATAGTTCTCGACAAAATAACACGATAAGAGTGTGGACCTCTCCTGACTATTAAATTAGTCAAAAAAGTGTTAAAATTTTCAACAGTGTACAGTAAAAGTAGCGATCAATAATATTTCGTTGTTTTCGTAAAAAATACCAAAACAGTGAAAATATAAGTCCCATTTCTAACGCCAAGTCCTTACCGCGAATCCATTAGAGTAACTTTTCTACCTTCTCCACAGATGATGACAACGAGGAGTTCAGCACGCACTTATCACGCTACAGACCAGAAGAACTCAATAAGCTCACGTCGAAAACGAAATTCACCCGAAAAGAGATACAATTAATATACAGGGGGTTCAAACAGGTAATGAACATTGCACGAAATACCGCGCAAATCAACACCTCGAAGGAGGTCAGTCGTAAAGCTGAAATCTTAACAAAACAACTGATGGCTGCATGTAAAGAGTCGCTGATAATCATCTGTGAGAGCTTCATACGCGAAGAGGAAGTAGGCATTCTTCCTTGGCCTGCTCGCTCTCCGGATTTAAACCGGATATATAAATGCGTTTACCACACGTCATCTATAGCAAGGCTGCGATGAGATCCTACAAGATGCCGTTGATCATCTCATAAATTTTTGCTGATTGATGGTATTTTTTTTTTTTTCGATCGTTATGATTTACTACTGAAAACTGGTAGTTATGATTTACTATTTCAAATTTGCCAAAATTTCAGCTTTGTGACTGCAATTTTTTTTTGGCAACATAGTTTACAATACACTTAAACGAGGTCCTAAAAGATGCCGTTGATCATCTCATAAATTTTTGCTGATTGATGGTATTTTTTTTTTCGATTTTTATGATTTACTACTGAAAACTGGTAGTTATGATTTACTACTTCAAATTTGCCAAAATTTCAGCTTTGTGACTGCCATTTTTTTTTGGCAACATAGTTTACAATACACTTAACTGTTTTAGAAGTGAAGGATAATGAAAGACTGGTGTATCACTTTTCGCTTTAGCCGATACTTTTTATTACATTTAATTAATACACCAGTCTTTCATTATCCTTAAACTTTAACTCAATTTGGATGTATTTTAGGAATGCCCAACCGGCGTAGTCGACGAAGACTCATTCAAGGAAATCTTTTCGCAATTTTTCCCGCAGGGCGGTAAGTTTATTTTGAGCCCCCCGCACCTTGACATTTATCCCCCATGTTTAAAGGTACGTAATCCCATCAATGGCGGAGCTACTTTTGTTTTCGGGCTCTCTCATTAATGCGCTAACGATTTCACTGCTCGCGTAATTTCCAGGTCACCCCCTATTTAAGAGCTGTATACGTTTCCCGTTTTAATTGCGCCCTTTGTGTTGTTTGTTTCTAAGTTTTCCTACGTACATTTGGCGGGGCGCGGGTCGGTAATGGGGCTGTGCGTCTATTCTTTTCCGAAACGCCTGCACGTTCTAATTCTTTATTATTGTGAGTCAAAGAGTTCGGGAAATGACAGCGCTCGGTGACGTGATCAGCGATTTGAAAATTTTACGTATGCTGGAAGTGGATTTCCGTTTGGAATATTTTCACGTAAAATGCATTTTCGCTATAGCAAACACTTATCGCGTTTCATTCACGATGTTTCTTCGAAATTTTTTTCAAAAGAAAACATCTAGAAATGAAATTAGTTTTCTGATTACTACACTAAAAAATTGATTTATACTAAATTTTATTTAAGTTAAATATGGGCCAAATTTAAATTACCCGCAATTATTTTTACTAACTTCAACGTTGAAACATTAAATTACCTACTTATTTTCTACTACATTGATAGTTATTTTCATGCCTTTACGTTGAAGTTAATGAAAATAGTGGCGGGAAAATTAAATTTGGCTATTAAAGAATACTATGCCTTCACTATAATAAAATTTTAATAAGTCACTGGAATGCAAAACATATTTTAAATTACTAATTTGATAACAAGAGGTGTTAATCTTTTTGATAAGATATTCACAATGCGACCTCCAATTCAAATTTTCATCTAGAGCAGGGGTCGCCAAACTACGGCCCGCGGGCCAAATCCGGCCCGCTGCATATTTCAATCCGGCCCGCGCAAGTTGTAAGTACCAAGCGGTAAATTCAGCTAATACCGATAGTTTTTCTCACACACAATAAGGGTTTACGAAAATTATTGTACCGGGAGGTATCTACATCTACTATTCACCGACTGATAGTCAACTGATGTCGCGGTAAATAAGTCCGGTTAATTCATTTACTATCAACGCTTTCGGCGTACTTCGCAATCATATTTCTAACCTTATTTAGAATTAAATTTGAAATATTCGTGAATAGATTTGCGATAAGCTGAAGAAGTGCGCCCAAAGAAGAGGGTTGTTTTCTGTTTGACTCTCAGCTCACACGACTGTCAGATACATTGAGAATATCACAATAGCTTCTTAATGGAGAAAGCAAAAAATGTCTAGTGGTTTTTGTTAGTTCTTGATGAGTCAACAGTCATTGTTGATACTGCTCAAGTATTTTTGTTTTGTGCAAAGCTTTCAACAAGTCATTACATAATTCATCAAACACTCTATCTATTTTGCATTATTGAACCAGTTGTGGCAGTGGTTAACTTTATTGGCTCTCGGCGAGTTAACCATCGCCAGTTCGATGGTGCAATAGTAGAAAAGTTTTATTGAAATTTTTGCAACTCAGAGAAATTATTAATATTTTTTTTAAATGAGAAAGAATTTCTACAATCGTTCCGTTCTTTAATAGTAATTATTGCTTATGTTTCTTATGCTCTCTCCAACTAACTTTTCGTCCTTCAAATTATTTTAAATACAAAGATATTAACGTTCGTTGAAGTATTACAAAAAAATATGTCGCAATTCATTTCTTGTAATCTAGATTGGATTAGAATTCCTAAAAATGGATCCTATTTTACTTCGAAATTTTCTGGTTAGATGTTTTCAAGGTGCCCAAATCTTTAAAAGTAGCAGGTATTGAACTGCTGAGATGTGTTTCCAAATGCCCCAAAATAGTGGAATCCTATTTTTCTTGGCTTTCTTCATAACACTACTTAGTTTGTCTTTTTGTCTTTTTGTTAATAAATTTTGGTTATTGCGTATACTTGATTGTTTTATCAATCGTTTTTCCAGCATCTTGTTTTCTGTTTCTTCACGTTACTCTTAAATATTTAAATTTCTCATTTGCTCTATTTATATCATTTATTTCAATTTTAGTTTCAACATTCTGGTTTCTGAGGATTTTAGCTTTTTCTATGTTTATTGTCATGCCCTCTTCCTCCATGTTTCCTTTCCATATGTTCAAATTTTCTTTGTTTTTCACTGTCTGTTATTATTACCACATCGTCTACAAAGATTCCATTATGTAGCTATTTCAATCCTCTGCAAATTCTTATATCACACAAACACTTTATTAACTTTTTGTTCGCATTTTGCCTCATTTTGGAAAATGCGAACCAGGTGAAGATAAACTTTTAATATTTAATATTTACTGTTTGGTTTATATATTGCGTACTTTTCTAGGTCCTAACATATAGAAAACAATGATTATTGTAATATTTACTAGCAATAATAATTTATTGTAATGTTATTTATAATCCACCAGGTAAAAATTATTTGACCATTTGGAAAAGTTAATAAATAATAGGAATAATTTAAAATAAAACCACTGAAACCTATAGGGAATATTGCAGAAAAATATAAGAATATCCAGGGTGTTTTTGAAAAAAAAAATAAGTTTTGTAACTTTAAGATTCTTTGACAAGTCGGTAATTTTTAAACACCCTGTATGATACGACGGAAACTTTTTGGTACATTGTTTTAGGTTCAATAAAGCACAGAGGAACACTTAATAAAAAATATACACGTTAGAGTTTACAACCTGGCCCACTGAACTTAATTTTCGTTACGATTTGGCCCTGTCCTAAAAAAGTTTGCCGACCCCTGATCTAGAGTCATGCCCAAAGATTTAATTGTTGTCTTCCGCTCTATGTGTGAACTGTTACACATTACATTATTTATTTATCGAATAGCAAGAAGTATGAAAATACATGTAATTAGTTTTAATCAAATTAAGCATTAATTTATTGAGAATAAACCTCACTAAAAAGTCTATTTGCTTCAGTCTGTACCTTCACAGGATGTATCATCGGCGTATATAAAAATAGAGTGTCGAATAAATAAAACAATGTCGTTGATAAACATTAAAAATAAAATTGGACCTAATATTGAACCATGCGGAACTCCGACGGTAACAAGAAGACATGATGAATAGACCTTATGCACGCGGTTACTACTCTTGAAGCATATTTTAACGAATTGGATGAAGTTTGGAAATGAAAATGCAATGAATTGAAATAATTTTAAACAACTTATTTCTCGATTTCTAGACAATGTTGATGTTGATAAATACGAATATCTATTTTTAACGATACTATAAAAAAAAAACCTAAGCTTCTATTTTAATATTTGTATATAAAATCTATATATGAAATACAGGCAGTAGGTTAATACCCACTTGGCAAGCAATGTTGCAGATATCCCAGTAATATTACATTATTTACTAGACAGCGATGGTAAACAAAAACATGTTACTGAAATTTTGCAGCAACATTAAATAATGATAGAAATATTGCAGGCCATTACAATAACATTTCAATGTAATCAGGAAAAAATATTTTAAAACAATGTTGCAAAAACAAAGACTTTGTTGTCAGAAATGTTGAGGTAATATTTAGTTGTAACATTGCCATATTTACAAAATTTACATTTTATAAAGTGTAAGATAGGTACGTATATATGTTTCTGCAAATTTAGAATTTTGAAAACACAAAACTAATGGAGCAAATTTTCTCTATAAAGTAAATATTGGTAATGAAATTTTTTAACATTTTTTGTAACCTATAATAATCATGTTAGTGGGGTTGTGGTTGCGCACTGCGCACTTATAAAAGTTAGTATCGCTTGCCATCACAAGTTTTTTCGTACCGCGCATACACGAGTTGGCGTGAACCGGTGAACCCCCTCTTTCCCAATATACGGTAATCGTGACTGGACAGGGCTTGGATAGGACCATCTTGGGATTGTGTGTCGCAATTGTTTTGATGAGAAAAAATTTCCGTCAATAATGAATCAACAATTATCAGGTAAGTTTTTTTATGTTATAGTAAAACCTACCTGTTGTGCTATAAGGATGAGCAATGTCACGTAATATCATTCTTAGAATTGATAGTAATTCTTAATCAAATACAAATTTTACAATAATTATAAACAGTGTTACCTATATATAAAATATACAGCATATCCTCAATTTTCATATGAATAAAATAGTTTTTCTGATCTCTATTTTTGACGGTCTTTTTTTTTTAATTTCAGAGAGAATTAGAAGAAATATTGTACTCACAGATACAGAATACGAAATAACTATCATGGAATAGTTTCGTTATGCAAAACAAAGATTTGATAGAAAAACAGCAAAATGTTCAAAGGAATAAAATGCATTCGGGGCGTTTTCCTTATGTGTTGTGAGTTTTTGTTTAGATTCTATTCATGTTAATTTATGTGCCCCATAATCTGTTTCCAATATTGAAATTTATTAAAATGGAATTTAATGTACTTTTAATCAATAAATGCCTTTATTGTCTTCTGTAAGCAGCATTTTACTTTTTAAAGTATTTATTAATGTATTTCGTTTACTTAAATAGCTATTTATAATATTATTCATAGAATTACTGTTTAGTTTTTACATAGAACTATATGATATATGATTGACCATTTTAATGTATCTGCAAAATAACTACAAAAAAAGACTTATAACGTTATATTATAAAAATGTCTTATCCATTATATTTTTCTGGCATTAATGTTTAATGCTAATATTGTATTTTTAGTAAGTGAAGATAAATTCGTATAAACGGAGGGGCCCGATCTATCGAGGGTAACATGAAATTATAATATTAACATTGAATTTCAATAAGACTGATTAAGATTCCGTTTTATATTAATTAATATAAACCTCTCGATAAACCTCAATATCATGTTTCTTGTATAATGCAGCAAGAACTTTTGGAGTAAATAAAAGATCCTAATAGAAATATTAGTGTAGATATATTTATAGAAACATTTAATTGCCACACTGCATCGATATTTCTCTTTAACATATGAGAAATGTTACAGTAGAGCTATACTTCAACATTAATCGTCATGTTAAAGTAATGTTACTCGAGGACCTCGTATTAACATTACTGGGAAATATTGTTTCGTAACATCGCTTAGGCGGACATTAAGCAGTCGTAGAAATGTTACTGCATGTGGTACATTGTATATATTTTTGTAACATTTCGCGTTACAAGATAACATTTAGACGACGTTATAGTCGTGTTATTTTGCCAAGTGGGTAGGTGTTACAATAATGGAGCATCGATTTTAGTTAAATTAACGATTAATAATGAAAGGCTAGAATGTGTTCCACGATTTGACCAAAGCAATCTGCAACGGCAGATATGTTGAAGCCTGGAAAATTATTAAAGGAACTTTATCCAAACATGTTGCACGTGACTTTCGTGGCCTATGCACTGCACAGAATTTGCGAGTTTGTTCGGGAATGAGTTTCCAGAGGTAAATAAATTAGTAGCTTATTTCCATTCATATTTAGAAATTGATGTGTATGTTAACAAGTTAGCGATAACTACACTGTTGAAAATATTACGGTGTTGGCGTTAATTTTGCGCTAGTCAAATATTTTAGTGTTGATTTTTACAAACTTTGCCAGACGAGTTGACTACGCGTATTTAATAGAACAGAAATTACTAGAATTTCGTGTGAATTTTTTGTTCAGATATGAGGATTGACTATTTTTCTAGACATTCAGAAGCGTCACCCAATCAGAATTTTTCCCTCGGATAGAAATATAGAAACCCCACCTATTCCAATACAGTATTGCATTATACGCACCACCTGCATTACACGTGTATCTGTTTTCGTGTTTGATTCTCCGTATTAACATATCTAAATAAACCACCAAATGTGACTGACTTGCAAAGTGTAACCTCGTGTTATTAAACGTTAATTCCAGTGGGCAAAAAAAATGTCAACATCTTAAAGATGTATTGGGAACATCTATTTACGCAATTAGTTTAGGCTTGAATCAAATAGCATAAACATTCACTTAATTTTATAATGGTTCTCAAAAAATCATTTTAAAATTGGTACGTTTTGTTGAAACCAAAACTTGTGAATGAGTGGTTTTGCATATTTATAATTGAGAAAACGTCTTGAAGAGAGAATATTATAGCACTAAGAAATAGGAGTTGCATATTAAAAAGACGTTGTGTTTAGAAAATTGTGTTAAAACACCCAATAGATCGCATTCATTTAGTTAAACAGCTAGTAAATTTGTCTAGTCTAGATCAAATAAAATGTGACTAGAAGTATTTTATAATTCCACGTGTCAGTTGGACAAAATAACCCCTTAGCAATAGACAATACTTGACTATCTTTGCTCGTCAAATTTAAACTTCTATAGTTCTCGACAAAATAACACGAAAAGAGTGTGGACCTCTCCTGACTATTAAATTAGTCAAAAAAGTGTTAAAATTTTCAACAGTGTATATTATTTGTGCAGGATTATCTTGCTATATAAGTAATTGTGTAACTTCTATGGAAGTGTGTAAGTCGATTTTGTCGAGAACTATAGAAGTTTAAATTTGACGAGCAAAGATAGTCAAGTATTGTCTATTGCTAAGGAGTTATTTTTGTCCACTGACACGTGGAATTATAAATACTTCTAGTCACATTTTATTTGATATAGACTAGACAAAATTACTAGCTGTTTAACTAAATGAATGCGATCTATTGGGTGTTTTAACACCATTTTCTAAACACAACGTCTTTTTAATATGCAACTCCTATTTCTTAGTGCTATAATATTCTCTCTTTAAGACGTTTTCTCAATTATAAATATGCAAAACCACTCATTCAAAAGTTTTGGTTTCAACTAAACGTACCAATTTTAAAATGATTTTTTGAGAACCATTATAAAATTAAGTGATTGTTTATGCTATTTGATTCAAGTCTAAACTAATTGCGTAAATAGATGTTCCCAATACATCTTTAAGATGTTGAAATTTTTTATGCCCACTGGAATTAACGTTTAATAACACGAGGTTACACTTTGCAAGTCAGTCACATTTGGTGGTTTGTTTGAATATGTTAATACGGAGAAACAAACAGAAAACAGATTACACGTGCAATGCGGTGGTGCGTATAATGCAATACTGTATTAAAAATAGGTGGGGTTTCAATATTTCTATCCGAGGGAAAAATTCTGATTGGTTGGCGCTTCTGAATGTCTAGAAAAATAGTCAATCCTCATATCTGAACAAAGAATTCACACGAAATTCTAGTCATTTCTGTTCTATTAAATACGCGTAGTCAACTCGTCTGGCAAAGTTTGGAAAAATCAACACTAAAATATTTGACTAGCGCAAAATTAACGCCAACACCGTAATATTTTCAACAGTGTATGCTAAGTAAACCGTAAAACACCAATTTGCGTGTCATCCCAAAAGAAAAACGCCAGAAGCTTACCAAATACACAGCGCTAAACGAGAACATCCGAAAAAATCCACTTTCAGTATACGCAACATTTTAAAATAATACGCGTCTAGCCCTTTTGAGTCTGCAGGTCTTTGCGGATAATCCTGCACGTGTAGTACCTGTTAGGTACCTGGTGAGGGCCAACACGGATTCGTCCAAAGGTCTCCCGCGCGCTGCCAACATGCATTCTCGCGTCTTTATTTATCTCTTCTCCACCGCGATTTACATAAACTACAAGTATGTGAAACGCACAAGCTGAGATAGACGAGTGTGCTTTGCTTGGTAGGTAGGTGAGTGGTGATGTGGTGAATAGCGAACAAAGCATGCATTGTCTTACACATTGATCGTAGTTGTGTATATATTTAGAATAACCCGCGCTCATTCGTATATTCACACGCTACAGGTGGATTTTAGCTCGACAGATCAATAATTCAATGTATAAACACGTACCAATTACAGGGTATTCACGTGTTAATGGAGGGAAATTAATTACAAATATATATGTATATATATATTATATATCTATCGGGGTTTGTTTATGTTGTTGTCCTCCGGAATTCTGTAGTACGGGAGCCCGTATAACGGTAAATTGGCGAAAAGCCTTCACGCAAACTCTAGTTAGTTCTCAGCGAACGGTACAAAATGTTGATTATCGTCAGACGACATAAATAGGACGATAGCTTTTGTATTATTTCCACCTTTGATGAAAGAATCGACATAATACGCATGTATTTATGCATAGCATTCAGTAAAGTCCTAATCCTAACTCAACGTATAGTCTGTCCATAGATATAACGATTTGACTAATAAGGTAATGAGCATATTAGGAGAAATGAGACTTTTCTTAAGTAGAGAATAATTATGTTTCATTCAACATAATCCACTAATTACAATTTAAATCTGATAATTAGAAAATAAACAATTAAATTTTAACTATGGTCCTATAAATATTAACACCAAAATAATAATAATATACAAGAAGGTATAATAAATAAGAAAAATTAGTTGAAATAAGGTATAATTACAATTCGGAATGCACTAATTCATAGTATTAAAGTTAAGTTAATGCAAAACATAGATTTCTCTTAAAAATTTTAGTATACATTTTGAAATCGAACATAAATGTTTTTATAATAGACGTTTACATAATAACCACCCGTGCTCGTAGGTAAAAATATTGCTTATCCGAAGTTCGAGTGTTTAGTGAATAAGTCAAATCGTCATATCTATGGACAGACTATAAATAGATATACCTAAAGGCAAATTTCTATTCGATCGGGTCCTGTTTATGTTAAGCATGATTATATTGTATCGATCTTTTTTTTTATCAGCTGTTTGTTTCCTCATTCTTTTACAGACGCTACGAATTATGCCCACTATATTTTCAATACCGTTAAGCAGAAACAAGCTGGTAAAATTAATTTCGAGGTAAGTCTTTTAATATTTCATTATGTACTTGATTTTTTTCGGAATTATTTTTAATCACTTCGCCATGAAGTTTACGTGCATATCTATTGATCGAATTTATAATTTTTCTTACGCACTGGGATTATTCTCGTAATACGTGAAGTGTGTAAATCTGGAAAATGATGCGGCGCAATTCATTTTATCAATTTAAAATAGCAACATTTGGCATACGAATTGCAAAGTAAATCCTCGACTCGTAATTGAGTACAAGAACAACAAAAACTCAAATAAGATAATTATTTGAAATTTAAAGGAGTAAAAATCGAAAAAAAAATTTAGTGTGATGAACCAATCATTGATTCACGTCAAAAATTTAAAATCGAAGTATTCTTTCACATTATAGATACATTTATACATTATAGATTACTGAGCATAGCAAACATTTTGCTTTTTTTTGTATAACATATGTGCCATAAGACAACAATATGAATTGTTAGAATATTTGGATGCGAAAGAACATTATTTTAGTTAAATTTTCTTAGAAAAAGCGTTTTAATTTGTTTATTTTTTTTTTTAAGAACGACTAATTCGTCTCTCATATTTAGTGTGTTGTTTTTTTATTTGAATTAAGTTTTTAAACAATTATTCCTTATCTGTTTTTTAAAACATGCTTATGCCTCGATCAGGATCATTGTAAAGGGCGGCAAATTATAATATATTTTACCAAATTGCTAGATCGGCCTCTGCATATATTTACACAATATCTATGTTACTAATGTAACTGTTATGCGTTTGTGTTGTAGTACTATTATTTGATACTGCAATTTATTCGATTTGAGTTAGATTAATGACTTATATACTCTATGTTCTAAATTTGTAAAACTTGTATCTTTGATATTACTGACTTCCCACTTGGCAAGTAATGTTGCAGATATCCCAGTAATATTACATTATTTACTAGACAGCGATGTTAAACAAAAACATGTTACTGAAATTTTGCAGCAACATTAAATAATGATAGAAATATTGCAGGCCATTACAGTAACATTTCAATGTAATCAGGAAAAAATATTTTAAAACAATGTTGCAAAAACAAAGACTTTGTTATCAGAAATGTTGAGGTAATATTTAGTTGTAACATTGCCATATTTACAAGGTGAATCATTACAAGGAATGTTACAATATTTGCGCTTGTAACATTAACATATTTACATTTTATAAAGTGTAAGATAGGTACGTATGTTTCTGCAAATTTAGAATTTTGAAAACACAAAACTAATGGAGCAAATTTTCTCTATAAAGTAAATAACGGTAATGAAATTTTTTAACATTTTTTGTAGCCTATAATAATCACGTTAATGGGGTTGTGGTTGCGCACTGCGCACTTGTAAAAGTTAGTATCGCTTGCCATCACAAGTATTTTCGTACCGCGCATACACGAGTTGGCGTGAACCTGTGAACCCCCTCTTTCACAATATACGGTAATCGTGACTGGACAGGGCGTGGATAGGACCATCTTGGGATTGTGCGTCGCAATTTTTTTGATGAGAAAAAAACTTCCGTCAATAATGAATCGACATTATCAGGTAAGTTTTATTTATAATGCTAAAAAGTAGGTATGTCGATCCTTTCAAATTCATCGAAGATCTTTAAGACAGATAGGTATTATGTATATCATAACCTATATATGTTATAGTAAAACCTACCTGTTGTGCTATAAGGATGAACAATGTCACGTAATGTCATTCTTAGAATTCTACAAATTTTATAATAATTATAAACAGTGTTATATATAAAATATGCAGCTTATCCTCAATTTTCATATAAATAAAATAGTTTTTCTGATCTCTATTTTTGACGGTGTCTTTTTTTAATTTCAGAGAGAATTAGAAGAAATATTGTAGTCACAGATACAGAATACGAAATAACTGTCATGGAATGGTTTCGTTATGCAAAACAAAGATTTGATAGAAAAACAGCAAAATGTTCAAAGGAATAAAATGCATTCGGGGCGTTTTTCTTATGTGTTGTGTGTTTTTGTTTAGATTCTATTCATGTTAATTTATGTGCCCCATAATCTGTTTCCAATACTGAAGTTTGTTAAAATGGAATTTAATGTACTTTTTTTTTAATCAATAAATGCCTTTATTGTCTTCTGTAAGCAGCATTTTATTTTTAAAGTATTTATTAATATATTTCGTTTACTTAAATAGCTATTTATAATATTATTAATAGTATTACTATTTAGTTTTTACATAGAACTATATGATATATGATTGACCATTTTAATGTATCTGCAAAAATAATTACAAAAAAAGACTTATAACGTTATATTATAAAAATGTCTTATCCATTATATTTTTCTGGCATTAATGTTTAATGTTAATATTGTATTTTTAGTAAGTGAAGATAAATTCGTATAAACAGAGGTGCCCGATCTATCGAGGGTAACATAAAATTATAATATTAACATTGAATTTCAATAAGACTGATTGAGATTCCGTTTTATATTAATTAATATAAACCTCTCGATAAACCTCAACATCATGTTTCTTGTATCAATGCAGCAAGAACTTTTGGAGTAAATAAAAGATCCTAATAGAAACATTAGTGTAGATATATTTATAGAAACATTTAATTGCCACACTGCATCGATATTTCTCTTTAACATATGAGAAATGTTACAGAAGAGCTATACTTCAACATTAATCGTCATGTTAAAGTAATGTTACTCGAGGACCTCGTATTAACATTACTGGGAAATATTGTTTCGTAACATCGCTTAGGCGGACATTAAACAGTCGTAGAAATGTTACTGCATGTGGTACATTGTATATATTTTTGTAACGTTTCGCGTTACAAGATAACATTTAGACGACGTTATAGTCATGTTATTTTGCCAAGTGGGTTGTCTCATACTACACTGTAGTCGAGGGAATTAATAAACTATCTATCTATTTGCTTATATCGCCCCGCCTTCGCGTGACATGTCGAACGAAAACCTTAATTTTGTAAAATCCCCAAGCTCCAACAGCAATAGTACCTCTAATTTTGCGTACTATAAAACCTCACACTTCAAATTAGATACCTCTTTATTCTATTATGATTAATTTCAACTTTGCCCCCTGCGAATAGCATTTATCCGTCTGTATGTCAAAAATTGAGTACATGTTAGCAACTGGTGCAGTTACTTTGGATCAATAGTGGAAAAAATAGTATTAAATAAGAAAAATACTCCACATTTTATTATAAAAAAAACTAGTTACAAACTGAACGAACAAACGAACATACTTAATTAACTCAATATTCAAATCAATATTAACAAAAAAATTACCAGAATCTTCTCGCTGCTTCTACTCTTGCTGCGGTTGGTTTGGTTCCTCTTCCTGCTGTCCTTGTTCTTGCTGCTGCTGTTGCTGCTGCTGCTGTTGTTGCTGCTGCTGCTGCTGAGCCCATTCCGGTATGGGAGGCAACGGCAAATTGGCGAAGAAATCCTCAACCTCCTGATGGGCCGCCGCAGCTGCCAACGCCTCCTGCTGCTGCTGCAACTGCTGTTGTTGCTGTGCCCACAACGGCAGCGGAGGCAACGGCAAATTTGCAAAGAACTCCTCAACCATTTCAGGCGGAGCCCCGGCCGGAAGATCCATGAGCGGATCGAACAATGGAGCCTCTGGCGGTGGGGGTGACGGGGGTATCTCGGCGGCCTGGCCCCCTTCCGGGAAGATGTTTGGCTTCTTCTTGTCTTGGTAGCTCAAGAGGAACGTGGGCAACTTGGGCTGAAACGTCACGGTGGTGATGTCGGGGAACGACAGATTGGGCCCCAGGAAATTGATTGCGTTACCGCCGAACAGCTTCAAGAAGAAGTCCATGGCTGCAATAACGACGATTTCTTATATCGAGAATAATATATATTTAATTCAAACTCACCTCTATCGTGTGGATATCACTAATTAAACTCTCGAATCGATTATTTCACACTACCACAACCACGCAGCACTGGTTTCTGACGGCGTCTAAATCTGTTGTAAACCGTTTGTTATGGGATGTAAACAACCTAAGCGGGAAACGACGTGATTGGTCGAACGCGGTCGCATTTACAGGAATCTGCTTTGCGATGTTTGAGGCGATATATCTTAAGGCGATGTTCTTAGTTAATTAATTAAATCATTGCTTTAAGTTCTAAATAAGATACGCTACTAGTAATATTATATTCAATAATTAAAAATCAAGTTTTCTATTATTGGAAAACTTGATTTTTAACTCAATAGCTAGCACGACAGAGGGCGCTAGCGTCCGTCGACTATTTAGTAACTTAGTAAAATATATTTTTTTTAATTCTCAGGACTTCCTGAGTATCCTCTCTAAAGTATCGAGGGGTACGGTGCAAGAAAAACTCCAATGGATATTCGGATTATACGATTTAAACGGCGATGGGCTTATAACTAAGACGGAGATGATGGACGTCGTTTCCAGTATCTACGAAATGCTGGGGAGGGCTACTCGTCCCGTAGTCGAAGACAACTCCGCCAAGGAACATGTCGACAGGATATTTCACGTAAATAATAGTTAGGCAATTATAATTTTATATAAATATTTTACACCTTGCAGTTAATCGACGCCAATCAAGACGGAGTTGTCACGATAGAAGAGATGATACAGTGGTGTTCGAGGGACGAGCTAATGTTGAGATCACTCGATACATTGGATACTGTGCTGTGATTTGAAAACTTCTAAGTGTATATATTAATTGAAATTTAGTTATTGTTACTACTATATAAGGTAGAATTCAAAATTTCCCGCTTTTTTTCTCACTAAGTTTATAGGTTTGTTCGTTGGTGTTACACCAATTACACTGGTGCATATTGTCTCTTTCTCAGATGCATAAAGAGTAAATCTTTTATCCTGTTTTAAGTAGGAGTCAGTGTGGAAAGTGTAGCACCAGCGAGCAAACCTTATGAGATTTGTTTTTGCAGCAAGTTCGAGATGGTTACTTTTTTTATTTTCTAACGTGAAAAGAAAATTATGTTTATAATATAAATATTTACTCATTCACAATGTAAATTTATTGTTATATATGTAATATTTACTTTGTACCTTTTTACACTCTGTTAATTCCATTTTTTACATTTTAATGTATTGATAAGAGAAATTGACACGGGCTCAATTATTTTATATTATAAAGTGGATGTTATCTTCATTCTTTATTTAATTAAGTTCAAGCCCTTGAGACCTTGTTGAATTAGATCTTTTTCAGATATTCTAGAGAAAATTACCTACCTGACTCTCATGGTGGTAAGCTAGGTACAGACAATTTGCTCAATTATCTCCTGATCTTCCAAGCAGTCGACATTCAATGTCGCCCGTAACTTAATGCTTTTTGAATCTAAAACATAAACAACTACTTTTAGTGGATCCGCAACTAAATATTAACCAATTATTATTGGTTGAATTAGATAAAGATTGCCTTTTAATTAATTTATATTTTTTTTAACCATTATGGATGTCGTGTTTTTATAATTTCATTGCTACTTTTGTACAGATGGCGACTTAAACGAGAGAGTTTTGCTGTACCGTATATAACCAGATAACTTTATGGTAATCAATGTTGCCAGTTCTCAGTTCTATTAGTGATTTTAAAAACGATATACTAATCTACTAAAAAAAATTAATAATAATACCCGATACATATCGATAAAATAATTTATTATTAATCTTCCCTAATACTAGCAAAAAAACAAACAATTTTTCATTTATTAAAATGTACGCAAATTAGCTGCCAAGTTATATGTCTCTGTACGGTCTATGAAAACGCAACCAGATATACACATAAGCGTATATTGTGAACTAACCATTTTGAATTAATGTATAAATGCATCGTTGTCCCACAAACTCTTATGCGTATTATAAAAAAGTTATATGGCATAATGGAACATAGACTTATAAAATCTTAAAAAAATTGTTTTTCCTCGCAATAGGAATGGATGTATTTGTAAGTCTACTAGCTATCGAAAACGTACGAAAAGAATAACTCAAAAAAAAAGAAAATTAAAGTTGGAAACGGCGTAAAAGGTTCTTTATATGGAAGCTGTTATAACACAGAGTAGGTTTGAGACTCTGCGAGTAATTACGTGGAATAACAGATGTTGGACATTTGTTTCTATTTTATTTATTTATTTATATCGTTGTTTTCCAATATATTTTATTTATCTACCAATCCCAAGTTGCCTCACTATTTTTTCCGTATTTTATCTATTAGAAAACTTACCTTACCTACTGATTTCTATTCAATATTCAAATACAGTTAAATTGAAAACGTAAAATGGCAGCACTGATGACAATCGTCATGTTAATACGGTTAATACCATAAGTCACGAAAGGAGATAATTTTTCATTTCCGAAATTATTTAGAAAGTCCGCATTTATTATTAAAATAATTTTATTTCATTCAGATTCCCTTATATACGGTTCACTGATGTCAAAACTCATACGAAAGCAATAGTTGAAGTTAATAAAATGTAAAACTTGAATATCACACTTGAATATCATCTCAAACCTTTCAGAAGATTATTTTTACGTTTGCATGATTGCTTATGATTTAATCTCCCAAAATTAACTGCTCCACGGAACCATCAATGAGTTCAACAAACTGAAGTCAACAGAGTTTAAAGTGACGCCATTAATTTGTCGCCAAAATAACAATTTTCTTCCAAACGCAATCGCTAAAAAAAAAAAAACCGCCTTATATATGTTAAAGATGGTTGAAGTCTGAAGCGGGAAATTTCAATATGCTCTCCTGGACGTGTATTTGTAGTTTATCTTCATTAGTATATCGACTCCTTACAATTTTTTATATATACAGTGAAATCTCCCTTGAACGGACACCAACTGGACCAACTGAAGATGTCCGTTCAGGAGGGGTGTCCGCAGAAAGAAATATGTAGTAGATACAACAAAAATCGTTTTTAACGAAAAATGAATATATTAAAGAAACTGGGACATTTAAATCGTATATGTATATAAATGTTTTTAAAATAAATAAGAAACTTTAAACTTAAGAAAAAAAGTTTATTTCCTTTAGATATATACAAAGTATAATATAATATGTACATAGATACATAGATGTAGTATGTAATACAAAACAGTGACATGAATAGTCACTTTAAGGACGCAAAAATTCATATATTGTTGTTTGTCTTCTCTTGTTCTTTAAAATGGCGTCTTGAAATCGTATTTCTAATTTAGAAAGAAGCTCCAAAGACTCTGTATCTCCGTGATTTTCGACAAAACTTTTGAGCTGCTTGTCAGGGTAATAGCTTTATCATAATTGGGATAGCTTCTTGGCACTGGAACCTCATCGACATCAGAATCTTCCGAAAGTTCTTGTATTTCAACTGGATTTGTAATTTCTTGTTCTGAATCTGGATCTTCATTTACGTTCAAAAAATCATTAAGGTTTTCATTATTCGTCAATTTCAACAAATTCTTATTTTTGAGGATATCTGAAAGTACACTAAGAGGCAATCATCTTCAAGGCCAGATATATCAGCCTCAGTTAACTGGTCTTCACTTCGAATATTTGCATGATTAAATTCTGTTTTGCGGAAGCAATTTTGAACTGTCTCTTTAGTTACTTGGTCCCAAGCGGTTTTTGCCAGATAAACTGTGTATCCAGTGGTGTAATTCTCTTTATTAACTCGAAAGCTGGACCAGCAGTTTCAATGTTTACTAGCAGATGTTCGAGTATTAGACTTCGGTAATAAGTTTTAAAATTCTTTATAATCCCCTGGTCAAGTGGTTGACAAGCTGATGTACAATTAGGGGGTAAAAATAATATTTTTATATTATTTAAGCGAACGTCTTTCGGATGAGATCCCGCATTGTCTAAAGGTAACAAAATGTTTCTTTTTTCTTTAGCCATTTTCCAATCTAGGTCTTGCAACCACTCTGTCATAATTTGTCCTGTCATCCAAGCTTTCTTATTGTATTTCCAAGTTACAGGCAGGTTATTTATGTTAATGTTTTTAAAAGCTCTGGGTTTAGCTGCCTTACCAATGATTAGGAGTTTTTCTTTTTCACCCGCCATATTTGCACAATGCAAAATTGTAAACCTCTCTTTGGGATACTTACCCCCAATACATTTTTCCTTCTTTAATGTGAGCGTTTTGTCGGGTAGAGCCTTAAAATACAGGCCTGTCTCGTCGGCATTATATTTGTCTCTCGGTGAATATCCCTTAAAATCAAAGGACATTTTTTTTAAAAACGATGAAACATCTTCAGCATTAACCGAAGCTCCTTCTCCCGAAATCGCTTTAAAACTTATATTGTGACGGATTCTAAATTTATTGAGCCAACCAGAAGAAGCACTGAATGTAGAATTTCTCAAGAAGCGGCTATTTCTCTTGCTTTACATCGTATTAGCGGACCTAAAAAAAAAATAAGTTTTTTTGCGTTTTTGTCACGACAAACCTATTGGTAATCTCACTCTTTTTATCTACATACATATTTTAGAATTTAATATGAAAAGAAAATCAACGCATTAATACAAGAAAACCTTATCTAAAAAAATCATATGCATACCTGTTAAAGGAATTCCCTTATGGCGAGCTGTTGTAAACCAATCATAACACAATCTGTCAATTTTAGCACCATCACCCGTCAAAAAGCTTCTTTTTTCATTCAAATTGCTGTTCGACACCCATTTGTTTAGAAGGATTTTTTTATGTTTAATTATATCTGCAGCTTGTGTTTTTCCAATATTAAAACGCTTGGATAAGTTCCTTACACTTAATTTCTCTTTACTGTAAACTTCAACAATCTCAATTTTTTTGTTTAAGCGTGAGAATTTTTCTATTTGGAGCCATTTCTACAATGAATGTGTCGCCCACTGTGTCTTTTCCGCATAGACGTCAGACTAATATTGAATGCAGATTCAATCGAAAGCGTGCACCTAAAGAATAAGAACGGTAAATCCCCGACCAAATTGGGGAAGTCCCTAATACACGCCAGGCAGAAATGCGCGACATAGGCTGCGTTTGTACCGAAAGATTAAAGTCGGTAAATCTCCGGTTTACTCGGGGAAGTCCCAGCGAAACTGGCGCGCGGCGCTATTGAGAAATGTAATAGCATTTTATTTTATTTTTTGTCCGGTTAAGAGAACATTTTCTCGTGTCCGCGTCCGTTCAAGAGAATGTCCGTCCAAGAAAGAGTTAATACAATGGAAATTATATGAGAGCCGGTCGGGACCATGAGAAACTGTCCGTTTAAGGGAGGTGTCCGTGTAAGAGGGGTGTCCGTGAAGGGGAATTTCACTGTAATATAAATAACAAAATAGGTGTTAATAAAACAGCCCGTCTGTATTACATTTACATTATTTTTATTAAAAACTTGTATCATTTCCACCATACAGAACAGAGTAACAAATTAAAGTCTAACCGATTGATTAATTTACTACTAATTTCCAACGACATAGAAGTAAATGACGAAAATGATGATCTTTTTAGGATGATAGTAATGCTTACATACTAGCTTTTATCGTCCATTTCTCTCAATCGTTTCAATTCCAAAATTAAACCAACAAATGGACGTAAAACAGTACACTCCAGCCGACTTATCCTTAACGCACCTTCTGCATCGCTCTCTCTCGGGAGGGTGTGAGAGAGATCCGGTATCCCAAGAGGAGATGCGGCTGAGCGTACTCACTACATGTTAATGTATGTTTATTTACACACAAATATGTATGAACGATGCGAAAAAACGATTCGCACAGCTATAATAATAATAATTAATCCATGTAAAACACAGGTGGGCGTGTCCATTAATACTCACGCCTTCTTCTATGTATGTACACATTTTCCACACATACATACACACAGGCTAAACATATGTATGTACATTCCATTAATTTGGTATTAGTAACGCCCCTCCCTAACTAGCAGGAAGATTTCGACCGTGTTTATAAGCGAAAATCTGTACACACAAGGTAGACATACATCCCATCCACACGTGCCTATGGCGAAAATAAAATTAAAATTCCTAAATCATCCAAAACGCATCATTTTGTTAATACCCCCACGAATCGGTTTCAAACGTGCATAAATAATATTGCCGTGGTGAAATCAACTTATACAATAGAAACAAATAAATAAATAATTATTCGACTACGGTGAACCATTCAATCCGCCTTATTTATCATTGATTCAACGATGGAGAGGGAACGGCCGAGTAGCATGCAAAAGAAAAAAAAAAACATCGCTCCATGTATAGGGCAAGTAACACATCTATGCATGGTATGTATGTACGCATCAACTATTATGCATATAACTATTAACCATAAAGATAATAATAGAAAAAAAAAAAATAGATGATTGTTATACTAAAACAATTAACAAGAATTAAGTGGACGTCGATGGGCCCGGAGAACCTGTCCTCCTCTTAGAATTCCTCTTGAGCTCGTCCAAATACGTGTTCCTCGATTCGGCCAGGACCTGAGCCAATATTCCATCATCCCATTCTTCGTCACCTGAAAACAGACCGGATGGTAAAGACTTTCCTTATCACACACGGCGGCGTACACCAACTTATAACATCTGTGGCTGCAAGTACGCCTTGAGAGGGTGCCGCCCTATCTTCAGGCAAACTCTCTTCGTAATTTTCAATGAAACGCTGCCTGCGCTTGCGTCGATATTCGACGCTCTCCTCGGCGGTCTTCAGTGGGTTGCCGTCGTAGTCCGGAGCGTCGAATTCCACAAACGCGTCGCCAGGTGTAAATGAACGCGGAGGAGTGGACCAGAGCGACACTGCAAATTCGCACACCGTTACATCGATTCCATAGCACAGGATAAAGAAACTCTATTAGCTTTCAAAATTGTTTAAACGTAATAAAACTCAAAATTCTATAGTTTTACCGCATGTGCAGATTGAAAGAATTTTAAAGTGACGCAACCACACATGCACGAATGAAGTTCGAGTTCCGACATGTAGATGGCTTAGATTCTATAGCGAGAAAGTTCGATAAAAAAAAAAAGACAAAAATATAAACTCCTGCAAATTTCCTCTGAAAGATATGGGTAAAGCAAAAAACTTATTAATATATCTCCTGTAATTGTAATTATTTTGAAATAATTGATATCATTGTGACAATATTTTAAAATGCTCAGCCAATAGGAAAAAATCTTCATTTTATAATAATGGATGTTTCCAATGCTTTCGAACAATAACAAGAATTTAGTTTTATTAGTGTTAAGAATGATTTTATTTGCACCAAGCCACTCGCAGATTTTTTAGACAAGTCGGTATTAATTAAATTTCCCAAATCCTCATAATTAGAGACATGCCACGTACGGGAAGCATCATCAGCGAAAAGAACAGTAATTGTATAATTGTGCGGGCAACATATACCAGGTCATTATTAAATATTAAAAATAACGTTGGCCCCGGCACCAAGCCTCGTGGCACACCACACGCGACTCTGATAACTTTTGAATTAACCGACTCTCTTCCTCATCTGGACGGTGATCAGCTAAGTGTGAGCGAAACCATCCATTAACTTTAGCTCTAAAGTCATACCTTTTAAATTTGCAAAGAAGATTTGCTTTAGGTCGGTCGGAAAAGGACTGGAAATGATTCCGAAAGAAATAAAATAATGTAACTGATGAACACGTTGCTTTTATCTTTAAACCTGACCAAAATTATAAAAATTTTATTTATATATTGATAAAGTCGATATCTTCGGATCTGGCGACAATATATTTTGTATATTTCAAGATATAAGAAAATGTGGAGGCAGTCGGTTTCATGAAAAAAGGTTTAAACAGGTAAACCATTAAATGTGGAGTCAGGTAATTATAGCCAGAGTAAGTGCAATAAAACCATTGCAGACATTAAAAGTGATAGAGAGTATATTTATTTCATTTTACTACATATGTGATTCACGGAAGATACCAATAATAAAATTAACCAATTCAATATCACGGGCGGTACATATTCGTCAGGGGGTTCCCCAAGGATCCACGTTAAGTCCTACGCTATTCTCCTTATACACTGCTTCCCTTCCGCAGTGTCTCAAATACACAAAAATTCATATGTACGCAGACGATGTTCAACTTTATTATTCCTTTCACCCCTCGGAGTGGGTTGCAGCTGTAGAAAAAATTAATTCGGATCTAGTCAATTTGCATTCTGTGTCTACTTCACTCTCCTTATTAATCAACCCTGTCAAATCACAAGCTATAATTTTTGGAAATAAGGAAGTTGCAAATATGTTACATGAATTAATTACGATAACCATAAACGATACAAAGATTCCTATGGCCAAAACTGTTAAGAATTTGGGGTTGGTATTGGATAATTCATTTCGGTTCCGCGAACATATAACCATCTGCCGACAAGCTTCGTATGCTAATTTAAAAAGGATATACCCCTTTCGTTCAGTACTGCCTCAAAAGACCAAAAAAATATTGTGTAACGCGTACGTCCTTTCACGCTTTGCATATTGTTCCGAAATATTCCACCCCTGCTTGGACGTGGCTACTAGTTACAGTGTGCAAAAAATTCAAAACTCGTGTTTGCGCTACATTTACGGTGTGCCAAAAAAAAACACATATCACATAAATTGAAAGATGCTGGATGGCTTAGCATAGAAAACGGCAGGGAACTACAATGTTTATCCTTATTCCATAAGATACTTCTATATAAAACGCCGCCATATTTGTACCTAAGAATTCGTTTCAGAACGGACGTACATAATATTACTACCCGTTTCCGCGGACTTATAACACCTTCGTCCCATAGGCTTGCTCTTTTTGAAAGATCTTTTACATATCGGATATACAAAAAGTATAATGAATACCGTCTCGTCTTAAATTGTCATCTTGTCTCACTTTTTAAGGCCAATTGTGATCCTATTACTGTTTGTGAAGCAGAATCGGGGTTGATGTATAGTGCTTCTGGAAACGCATCTTAATTTAATTTATATCTTAAGGTATATATAGCTTGTATATATTACTTGTCTTCCAGTTTTCTTGCACAGACTCTAGCGTTAAAGTAGCTATAGGCAGTAGATTTGATATATTGAATTATTTTTATAAGACGTGGTTAGGCTAAAGCAGTTGACATAATCTTTGATTAACTGAGCCTCGCCATGAGATTGGGCAGATTTTTTTCATTTGTCTTTAGTTTGTTAAGAACACTAGATATAATTTCTTGTAATCTAATTTAGTTTTGCCTGTTCTTAGTACCTTGTATGTATGTAAGTAATAGAAGGGTGGTGTTACACTGCGACCTAAAAGATCTATTGTGTCCCCTATTCTTGCTGCTTTATAGTGGCCTTCCAATCCTATTCCTTTAAAAAGTGTAGGATGTCAGAGGGCCCAGTCTAGGTAAGTCTCCTCTTCGATTCACATGCCACCCAGCTACAATGCCCTCGGTTGCACAGTGCTACGCAGTTTGAGAGGAGATGGATGGGTGTTTCATCCTGTTTCCCACAGAATCTGCATTCAGGATCTTTTTCCAATCCAAGCTTACTCAGGTGTCCTTTCAGTCTACAATGGCCTGAATGTATTCCTGTTAAAATGCGAACATTGTTCTTACTCAGGTTGATGCATTCTGTAAACCTCTTTCTGGTTATAAGTTCCAGAAGAATTTTATTTTGCCTCATTCCCTGAGATTTTCCCAGTAACTGGATTTTCTCTGCTCCATTTCCATTTTTAGTTTCTTCAGTATTGTACTGCTACTTAACCCGCAAAAGGTTCAGGCCCTACGAAAGCATTCCAGCCCCTTTTTTGCGAGGTTATCCGTTATTTCGTTTCCTTCCAGTCATGTGTGACCGGACCCACAGGAGGGTTACTTTATTTCTTTTGCCTAGCTCATTTAGTTTCCCTAGGCATTACCAGACCATCTTGGAGCTGATTTCATATGAGTTCAGCGCCTTGATGGCTGCTTGACTATCAGACACGATGATAATCTCCTGCTTCCGATAGTTCTATCCATAATGAACTGAACACATCTTCCAATAGCGAGTATTTCCGCCTGAAATATACTTGGGTATTTTCCCAAGCTTTCGAAATATGTAGTTCTAGGCCCATATATTCTATTCCAGTTCATTCTGCCGTTTTGGAGCCATCAGTGTACCATTGATGGCATTTCTATTCAAGTTCAAGATGATGTTATGATCCCACTCGCTCCTGTTACTTAGCTTATGGTGAATTCTTTCACAAAGCTAAATTTTTTTACATATCATCCCGGGGCATATCCCAGGTTTGATCACGTCAGGAGATTGAGGCCTATGCCTAATCATTCCTTCCTTGACTATTCTAGTGCGGTTCTTTTCGCCACACCCTCTACTACTATGTGGAGGGGGCAAGATTCCATACTACTTCAATAGCTGCTGTTGGCCAGGTTCTCATAGCCCCCGTTATGCATACACATGCTAATCTTTGCACTTTCGAGAGGTTAATTTTCGCGGTGGCCAGATTAGTTCTTTGCCCATGCTACTGATCATAGGTGATGATCGGTCTCACTATCGCTGTATACATCCAAAGCAGTATTTTGGGTTGCATCCCCAATTTTTCCTGCAAAGTTCTGCACCACCATCAGAGCTCTTTTGGCCTTGTTGGTTACTTCAAATTCATGTTTGTTCCATAGAAGTTTATTGTCTAGGGTAAGGCCTAATATTTAACTTCTGCTCTCCATTCTATATTTTCCCCATCCAGTTTTATGGTTTCTAAGATTGGATTTTCTTTCCTGGTAAATGCTACTAGGGTTGTCCTTAGTGGGGTTGACATTGAGACCCATCATTGACACCATCTTCTGTGAAGTTCAAACCTCTTTGACTATGTCACAGAGGGATATTCTCGAATTTGCTCTTGCGTATATGACAATATCATCAGCATACCCTTGGCAAGATATGCCTAGATCCGTCAGTCCGCATAAGAGTTCGTCTACTATTAGGCTCCACATAAGTGGGGATGTAACTCCCCCCTGTGGGCATCCTCTGGTCGTATTAACCGAGATGGTCTTATGTCCCACCTCCGCCTCCACCGACCTGGTAGACAGTAGTTGCGACATCCATCTAGAAGTCACACCGTCTACCCGCCTATTCTTAGTACCTTACTTTGCAATGTAATACCGGTTTGCTCAATAAAAGTATATTATTATTATTATTATACTTGATATATTCTCTTATAGGAGGTTCTACACTTCCTGTAAAAAATTGTTGCGTCTCTTTACAATTCTTTCACACAACGGTTGTATGTTGTAGATTGAAGACATTGCCTTCTGGGCGCCTATGTTTTTATTACAGATAATATGATGCTTAAACTGACATCAGATGTGAATTGCACTCAAATACACTATTTTCTAACCTTTGAGTGGGGAACCGTTCTTGGGGGAACCTAACGGTGCCGAAATGGGTGCCTGTGGAGGTGGAGACGCTGCGGACGAGGAAGAAGCCAAAGCGAGTGCCGAAGAAGACGGTATGGATGCCAGGGGCTTGTGCGGTGGCGGCGATGGTGACGACGAGGATCCCCTACGGGCACTAGCCGACGTAACCGTGGAACCTGCTACCGGCCACAGCCCCTTGCGGCTTCAATCGCCTCTCGGCGTCGCGAAAATATTGTATATACGATTCGCGAGCGACCTCTTCCTCCAGAGTCTCGTTGGTGGCCTCCCAATCGGTCGCCTTGATCTTATCCTCCAACATGGTCTGCTCGATGAGTAGTTCTTCGCTCGCCCTGACCGCGTCCACCATCCTCCGCCTGTTCAGATCGGCCGTGTGATAACTGGGAAGCCCCAGGCCGACGCCGACGGACGGATTGTTCGGATTACTGATCGAATTGTAGTGACACATCCTGTGGTAGGACAGTCTGATCGGCTCGTCCGAACTTAGCCGAGGGCCGCCGTTGAATATGTTGATCGGTTTTATCTCGTAACAGTACACCTCGATCGTCCTGTTGTACATCTCGCTCAGCGCCTGGATCTCCAGGTGGTTCCCGTGTACGTTCCAGATGCGTTTCCGTGCCACGTACTTGTCGAAGTCCTCGGTGACGTACGCCGCGAAGAAATCTTTATTTTTCACCTGTACGAATAGAATATTCGAATTTATCTATTAATAATAGCGTAACTTACGATATAATCCATACAAGAACTCCGGACCATATAATGTAACTCTTGATCACCGTATATTTGGTCCGCTAAAGCGCGGAATAAACAAGCACCATCCTCGTTCATCACTTTAATCTCGTAATCCTAATTTCGCCAGGCATCTACCGAAATAGGCGTCTCGCTGTAATAAATACGACAAATTAATTTTTAACAATCTAATCGTATACTTGAAGAAAATAATAACCGAACGATTCAAGCCTGAGCAAGCAAGAGAGAAAATATCGGCTCTTTGTTATAGAAGGGACTCGATATCTTCTGTCGTGCGCTCGCAGTAGGTTTATGTAGGGCGGGCGAATGGGAAGTATGCGAAGACGTGAGGGTAGAACAGCGGCGCATGTTTTTTGAATGTCCACTCACTGATGAGTGAGCGGTCGCGTACGGAGGTTAGGGCATTAGCTAGAGGGTTAATGGGCCGCGACGCGAAACAGATATTAGAGATAATGAGTCGTTCGAATGGTGGGAATTTTTTAGTAATGTTTGCTAAAAGAACTAGATAGGCTACGCATGATATTTAGATAGTCAGTAGTGTAGCACGCTTAAATGATTTTTTATGCTCTTTAGTGGTGCGGAATTGGTATTAAAACTATAAATATTTAAAATATAAATATTTATTTAATTACTCTTGGTTAGAATAATTAGGATTAAGTTATTATTAAGTATTAGAATGGGTACTGCTGTTGTTTTGTTTGTTTTTTAGGTCATCATCTTTCCTGTTCAACTTCTGAATGCGTGAAAACGGAGCAGCTACGCGAGAACGGCAAGGCTGTCGGAATTTGAGGAGACGTGGAGGCTGCTTCTTCGGCACTCAGAAGGATAATAATAATTTGTGGCTATCAGTAATAAGGTCTGGAACTTCTTCCCAGATCTTCCCAGAGTAAGGTTTTTGTCATGGTTTTCCCTTACTCCGTGGCCATTGATTTTATATAAGTATATTATATATAATCAGTGTCCTTGGCGAATGCTGGGAGATAACGAAAGTCGTTCCATGGGCGCATTTAATAATAACTGATAGCTGACTGATTTACAGTAGACTCGCGATTATGTGAACTAATCACATTTCACATTTTTTATCATTTCTCAAAAGTAATATTCGTATGGTCGCGAGGCTACTGTATTATATTTTTGTTATTAAAAATCATAGGGAAGTTATTTAGTTAGAGTAGGATCATTTCAATTGTTATGGAACCCATATAGTAACTTAGAATAGGTAGCCTCGTGTAGTACCTTTTCAGGTGGAGCACGGGGTTAGGATGATTTGTAATAATTTAGTTTTCATAAATAAAGTGTCTCGCTCGCATCGTTCGGATACTTTTTTCTTCAAGTGCACATCGCACTTACCGCAGACCATTCTTCATCGGTTAAATGTTGATTTTTGAACGGACCAAGAGCCGAGCCGTACTCGTCTTCGCTATTGAACCCGGTGCCATCTTCCGCGTCCTCGATGCCGTCGAGGGCTATTTGATTCTCGCACGTTTGATCGCGACAAGCCTCCGGTATTATAGCCGAGTCGTCGTTCGCCACCTCATCTCCGGCACCTATGCTCTCTTCTTGTGCTATATCCTGTGTGCGTTTCGGCTTCCGATCCCTCTGCTGTTGTTGCTGGTGTAGGTGGTGCTGTTGCGGTTGCTGTTGTTGTTGCTGCTGCTGCTGTTGTTGTTGTTGCTGCTGCTGTTGCTGTTGGTGGTTCTGTTTACGTCTACGCCATGGCTTCGATTCTTTAAACCGCTTCCTTAGGCGGTGATCGCTGGGATCCGGAGTGGTGCTCCTCCTAGAAAGCGCCCCACACATACATTTACATAATATAAACAGATAAACAGAACATTTAATAAATATTACATAAACATTGTCAATAGGCATTACTTTGTAATAGTATACAATGGTCAATATAAAATAAATACAGTGAAATCTCCCTTGAACGGACACCAACGGGACCAACTGAAGATGTCCGTTCAGGAGGGGTGTCCGCAGAAAAGAAATATGTAGTAGATACAACAAAAATCGTGTTTTAACGAAAAATGAATATATTAAAGAAACTGGGACATTTAAATCGTATATGTATATAAATGTTTTTAAAATAAATAAGAAACTTTAAACTTAAGAAAAAAGTTTTATTCCTTTAGATATATACAAGTATAATATAATATGTACATTAGACACATAGATGTAGTATGTAATACAAAACAGTGAAATGAATAGTCACTTTAAGGACGCAAAAATTCATATATTGTTGTTTGTCTTCTCTTTTTCTTTAAAATGGCGTCTTGAAATCGTATTTCTAATTTAGAAAGAAGCTCCAAAGACTCTGTATCTCCGTGATTTTCGACAAAACTTTTGAGCTGCTTGGTCAGGGTAATAGCTTTATCATAATTTGGGATAGCTTCTGTTGGCACTGGAACCTCATCGACATCAGAATCTTCCGAAAGTTTTGTTTTTCAACTGGATTTGTAATTTCTTGTTCTGAATTTGGATCTTCAACATACAAATCTTCATCTACGTTCAAAAAATCATTAAGGTTTATTTATCCGTCAATTTTCAATAAATTCTTATTTTTTGAGGATACCTGAAAGTACACTAAGAGGCAAATCATCTTCTAGGCCAGATATATCAGCCTCAGTTAACTGGTCTTTACTTTGCATATTTGCATGATTAAATCCTGCTTTGCGGAAGCAATTTTGAACTGTCTCTTTGGTTACTTGGTCGCAAGCGGTTTTTGCCAAATAAACTGCATCCAGTGGTGTAATTTTCTTTATTAACTCATAAGCTGTACAGCAGTTTTCAATGTTTACTAGCAGATGTTTGAGTATTAGACTTCGGTAATAAGTTTTTAAAATTCTTATAATCCCCTGGTCAAGTGGTTGACAAGCTGATGCAACAATTAGGGGGTAAAATAATATTTTTATATTATTTAAGCGAACGCTCTTTCGGATGAGATCCCGCATTGTCTAAAAATAACAAAATGTCTTTTTTTCTGTTAGCTATTTTCCAATCTAGGTCTTGCAACCACTCTGTCATAATTTGTCTGTCATCCAGCTTTCTTATTGTATTTCCAAGTTACAGGCAGGTTATTGATGTTAATGTTTTTAAAAGCTCTGGGTTTAGCTGCCTTACCAATGATTAGGAGTTTTTCTTTTCATCCGCCATATTTTGCACAATGCAAAATTGTAAATTCTGTTTGGGATACTTACCCCAATACATTTTTCTTCTTTAATGTGAGCGTTTTTGTCGGGTAGAGCCCTAAATACAGCCTATCTCGTCGGCATTATAGATGTCTCTCGGTGAATATCCTTTAATCAAAGAAGGACATTTTTTTAAAAACGATGAAACATCTTCAGCATTAACCGAAGCTCCTTCTCCCGAAATCGCTTTAAAACTTATTATTGTGACGGATTCTAATTTATTGAGCCAACCAGAAGAAGCACTGAAATGTAGAATATCCCAAAGAAGCGGCTATTTCTCTTGCTTACATCGTATTAGCGGACCTAAAAAAAAATAAGTTTTTGCGTTTTTGTCGCGACAAACCTATTGCTAATCTCACTCTTTTTTTCTACATACATATTTTAGAATTTAATATAAAAGAAAAATCAACGCATTATACAAGAAAACCTTATCTAAAAAAATCATATATGCATACCATCGTTTAAAGGCAATCCCAGTACCATCACCACGTTAAAAAGCTTCTTCTTTCATTCAAATTGCTGTCGACATCCATTTGTTTAGAAGGATTTCTTTTGTTAATTATATCTGCAGCTTGTGTTTTTCCAATATTAAAACGCTTGGATAAGTCCTTACACTTAATTCTCTTTATTGTAAACTTCAACAATCTCAATTTTTTTTAAGCGTGAGAATTTTTCTATTTGGAGTCATTTCTACAATGAATGTGTCGCCCACTGTGTCTTTTTTCGCATATACGTCAGACTAATATTGAATGCAGATTCAATCGAAAGCGTGCCACCCAAAGAATAAGAACGTTAAATCCCGACCAACTTGGGGAAGTCCCTAATTCACGCCAGGCAGAAATGCGCGACATAGGCTGCGTTTGTACCGAAGATTAAAGTCGGTAAATCTCCGGTTTACTCGGGGAAGTCCCAGCGAAATTGGCGCGCGGCGCGATTGAGAAATGCAATAGCAATACTCTCGATAAAAAAATAAGATAAGGCGTTTCTTTTTTATTTTATTTTTTGTCCGGTTAAGAGAACATTTTCTCGTGTCCGCGTCCGTTCAAGAGAATGTCCGTCCAAGAAAGAGTTAATACAATGGAAATTATATGAGAGCCGGTCGGGACAATGAGAAACTGTCCGTTAAGGAAGGTTGTCCGTGTAAGAGGGGTGTCCGCGAAGGGGAATTTCACTGTATATAGCTACATAATCACAAACAGAAACCACAAAAGGGGGGAAAAAAATACATTAAATATTATCACTACAAAATTCATACAGAGTTTAATATTCCAAATTCATTGGCATTTTTTACTTTTCTGGCAAATCTTATCCTATCTAGTGCTTCTAATTGTTCAGGTAAGCCATTATACAGCTTGAGGCCCCAATAGTAAGTAAGTAAGGCAAGTATTGTAGGCATGGACAGTATCATTTCGATTGCAGCTTTCCACATAAACCATTAGAATACCTAGTACACCATGTTGTCAGATCATAGTAATCATCTGGTGATCATTTTCAAGGTCGCGGACGTCGTCACCACCCCACCCCTCCCCCTCACAAACGATCGATGTTGGGCCACGCCACTGTTCGGGCATTCAACAGTCCACTCTTACGGAGTAAACATCATTTCAGAGACTGCTATTTGGAGCACTTTTACCGATAATAATTGCACCCCATTCATGCTACATACTACATAGTTTATCTTTTGTAAATATTTATAATATACAGAATTAAGTGCTACTTATTAGTCGAATTCTTTTTACCGTCTGACTTAGCTTGTCTTAGTTTTGTGAGTTAAGCTACGAGCTACTCATTACAAATGAGTAGACCAGCCAATTAACTGCGTTTCTAGAGAGTAGCTCTTAGCTTAACTCACAAAACCAAGACAAACTAAGTCAGATGGTAAAAAGAATACAGCTATTGTTTTCCATACCAGCGGTTGTGCAATAAATATTGGGATTTTATAAATATAATATAGATATCCAAGTAAATAACCTTCTGATAACAATCAATACAATAAAAAGATTTAATTAATAAGTAACAATAATAGCAGTTTTCATTTTTTTCCATTCATTATTATGAGCATTTAATAGATTAGAATAGTTTGTAATTTAATGGGGAATGAAATTTATTTTATTAAAAAATAAAATGAGTTACCTTACAATTTGACAATAATCAAGACTAAATTGAGATCTTACAAAAAATATACATTTTTATAATGTAAACGAGAGAAAACTAAATGCTTGAAAACAGTGTCTGATTATCACCAATTTTAATGACAAAGACTAACATTGACAGTGGGTTTTCAGGACACTTCACCATATCGATTACCCAGTTAAATAAATTATTTAAACAGCTCACCTGCGAAATGGCCTACGGCTGTTGTTTTTGCTGGTATCAACCAATGTAGATGTATGGGAAATACTGTGATCGTCTCTCCGTCTCACAGAACGTTCCTGATTACCCTGTAAATAGACACAGTGATAGCTGGACTTCAATTCACCTAATGTCACAACTGTATGTGAAATTTTAAGCAGGTTTCGGTCGGGAAATTCGCCAATCGCCCCGATCGTAATTAGTACATAGTGAAAATAGTTTTAATTCTGTTTCGTAAGCGCAGTACTTACCGATGTGGAATTGTTGTCATTGTTTTCTACGGTCGCATTGCTTGTTCTCGTCGCAGGCAATATAGTCATCGTCGCGAAATTGATCACGTTTCTCTTTTAAATAGGTTAATTGTTATAAACTTCGAAATACAAGAGGTAAATCGGTGTTAAACTATTATTTTTGTTATTATCATGACGGCAAAACAGCTGTAAACGATACTCATATACATTTGCCTGTCAATTTTTCGCGATCGTTACACCGCTGACGTCACAACTATGAACTACCCGAAATGACAGCGATTATGCAACCAACTACACACCATCGTTTAGTAGATCAGCGGTTGTATAAGCACAGGCGCATACGATTTTCTAATTTTATTAAATGAAATGATTTAACACTAAACATAAAATCCACGTTTTATCTTTTATTTTAACTAAAGACAAAATATAAATATATCCATACAAAAATATACACCGAAAGCTAGAAAATTACAAAAGTTATCAGCCTATAAAACAACACTACGAAATGCAGGAAAGAAACAAATGTGATGTACCTACTGATTTTAAATTTATTCGTGCAAATTCGCCTCTCCCATCCAAATGAGTTCACATTAGAATTAATTGATTAAATCAAAAATATCATGCAGGTTGTTTTCGAAATATTTGAATTTGCACGAATTAGTTAAAAATCTCTTGTACAATCTCACAGCAATTTTTTAGATCTTTTTTTTTTTTCTTAATGCGTACTTGGTTCTGTGTGGTTTAACTAATGTAGGTAAATATTAATCTAAATCGCGGAGATTTACTGTAGAGAAATTTTCATTTTCCAGTAATTCAAGCGGCTCTTCTGGCAGTAATCCAGTTCCTAATATCATATCAGACGGTACGCCTAAACTTTGAATGGCCTGCTCCAGCAAGACATCAGAATTCGGCTTATCAGTATTCTGGAGGTATGGCAACGCTCTAGCACAAGCATTTTGGTCTGGATGGCATTTATTTATGTGCAGGCATAGAGTGGATTTACCTAAAAAGTTTGTTGCGCAAACTACAAAAGATTAGAGGAAAGAATTTAAACAAAAAAAAAAAGATTGAATACTAGTGATGGGCACTATTGATGTTTTATCATTTTTATACAGCCTGGACCAAATTGGATGTACACAATGAGTAAATATAGTTTGCAGTTTTTAATAAATTTTTAATTAATTAATAGCAGAAATGTTATAGAAGAAAAGATGTCAAAATGTATTGCAAATGCCAGACGACAATTTGAACAATTAAAGTTATACTTTTTAATTACATTTAAATTGTTTTGTTTGTTGATTTCTAGTTTGTTTGTATTTTTTTTTTAATTTAAATAATAAGAAAGTTATAAGGGAAATAAATGTTTTTAAATATCTTGAAAACGGTAAGATAAATTTAAAATTTAATTTCAACAATGTTTTTATCTCGAAAAAGTAGTTCTGGACTACTTATCTCATTTTTTCATATCTCCGCTGGAAAGTATGTTTACCTGTTACGTACATACAACAAATTTAGTCCACTCTACTACTTACTATTGCGCGCCTATTGATTGTAGAGTTTCTTTTTTGCTATTATAACTATTTATAATTATTATTATAGTTCAAAATATCGATAGACCCCAACACAATAGAATACGTCGCGGGTTTACCTTCACATTGATAATTCCTTTGTCCTATGTGAGTTAACGTATGTTCTTTTAAATGCTCGGACCTAAGGAACGATTTGTTGCACGTCCCGATGGTGCAGTGAAACTTCCTATCGTTCGTGTGGATACTTTGATGTCTGCGAAGTTTACTGGCAGTGGAGAACGTCCATTTACAATTCTCGAAGTTGCAAGGGTAGGGTCTCTGACCGGTGTGGTTTCGTTGGTGCGCCCTTAAACGGCAGGGATGCTCGAATACCTTACCGCAATTCGGCCACTTGCACCTAATTTCCGATTCCTTGTGCGAATGAGTCTTAGTGTGGGCGGCTAAAGCAGTGTCGGAGAAGAAGGTTCTGCTACAGTTTAATACTGAACATTGAAATGGCGCTTCCGAACGGTCATGGCACTTCAAATGGCGTTCCCTCAAACGGACCGTTTGGAACTTCTCCATGCAACCTTTAACTGGGCAGGGTAAATCTGCTGGCCTTTCGTGAAGCCTCTTGTGATTATTTAAGTTGTACACGGTTGTAAATTTCCGCATACATCCTGCAACCGGGCAGATAAAATCCTTCTTATTTAAATGAGTCTCTTGGTGACGTTTCAATTTGCATAAAGTATAAAAAGCCCAGGTGCAATTCGGGTAGTCACAAGGATACGGTTTATAACCAAAATGAACCAATGCATGCAGCTTAGCACTACCAGAACGAGCGAACCCTTCCTTACAATCGTACTGTGAGCATAGATATAATTTGAAGCCATTACAAGTGACCAAGCATGGAATTTCTAATTCAATATCTTTCACCACCCTCACTCGATTCAATTCGACGACGCTCTGCTTTTCATTTTGCTTGAACATTCCCATTTCGGCATTCGATACGAAACATTCAGGGAGGATCTTCTTGGCTTCATTATTCTCAAAGATGACGAGTACTTTATTATCACAGTCTATAAACGAAATATTCAAACCGGACTTGATTTTCATTTCGATTTCGCTAATTCGGTCACTCATCTTTTCGATTTTTTCTTTTTTCAATTTGTTCATGTTACGATCAACCTTCAGGACGTTCCGCGCGGCGCTTACCGCTTTTAAGGATTCCGTGTGTTCGACCATCATCTCATCATCACTAGATTTATCTATGCAGTTCATCTGATTCAGTAACGGATCCAGTTTGTGATTTATCATGTTCCTCTTGATGCCCTCGTTAGTTATGAGGAAATTCTCGTTTTTAGCGATCCACTCGTCTATGTTTTCGACGTCTAATAAGGAAGTCCCAATAAAAATACATTGTTCCTCGCTTGTTTGTGATGATATATCCTCCGCGCAACTTCCCATGGCTGCAATCACATAATTCGACGTTGAAACTGATTGGAAAATTTTGTTCAATAAACAAACACAATTTGTATGGTAGTATATCAGGTATTATATAATAACTTACTTGAAAAAGCTATTTAAAGCTTGTATTTTTACATTTCGACGGAATCTAACCTAACTTCTGTGCTGTCAACTGTCAAAACTGTAAACTTTCTGTCAAGCGATGATTTACTATTATAACATCCTAACTTATCGACAATTTCAACAAACCAAGCGCGGGAAAAATTTAAATGTGAGAGGGAAAACCCATTTCGAAAATGAACTATGGATTTGCTTGAAATGTAATTATTAAAACGTAAATATCAGGTTTGTTCGCTGGTGCTACACTTTCCACACTGACTCCTACTTAAGACAGGATAAAAGATTTACTCTTTATGCATCTGAGAAAGAGACAATATGCACCAGTGTAATTGGTGTAACACCAGCGAACAAACCTATCATTATACCTGTCTTCGCACAGGAATCACAAACTAGTCAGACGCGATTCGATTGGCTCAAAGAAATCCGAAACAGTTTTCTGACAGATTTCACAGTATATGATTGGCTCTGACTAGTTTGTGATTCCTCTGCGAACACAGCTATTATGTATTATATTGTCAAAAGCCGTTGCAACGACGTAGTTAATTTACATTTTAAAATCACACTACACCCGGTTCATTCAGTAGGCGCCAATTTGAGTATCTGAAACAAAAAATTATTTTAAAAAATTCGATAATGTAACGTTCTGATTGCCCCAAGTATATTTTTGTTTATTAAAATTTACAAAATTTCGACAGTACTGAAAGAAACTTGTGTTTACAAGATTCAAACACTGAAACAGTCCCAATGAATCCCATAGCAAAACATGACAATATATTATGGCTTAACTAACGGACGAAAATAGAATCAAAATAAATTTACTTGCGATAATCGGGAACAATAATTGATAATCAATATGCTTTATTATATATTTGTTTATTATATTTAAACAGACACATAATACAAACGCCTAAATTAAAATCAAATGAAACAAATTCATTTATCACAAGATCTTTATGATTGTCCGAATTCTGTAAAAAAAATATATATAGACGGGTGAAAATGGTTAAAATTTGGGTCAATGTATTTTAAGTACACAAAACATGGGCATTCAGACACACACAGATAAAAAAAAGTAATATGCGAATTGATACATCTATTACAAAACGATATACAAAATGGAAGCAATCTATTCCAAAAGGTTTATTTGGACAAGTATTTTCGTTGCTTTTTACATTTCTCTAATGGATTTTAAAATGTTTGTTGTCAGTTGCCTAATAACACTTATAAGAAAATATTGATAAACAGAAGCTACATTGGTAAATGTTATGCCTAGAGTATTTTTCGATTGAATAAGCATGGCTTTTGCAAGATGTTTACCAGAAGACTTCAAGTTATGTCTTAGACTAAAGCAAAAATTTGCCAAAAACCCATAATAATTATTAGGTTTTTAGGGGAAAATTCTAATAGCCTAATAAATATGCAACTTGTAAATTGGGAACCAGTAAAACACAAAAAATGTATTTTTTTTTGCATACACGACTTATTCCTGTCTTAGCAATCCAGGGCGGTATTATGATCGAATTGCTAACTTCCACCTTGTATATAAGAACTATTACCTTTAAAACGCCAATATTTGAATAATTACATTAAAAAAATTAATAGTTTTGTACTTTATACACTGTGCAACCGATAATGAACATCATACTCTTTTGGAAAATATATATTGTATAATACATAGTTTCTAAAAAAAAAAATAATAATAAATGATTCTTGATTCCAATATATACTAGGATAGATTCTTTCATCAACACAAATTTCGCAGTAGTTTAACAATTAATACTTATAAAGTATAAACTAACAAATACACAGTGTGTCCCCAAATACAGTTTACAAGAGAGAAAAAAGTCTTTATTTTAGTACGAAAAGTTATTCGTTTTGATAAAAATAAAATGCTTTAAAAACGTAAAAATTCCTCAAGAGAAGTGTTCTTATTTATTGCTTTAAATAAAGGTTGTATGCAATACAAAATTAAACTTAAACATAAAATTCATAATTTTGTTTTTATTTTAATTCTATTTACAAAAAAATTACTCGCACACTGACTTGATTTTCTCGTTTATTTGAAAAGTAATATTTTTTGTTCGTGTCAACTCCATCTGGGGGCAAACTGCATATACAAAAAGCCTATAATTCTACAGGTATATAAGGAGAAGACGAATTTGACAATCTAGTGCAGTACACCCTAAATAGCTGTAGATTCCTTTTCGTGCAGATACCATGTAGCTATTTTATTAGCGTGTGCTACGCTTATCGTCTTTTCTGTCCACGTTGAATATATAATATATAACAACATACATCAACAAAATATAAAAAGAATCGTACACAGGCAAGAGTTTACTAGAATAACATTTTAACATACATACATCTAAAACCGTTAAAAATTGATTAAAAATGTATCATAATATTGAAAAAGAGATAACATCTAGATGATTCACCTTTAATAACACTTGTACAACAGTTAGATTCTCTCAAATGCATTAATCAATCAATGGATTCGTTGGAAGACAACCGAAAAATTACGCCTATAAAAGTTTGACGACGTGGTTTCGAAATAAATAAAAACAAATTTGATCCCCAAGAACTTAGATGTATACTTCTCACAGGAAAAATCGGGACACCAGCAACTGAATTTTGAAATTTCTTGATTGTAAATGCAACTTTCGGAGGACGTATTCACTTATCATAGCCATAAATCACTTAATTATGTATTTTACTGCGATCAAAGGTAACGACTAGAAATGTAAACAGAAAAATAAATATATAGAGAGAAAAAGTTTATGTATAGAATAAACAAATCGGAGTTTCGGTGGCGGCGTTTCCCTTAGAAATAGCAATGAAAAAAAATACATAAACAACAAAAAGAATTCTTGAATAGACGGCTTCATTTAGAAATATATATCTATTTAACTTTTTTAATGTTATGTAGAGATAATTCTTTTTTAAGAAAACATGTGGTGATGGGATTTTATTATTTAAAATGATGTTACTCGTTAGTACTGCTTTGATATTAATTACTTACTTGAATTTATGCTCGCGAGTATTAGTTTTGCAATAGATAATAGGTTTGTTCGCTGTGCAATCAGAAACTATCCACAACTGAACGACGCATGCGTAATAACAGCTGTGCGTTCGCACTGCAACAATTTCCTATTTCGACCGTTGGTAATTTAAAATTTGGTGTTCGCACAGTGTGAAAATGTAGTCAGTGACAGTTTGTGATTAATCCAGAAAGTTCACGGATTTCTTGTGGATTTTAAATTCGCTCATGCGCACTAAACGAGAGAGATACATTGCGCCGTGTGCTCCGCCGGCTGACATATAAATTCCAATTGCTGGACACAGATGGCAGTAGTGTCAGCTTTGGATGTGTTCACAGAGCAAATTATCAAACTAATTTCAAACTACAATCCCTTTTTGAATCATGCGCACTGGAAAAACCGAAATAGTTTCCAATTAAGTTCTGATTCGCACAGCGAACAAACCTAATATGTCAGTCAGCCTCCTCAGTTTTGGGATAATGTGATTTTCACAGGTTTATTGACTACACTATTATTGATGTATTAATTACTATTGTTGTTTAATATTCTTAAATAAAGCAATTAAGTTCGAAAAGAAATTATTTATTTTATAAACCCTTGTTTATTGTATTTCAGGAAATATATCTTAGCTATCGCCTGTGTAATCTGGCGTCGTTGATCTATTTTCTTGAAATATGGCGAGCACTGGGCCTCTTTACAAACTGTCTTTATGTAGCACAGGTTTATTAACAATTATTTAAATATTATTGGATTTATAATACATAACAAACATTGTAAGAAAGCATATTGTTCGTCGATCTCAGTTAATGCTAAAATATTTATTGTTGAATTTTATACAATTAATACTTTTTCGTTGCTACTACCCGAAGCTGTGTTACAGACCAAAAGTGTTAGCTATATTTCAATAAAATAGAACGACATTGGATTACACAGGCGATATATTTCTTGAAAATACAATAAACGGAGGGTTAATAAAATAAATAATTTCTTTGCGAAATTAATTGCTTTAAAAATTTTGTAAATAATCAACTGTTTTTGGTGATTTTTTAACACATAGAAAAATATTTTGTAGTAATACAATATTTAAGAATACTAAACAACAACAATAATGAATACATCAATAATAGTGTAATTAATCAATGTGAAAATCACATTGTTCAAAAACTCAGGAGGCTGATTGCCATATTATCTATTGCTAAAGTATTACTTGCGGGCATAAATCAAACTAAGTAACTAATATCATAGTAATAGGTAATACAATTTTAAAATCCCATCGCCATATGTTTTCTTAAAAAAAAGAATTATCTCTACATAACATCAAACAAGTTAAATACATATATGTGTATTTCTAAATGGAGGCCTTTTAGTTATGTATTTTTTTCTGCATTAATATTTCCGTATTTGGTATTTCTAAGGCAACACCGCCACCGAAATTCCAATGTGTTTATTTAATGTATAAACCTTTTTCTCTATATATATTCATATTTCAGTTTAATTTTTTAGTCTTTACCTTTGATCGCAATAAAAAAAAGTGATTTATGGCTTTGATAAGTGCATATATCCTCTGAAAGCTGCATTTACACCCAAGAAATTTTAAAATTCACGATTGCTGGTGTCCCGATTTTTTCTGTGAGAAGTGTACTATATTATTTACCCTGTAAATATAAGCGATTTTTGGACGAATTCTTAAGTCGTTTCCATGTTCCTATGTACAGTAACCGGTGCGATTATGCAATTCTTAAGCGGTAGATGACTCGTTAGATGAGTTTCAGGTAGCTGTTCGCGTAATTTGGAACGTTGTAACTTAGCCTGAGGTTGTCTCGAAGACACGGAAGTATTAATCGACGTGGCATCTGAAATATCGTCTTCTAAGGAATCTAACTCTAAGGGAGCGAACGATAAGTGTTCAGATTCATCGTGAGGCGTCATAGTGGAGTAACCGTGGTCGGAATCGGCAACAGTAGGTGGCCTACAATACCCTGTAGATACGCAATAAGGCGATACGGGCTCGAGTTTCTTAGTATCCTGTAATAACTTATTCTGGTGATTGTCAACATCTCTGTATTCGTCGCTGACGTTCACATCGCTCATTCTGACGCGATTCTCGTGCGCGGAGGTCAAGTAGAACCTTTCCATGCTCGGCGAGGTGTAGGATCTATAACAGAAGAATAGGAAAACCAGTCCTAGGCACACACCGAATACAGAACCGATGACAGGCCCTACTGGGGAATACGTCGTCCCTATCAGATCTTCCGGATTCGAAGAAGTACCGATTTGGTCGCTGTAAGGAGTGGGCGAGCCCAGGATGCCGTTGAAACAAGTTTGAATCGACGTGCAAAACGGACTGGCGAGCAAGCTATCGCCGTCTACATCTATCCTGCACCATTCGCAGCCTAAAACGCCCAGGCAGTCCTCGTGAGTCGCCTGGACCTCGCAGGAAATTGGAAGACAAGGTTCTAATTCGGATAAAACACTGTTCAAGGTCGTTTGGATCGAAGTACCCTGTTCCGGAGAAGTTGGACAGAGCGAGTTGTCGATGTGAGTGTTGTTCGGATGCGTGCACGTGTCTAAATTCAAAGGACACTCGCACGGACATTCGCATTCGCGCTGTTCCATGCGATTGCAATTCAAACAGAGACGATCCACCACGCTACAAGGACAGAACGTTGCCTACGACCTCACAGCTAGCGTTGACTACTCCGATGAAGACGTTCGTTTCTTGTACGGCACTTACTTGGTATTTGACGCAATGTTCCCCATGGACAGCATTCCCCAACACACCGTCCAAGCTCGTATTCAAACGATAATATCGCTGTATAGTTCCATCCAAGTAATCATTGCACAGCATCTTCTTGACGAAATGTTTGTGACTCAGGATATCGTTGGCAACTAAAGATTCTTTATGTATAATATGCTGTTGCTCGATCGGACCATGGCCGTTGGGATCGATCAAGTTCGGATGGTAAATCAAATAACCGCGATCGTCCATCATAAAGCACTTAATGTTGGGTTCCTTACAGGAAGGCATATATTCTAAGATTAATTTGTATATATAACCGAAGGTAACATCCATCGCGGAAACCATATGTGAGGTAGCGTAAGCCAAAGTTATGATATATCCAGCACCCCCAGCGTCTAAATACGGCGGCGTTAGTATTGTCTTATGTTTATGTTCCATGCTCTTCAAAAACCAATTCCTTTTCGTCGGCTCCAGGCCGGAAGTGATCAAAGCACCGGGGAATACTTGGAGGACGCCGCTGCGGCTAGCCACGTATCTCCTAACTATGTACTTAGATTTAGTACCTTGCAGGTGTTGGTTGCGTAGATATTCTAATATGTGGGCCATTGCTGCCACGTCATCACGGATCTCGTCTCTCAAACCGGGATTGGCCAATAATCTTGTGCTGTCTTTCAGGTAGGCCATGTAACTTTGGATCATCAGCGAGGATAAAGTCGTTGTTTGCGAATAAGTATAAGGAGATTGGAAGCACGATGGGCTCAAATAAAGAGTGCCAGCGTCTGCAATGATACAAAAAGAAGGAATGTTTTCTTCACATTCTTCCATCACAATTTCAGTGGCACAGTGGTTTAGAATCACAGAATTCCAGCTTTACAGTATTGGCCATTCAGTTTAAAGGTAAAGATGACTGGGGCTGTTTGTGGCCAAATTAAATTATTTTTTAAAGAGCCAGTATAGTATTTATTGGTCTTGTCCAGTGACTATATAAAGAAGACAAACCAAGCTTATGGGAAAAGTGTTGCGCTTAAAAACAGCAGTTTGGCGGTCAGATCCAGATGTCGCTAGTATCTCCACCGCCAAAAGTGTAGGTGGGGTAGTTTGACTGTTTAGCGAGAATAAGAACCAGAATTTAAATTATATAAATTGTATAATAGTACGATTTACCAATAGGTGGTACTGATTCATAACGTATTTTAATGTAATGAAATTACTATGATGGTAATGATATGGGATTTCAAGCACGGCAGGCGGCAACAATATTTTGAATATAAATAAAAAATAATAGTATATCTGTCATATGTCGTATACGAATTGGTAAGATATAATTTTTTAGTTCTATCTGTGAAGTTTATTAGTGTTAAGTTGTAAGTTTATTTTTATTGTTTGTACAAATTTTATTATTTATATTTTGCTAGAATACAGCAAAAATGTGCTATACTATATAATAATAATTTTATTTTATTGGTAACTGAATTTAGGAAACCAAAAAGACAATAAACAGAACATTCTTGGAACTCTTTGACGGCATAACGGCATATAGCTATCGGTTTTATGAAAGTGATTAATAATATTAAGATTTGATATCCGAGGTTTCTGCCAATGGAAGTAAAAAAAAACTAATTTATTTACTTAAATTAAATTTCACTTGAAATACGTTTACTTCCCCACTCTCAAAATATGAATATTTGTAATATTGTCACAGAATGGGATAACAATCAGAAGTTTCACTCCCTGGCTGTCTCTTTGATCTTTTAATGGCTTTATATTGTGATCTCGGACACCATCTTTGCACGATAGACTTCAGGATCGCAATAACGACAATTTGTTTTCACCATGTCTGCACTAGATTTATTTGAAAAAATATTTTTTGGACTATTTACTATAAAAATTGAAGTAACATGTATGCGTTTAACACTTTTTCATTTTTTTTATGACCAAGAAATATTTAACCCTGAAATACTAACGCTTTTACGTACGTGATTACTAAACAGAAAATACACGTCGCTATTTGATGTACCTACCCCAGTAAACCAAATTCAAATTTCCCGCAATTATATTTACTAACTTCAACTTAAAGGTATTCAAATAACTATTAATCTAATACAAAATCGTAGGTAATTTCATGCTTAAATGTTGAAGTTACTAAAAATAATTGCGGAAATTTGAATTTGGTTTACTAGGACATTATAGTATTCGATTTCCATGATTCTAGGGCTACATAGAAAGTAAGAATACAGTGAATTTATTTTATTATTAAAAAAAGAAGATGTTTACCATTGTTGGTTTGTCTCACATAGCCAACTTTAAATTGCCCGTAATTATTCTTAGTAACTTCAACGTTGAAACAAAAATTACCTACCATTCTGTACTACATTAACAGTTATTTTAATGCGTTTACATGAAGTCACGTAAAAATAGTGGCGGGAAATTTAAATTTGGCTATTATGGTAACGTGTAGTTCGTGCTATATAGTTTAGATTTAAAATTAGAGAAATTTACAATGTTCTGTAGATTCTAATTAACTATCCGTGCATAACATAAATTTCTTTTATTAAGTGAAAAATAATAAATGAATGATCATTCATAATTCAAACGTCATAAACAAATTATCGAATGATCGTCAATAATATGATGCTTTTTTCGTCATTCAATTACGCCTATCACAAGTACAGTAGAGAAGAGATAGCGGAATGTCGAGTAGGATATTAGAGACTATATAAGAAGTTATTTAAGAGTTCACGTTATATATCAAAGTTGTATGCAACACACTGTCATAGCCAACTGTCAAATAGCCAAATTTAAATTTCCCGCAATTATTCTTAGTAACTTCAACGTTGATACATAAAATTCCCCACCATTTTGTATTACATTAATAGTTATTTTAAAGCCTTTACGTTGAATTCATTCATTCCATCATCAATTGTGGCCGGAAATTTCAATTTGGCTATTAGGGAGACTAAGTCAACTTAGAGCCGTTTTACACGTACGAGATTTTTTACGTAAATCATACCAAAAATTACCTCGAAAATGTTGGTGAGAATTTTTCTAAGAGCCGTTTTACACGTACGAGAATTTTTACATAAATCATACCAAAAATTATCTCGAAAATTTTGGTGAGAATTTTTCGTAAGAATTTTTGTCGCGACACTTTCAGGTCGTTTTACGCAGAAATCAGGTTACTTCCATTTGCACTTGTAAGTTGTAACCTAAATCTAAACAATTAAGATCCATATTTTACTGGTTTATTGGTTAACTGCTATTTATTTAGGATTTCTATGATAACCATAATCAGATAACAATTTAATTTAACAAATGCGCCTGCTTATAACAACAAATATCGTGAAAATTCCGGTTAAAATTTATTCCTGTGTAAAACGATCTGAAAGTATCGCGACAAAAAAATCTTACGAAAATTCTCACCAAAATTTTCGAGGTAAAAATTCTCGTACGTGTAAAACGGCTCTTACACATATGCTAACAAAAAGGAAACAAAATTATTAAACGTCACAATTTAATGTATATCGATGTGCCTTTAATGTTTCTTTTTATTTTACAAACTTAATGCTTTCCTGTGTTTACTTATAACGTAGACCTCCTTTTAATTAATCGAATTTGTGAAATCTCGCACATCTGTCATTGAAAGGAATGCCGATAAGAAAATATACTCGTGGAACTATTATCTCACCGTAAATAATATCGGAAAGACAGCCTTTGCTTTTTTCGATTTTAAATGTTGTACTCGTTGATATTCATATTACGCTTTATTTACAAAAGAAAAAAAAACAAAACAAGATATCCTATTGATGTCTACAAGTGATTTGCTTGGTACAACTATTTTTGAGTAGATTGCGCTGTCATACTTAATACATCACAATAATTTCTGGTTTAGCTCCAATCTTAATTTGGACATCCAAGCGACATCTATCGATGACTTTTAAAATTAATTTGCTTTTATATGGACTTGGTTTATCTTCTTGTATATAATCACTGGTTTGTCAGGCTATTTTCTGATTTTGAACCACTATGCAACCGAAATAGTACCCAAAATAAAACTAATTATTCAATGAACTTACCTAAAGTAGCTAGTTGATTTAAATGTTTACATAGAGGTGTAGAAGAAAATATGTCTAATCTATAATGGACCAAATCAATTCCGGGCATGCTAGGATGCCAAGTTACTTTGTACGGTCTTTGCGGAACTTCTAAGGAACTGCGGATTACAATACAGACTGTATACCAAATAGAGACTTTACGCCAAACATAGCGGACCTGCAAGCAAAAAAAATCAAACCAATCACTCCAGGTATATTAAAAATAATCGAAAATACCTCTTGATTTTGATCGTTAACTGTGAAATTGCCATGTTCTTCTCCAAGTAATAAATTACGAAGAGTTTTAATAGTAGGAACTTTCTCCAAATATTGTATATCGACGAATAACGGCTGCTCCTTTATAACACTAGGCCTCACGTAAGACGGGTGCATTACAGCGATTCCTTTATTATCAACAATAAAGGCGTAAGTATACTGCTGATAATTACTATAATATGTGACGTCCTCTATGAAACTGGGAAAATGTATATCTAATCCTATAATTCCTATTTCACTATCGTTTCCACAACCAATTGCAGCTGAGATAGTTAGATCTTTAGAAACACCATCCCATCTTGGTAGACTCAAGGTCGGCTCTAACTTGTAGCTTATGAAATCAGGATTTAATGTCTTTAGAAACCTAGCGACGGATAAACCGATATTTTGGTTGAATTCACTGGTAACATTATTCCTTTTAACATGCGCGTTGTAGGATCTGTACTGTATTTACTGTAATTTTTTGCTATATCTCCGAGGAAATGCATCTCATACATAACAGATTTCGTTTCTGAAACAAATTGCTAATGCTCAACAGTTATTTAAAACAATAACAATGATTTACCATCGATTACGGCACAAGTATTGATAATTATCGAATTCGTTATTAAATTTAAATTGTCGGAAATTGTTTTGAGAACTGTTTTCGCTTCTGTTAGGATCGACAGGAGACCACGGCTAATATAAATTAACATGACTGTTTCGTTACTCGATATATTACTAGCATTGATGATGTGTAAGGCCTGTTGGAAACCTAGAGAATGATTGGTTGGACCTAGAACATAAATAAAGAAAAAAATAACAAGGGAAACCTTGTTTTAGCATTTTAAATCACTGTTTCAACAAATAATCAAATATGAAAGAATAAGGTAATTTTAATCAAAAAATTCCCTTATTATTATTCTGAAACTCCAATAAATAGAATCGACAATCATTTCTGAAGAAGAGTACAAGAAGAATTTCAAAGAAAACGCATATGCAGCAGCCATCATAACAAATGATGACACAAAATATAAACTTCTAATCAGGAAATTTAATTATTAGGGACAAACACAGTAAAACACATACAAAGTAAAAATTTAAATACCTGAGCCTTTTGAAAGAGAATTGATAAAATGTATCAACAAATTTTTATTATGCTTGGTCGCTGGGGATATGACATAAGGATCACCAAGAGGCAATGCTTGGTTCGGCATCAAACACTGCTCTGTCCTATAAGGGCTGCTAAAATCATCTGCCAAAGCCAGCAATCCAATCCGATCCTCCTCGCGTAAATAAGATATTATTGATTTTGCTAAAGACAAAATAAGAACAATATCCAAACATTAACTTTTAGGGCAACCTACCAATCATTTTAACAATCTTGAATTGTTGTTTGCTAAGAGAGCCACCATGATCCAATAGAATCATTATGTTTCTAGGCACTGTGTTTACTCGTTGAATATACACATCCCAAAGTAGAGAATGATCCTGCTTCTTGCATCTCGAAATACTAACATCCATTTCGGTAGCAACATCATAATTTGATAAGAAATAATATTGTTTTATGGCACCTTTGATATTCTTAGTGGGACTGATACAATTTCCAGCTATATCAAATCCTTGACAGTCAGAAATTTCACCATTGCAAGGTAAGATAAAAGATTCTAGGTCCTGCTCCTTGCCAGGTTTGTAATACAGTTCCTCGATGATATTGCGAGTTTTATTTAAAAGGATAAATGATTCGTTGATTTTTCCTTCTAATTTCCCAGTTATCTTTCGCAAGTTCTTTTCCACATCTTGGAGAACATAAGTGTATTTAAATTTATTATATATTTTCTGTAAAATAAACGTTGATAATATTTCATTTTGAAAGTCGTGCAACTTTACCTTTATAAATCTAATCCCTAGTTCTTCATTCGCTGTCGTTGTTAACTCTTTCTTTAATTTATTCGCTACTATATCTAGTGAGAAGCTCAAGTTGTCGGTCAGTTCTACTTTGGTGTCATTGTATAATGTGGCGCATAAACAGCTATTGTAATAAAATATAAACACAAATACTAACAAGTAACTGGAAGAGTGGATCTTCTTCAATCTCCTTTTGTGATAACTCATTGTTAGGTTACGTTACGCATTTAAAACGAATATCAGGCTGCATAACTTTTTTTCCGACGTCAAGCACCGCGACATTACAAATAATTTTTTTAAATATGAATAAAATATCGCTTATCCATTCTACTCAAATAAATATTTAAAATAGCAGCCATTATTTATGTAAATAAACACAATAGGAATACGTGAACGACATGAATATATCAAGAGGAAATGCTAAGTCAAACTTATGTCAAACCAAAGACCCAAATCAATTGTTTTAAAAAAAAATAGTAGCGTTTCTACCGAGTTTCAAATATACCAATTTAATCATTACGTAGTTGGTGAAATTACATTAAAAAAGTAAATAAAACATTCTTTATTAATTATCTAGTTCGTTATAAGATATCAATTGAAGATAGGTACAGTTCTTTCATACACGAACGTACCCAGAACTGTCAGATGACGTCAGGAAAATGTGACAAATACGTCCTTGTCGAACCATTTTTATATTGTTCCTGATATTTGTTGATTTTTGAAGCATACGAAACAATAATAGGCATTTGAATTTTCAATTAACTCGAAGTGTCGATCAGAGTGAAGTATTTTTCATCGTTGTGTCGCAGTTTTTACGCTCCTTACAAATAATGAGTACTGTGAACGAAATACTCGACGATGAAAATTTGGTAACAGATGCGTGTCCCCATCCTCCGAGGAGTGAAGAAACAGTAGTAGAAGAACCAGAAAGTGCGGAGAAAATACCCATCGTCAGCACAGAATCCTCATTACCACGACTACAGCAGAAGCGTACAAAGCAATCAAAAACAAAACCAAAAACAGCCAACGGCCGTAAGTTAGTAGACATTGATGTGTCATTCAGTGCTAATTAGTGATTTTTAGCTATAGCAAATATAATAAATATAGCTAATTGCAATGGTGTACATATTGGAAAGAGCATTTCATACAATATACAAAAGCCAGCTACTAAATCTGAAGAGAAAGTTAGGAATTACGTGAAAACACCTTCCATCAAGAGTCTTTTGAATAGCAATGAATGGGTGAATAGGGACCATATCATCTTTGTATCTTCGCATGTTGGGGAAGGTTGGAAAGATGTAGGTAGATTACTGAATTATTCTGAAGGACAAATATATCAATTTGAAGAAAATCATATAATTAGAGGTGTCAAAGAGGTGTGTTCTAACATCATCAAATTCTTTTGATAATATTTTTATAAATTGCAGGTAGTTTATCAGTTGTTATTAGATTGGGTGCAAAACGAACCTGAACATGCAACAATCGGGAGACTAACAAGTGTATTGTGGGATGCGAGGCAGGAGGATGTGGTGGAGAGGTTTTCAAAGAATTTCTCAAGCTAGGCATTCTACTTTTAAACAATCTTGTGATGAAAGTATAAATTTAAGTTTTGTGCATCGTTTATACTATAATTTACATTTTTTTATATATGTATTTTCTCTTATATATCAGCATAGTTATTATATATCAATTCACTGATTAATTTTTTGTTTTGTAAATAGATTTTGTCCCACTATTGTATTGTTAAAAAAGATGTTGTTATTTATATTACTGGACTGAAATTTTATATATAAATTGTATTAAAATGTAAGGAATTTTATGTTGATTAGAAGTGATTAATATTATATACTGAAGCGTCCATCTTGTTTTATCACTTAATGATAACACCAAAGTGAATATATTGGATAATTAAATTAATAAAATAAAACCCAGGATCGCTAAAAATAACCTAGCACTTGCAGAATTAGGGTTACACAGGTTATGTTCGACATAAGTGCTGAGAGTTCGCTTATTTCGACCTTGCCACTCCGACCACTCCCAGGCCACAGTATAAGTCAAATCCAGGCATTCCCTGGGACTTCCCCGGACTTCATGGAGCCGACTAGTAGCGCCTCTGCAATTTTTTCAAACAAGCTTTTTACCAGGAAATCATTTAAATAAAATAATTCCGTTGGGAAACTAAAGATTCAGATAGATAACGAACAAATTTAACATTGAAAAAACATATAAGTTGCCCTACAATCTGCGTGACAGTGGTATTAATTGATATTATTTGTGCACACTCTATTTTAAAATAGTAGATTTATAATATTCGATAGCAAATCCATTACGCTCAGTATATTCATGAAAATATGATACATCTGTGCCTTTTTTTTTGCAGAAAAACCGCATATTTTGCGAAAATAAGTTGAACAGATGCAACCCAAATTACTGTTGTTCCTAAAACATATTCACCCCTATCGGTTATACAATTCAAAACGTACGCGTCTATAAGGTTGCATACTCACGTTTATAGAAATGAAACTATTAATGCTTTTTGTAGTATTAAATTTATAAGTTACTACAACATATTTATAACCATGGAAATAGTATCAACAAAATAGAACACATAAATAAGAGAACATTTAATGTGATTTGGTAGTGAAGTCAACAACAAAAAGAGAATATAATCTTTTCTTTATTCCTTTGAGTTGTATGTACGTATAATTCAAAAAGCAAAAAGGATTATTCTCTTTCTGTTGTTAACTTGAGCACTAAATCACGTATAATGTGTCTTTATTTAACAGAGTATTTAATCAATCAGTTATTGCAACATATTCAGATATAAATAAAGAAATAATATTAACAAAATTTAACAAATAAACGGAGGAAAATCCGCTAATGAAGCTAACAACAAAAAGAGAACAATTTTTTTTTTGTCTTTTGGATTGTAGTTTAATTTGGTTAATAACATAACAAATATTTAATAGTATTTAATTAATTAGTTATTATTTAACGTATTTAGATTTACAAACACGAGAACAGTATCAAGAAGATAGAACAAATAATAGATGAACATCAATGGTGAAATCGTCGTAATGTTAATCACAAAAAGACAAGATATAATCCTTAAAAATTACTCAATTACTTAATCAACTTTATACAGGAATTAACAAAGAAAAATGTATTAACAATATGTTTTTATCACAGTCGAAAATAAAAGTAATTCTTGTCAAAAAAAAAAAATGTACAGGAATTTTATCCAGTCACTTATATCATAATGATTTAATAATAATTCCATTTAATGTAATTAGGAACATTAGATGGAATCAGATCTCCTCTGATAATGGCAATCTCTCAGGATTTCCATGTGGACGTCGCCAGCTTTCATATTTTTGAAAACCCGTAAGGCATCTCGATGTGTCAGCCCTTTCAGGCTATAACCGTTGACTGATAGAATTTCGTCGCCTACGAGAAAATGTTTTTGACTATCGCGATAGAGGTAAGAATTATGTATGTACTTACGTTCTCTAAGCACGTCAGTGTCTGCTGCTTGGCCTTCCTTGAAGATCGTCTTGACGTAGATACCTATGGCACCTTTTGGCGAATCAATACCTCCAACAATCGAGAATCCCATACCTTTCACTCCAGGTCCTTTCTCGAAAGTCACTTTGAGTAGCCGATAACGATTTCTCACGACAGCACACTCTGGAACTTGTAGCATACTTGCTACGCTTGCTCTGCGTTCCCCGCTTACGCTAGGTCTACAAGAGAATTTCATCATCCCATGTGCTTCATTGGAGGTATCTTGAGGCTTCAGAGAGGATTTGGGGTATTTGATTCGGTTATATCTTCTAACGGTGCAATTCGACTTTCTTTGCCATTAGAAGTGATTCTAGAATTGTGTACTTCATTGGATAGCTGTTTTGGGGTCGTATCTTTTCCAGTCGATGCAATTCGATTCTCTTTTTCGTTAGAAATCATTCTAGTTTTACATTCTTTATCGGGTGGTGGTTTTGAGATCTTATCAGAGGCACTGGACGCATTTGATTCGCTAATCTCTTCTATAGGTATAATACGATTTTCTTTTTCATTAAAAGTGACCCTTGATGATTTGCTTCCAGGTAAACGAACGTACTGTTGCTGGTCTATTTTTTTGCATTATCCGTATTTATTAGATTATATTTGTTACGGAAACTCTCATTCCCAAACTCGAAAACAATTTCGGGCGCTACTGCGGTATATTTAGAAGGTGGGGATTCTTCGGTATGTTGCCTGTACCTATTTCTAAATTGAACATTTTCGGGTGCCATTTCTCCATTACATTTTGCTTTGGCTATCACGATTTCGACCTCGCCATCAACGGGGACCAGCAGACTCTTCGCCACGTCCGGTGTGGTTCCCCTCAGTCTTGTTCCGTTGAGTTTAACTACTTCATCGCCGATACTTAATGCACCGTTCCTATAGTGAATATATATATTTTTTTAAATTAATTATGGTAAAAGGTAGAATACAAATACCTTGCAGCAATGGAAGCTGGGGCTATGTCCGTAATGATATAACAAGAAGAATTGTTATGTAGGACCTTGCTAGGCGCAATCGATAAACCGATATCTTCCTCAACCATTCGAAGACGGACGCATTTGAACTCCTTGTCTGTCGAAGGTGATTTCTTTGGCAGGGTAGGTGTCGTAAAATTGAGCTCTCGATTCTCGCAGTTAGGTCTTGAATTCCTACTCAGTTCCTCAAATGACTCCTTGTACGTATCAGACTTACTAAATTTATTTTTCGACTTTATACTTTGGTCAGAATCATTACTTGAGCTATCTTCATGTTGTCTTTTCATTTTCGGTGAAATTAACGCGTGTAATTTCTTGATTGTTCCCGTCTTTGAGGCTTTAGGACTATTATTATCCTTCTCCTCGCTTGTATCCGTTTCGTAATGAAAACGGTAACGCTTGTATGTGTCGGTGTCTATCTCCATCGAGCCATTCAATGGATTGTCTTCGGACTTGTTGGTGGACTTGTTCGGACTTGTTGGTGTAGTTTTATTGCGGACGTCCTTCTTCTCCACGTTGGAGGACGGTTTCGGGCTGTTTATTACAGGTTCGGATTTGTGGCTATCGTCGTGCTTCGACAGCATCGACGTAAAAGCCGATGATATTTCCGCCAGCGATAGGATCTTTTTCGTGTTGGCCAATTCGGTCAAGTTGGATAAACTCCCGGACGAGATCGGCCTCTTTTTGACGGTCTCCCCTTCATCGTCTGATTTCGACGATGATTTCCGCGAGAAGATGTTCTTGACCTTAAATCTGCCGCCCGTCTTCTGATTCGCTTGATTATCTTCGGACACGGACGGTAATTTGTTAATTTTCGGTGATCTATCATTGTCCCTTTCGTTAAACTCGTTAACCATCTGCTTTAGGTCGTCGCTTTTCGGTTGTATTATAAATAAATAATCGATTAGTTGATTATCGGTTAATTTTAGATTCTCCACGGTGGACCTGTAGCGCTTCTTAGTGCGTATGACCCGCCTCTGTTCCTGTTCTTGGGACGTGGGTAGGGCATAGGCTCGCGCTTGGCCTTCGGAGTCGCTCTTGTGGTCGTTTTCTGTGTCGGAGTTCTTTTCGGACTTATCGGTTCGGGTGAACAGATTTTTAAGGGATTCAACGCGTGATATCCTCCGCGGACGTGGACTCGATGACAGTTCGTGTAGTGATTGTGGTGACCATTTCCATGATTTATTCTTACAGCGGGTGGTTGGAATTTCGGAGTAATCGTTATCCTTGATTTTACTGTCAAACCCTGCAAAATCGCGATAGAACAAAACAGAAAGGTTAGTTGGTAGTGGTTAAGCTTACAACATTTATACCTACGTAGAACGGGGATTTAGCATAACCTTTGAAGCGAACAGAGTTAACAAAAAGAAATATATACCGCGCTGTTTACTTTAGGCAAGTAATTAAAAGTTATTGTAGGCACAATTAGGGCCTTTTATAATATCTTTTTTTCTAATTTAAACAATATATACAAATGAAATCACAGCAGAAGAACTTACACTAAACACACTAATTGCATTTTATATATATATATTTTTTCTAGTATATTGCACCCATATTTTTTTTTAATGAGACTTACAGGAGTTATAGTTGATATAATAATAATATCCTATTTTTTTCTTAATTGTTACTCCGTAAGAACCACAAAACGATTAATTTCAAAATATTGTCTCTTAAAATTCTGGTCTTGCTACATATATAAGTTAAAATACCTCTATATTTTCTTACTAGTACTTTCACGCACAACTTATTTCAAAAATTCATTTTGAAAGTTATTTTACTATCCTTAAACGGTTACACTCTTGACTATCTATTCAGTCCGTGCCCTTTAAATCACTGAACATTTATTCAATCATAAAGTTTGTTGGTTTTGGCAGCGGTGTCACGCAGCAAAACTCATGCACAAGCGCAATAAAGATCCTTTATCCTTGGTTACGTCACTACACTTGTGTATGTGCAAGGAAAAACATACTGTTTGTTTCGCCATCTGTGTAACAATAGCCAAACTAACATAATTTCTCCTGTGGCAGATTTCTTATTTTTAGCAGGAATAAATCAGGCAGTGTGTTATATGGTCAAAGAAATGTTCCATTGGCAAAATAGTAGTCTATTATTGAAATATATTACCACTACAATAGAAAATATATATATTATATGTTGCCAATAGAACAGTTGTTTGACAATATGTATAACAATGTTCTATACACAAGGACCATATGTGTATTAGCATATATATAGGATCGTTAAGGAATTTAAAAAATCCGACTGATTTATTGTTAGATATTTGAGATATATTGCGTGAGGGGGTGGAAAACTTTTTGGATTAGGGCTAACGTAAGTAATCGGTAATGAGAAGATGAATTAATTAATTAGCGAAAGTGTCGGTGTCTAGGGGGAATAGCACACACAATAAGCAGGTATGGGTTAAGTTCAGCTACCGTAGTTAAAAAAGCGTTTAGAGATAAAGTCTACAATGATTAACAGGGTAGGTGAGTTATTACTTTAAATGATAATATACTGCCATCATCTTGGCGGGAAAGACATTTTTTAAATCTTTAGTAGTATTTTTCTTAAGAGATTTGCATTAAATGATAAAGCATTTATGTAATTTGAATACACCCGCTTTTTGTGTTTATTTGTAAGACGTGTATGAATAAATACAATGCTCTAGAAAACCGCAAGATCTTCCTGTGCGTAATTCTGCCGATGCAACCGCATCATGACAACACTAGTAGACTTATTACTCATTAATTTTGATAAAATACGGTTAGCATCACGTAATGTTTACGTTTTTATTGTACGTTCCGATGTAGTAGTGATTAATACGAATCTCTAATGATAGAAATAATAATTTTATCAAGAATCTTAAAACCGTTAACACCTATTATTTTAACTATATACTCCATTAGAGCAATCGGTGATAGGTATTTGTGCATTTGCAATTTAGGTCAGTTGCGAGTTAAAACTACCTTACCACGTTATATATGTTAATTACGAGCAATTATTTTATTTGTGCACGGATCTATTTAGATTCTGATTAATCGCTAGAAGCGATGTTTGCGTTACCGAAAAATCGCAATAGCAAATTTATTGTATTCAAAATTATACATTGCGCTAAGTTATTTATAAAGTTAAAAATTAATACCAGAAATATCAGCATGAAGGAAAAGTCGTTTGAAAGAATATGAGGAAAGCTAGTTTAACTCAATGTTTGCTTCTTTATTTTGATCTTATAAGTATTTATAGTTTAAAATATTTTCCTTTTGCATTCATTTGACCATTAGTGGTTACATCAATACCTAACATTTAAAACTACAAAGAACAATTTTCTATTTTTTTTTTTTACTATCGTAACTCAAAGCAAATTTGTATATAAATTCCCAGTATAGGAGAATCGATATTATACAAGAATACTCACCGTTTTGGGATACCAACGATGAATCATTGCTGGCGCCTTCTCGTTTCGTAACATTCGCGTTATCCAAATCCAGTCGTGATAAGCTGACCAATTCGGGATTGGGATCTGACGATCGCCTCCTGAAAAGTCGCATTATGCCCCTGTAGCTTTGCAGGAAACCTGGAACGGAAAATGTAACATGTGTGCGTTTATTTTCGCGCCCAAGACAGAGCAGAGGCTGTCGATTTTAATTAAAAGATAACTCACATATGTGGATAGTTTAGTATGAGAAAAAAAAAAAAATGACAAGATGGATCATTTACCAAAGATAATAACGCTACTGTGAAAGGGGATAATTTAAATCTTCTGAACGTCAACGTAGACCAAATAATAAGCGTACTGCTAAATAGTACAGACTTACGATGTATAATTTAAATGTTATAATACTGACGTATTTGATACTTTAAGCCTGCATCAACCCTCGCTTTACAAGGATCCGCTTTTTATCCAGTATCCGTTAGGCAGTTCTTTCATTAAAACAAAAACTCCGGTAGGGATTTATTTTTGCCATTATGACTAAACTATATACGAGTTTATGTATCATATTACACGCTCTAATCTTACATATGTTTATAAGATGCTAGCTAAATTACATATAGAGAACACGTGAATGTTGTATCTGTTAATTTAATGTAAATTCTTTTATTTCCTTTATTAACAATCCGCTTCATTAATGTTTGCCGAAATAATTCTGCGAAATACCTTATAACATCATAAATTATGATGAATTACCGCAACATTAGATCCCGCCGGCTATTTGAATTTATTAGATTAATAATGTAACGTAAAAGATACAACCTTTAGTATTTGCAAGCAACAATTGCTTAATTTTTTTTTTTAGACATTCGTGACTTACTCGAATTCCCTGCGTATTAATTGTGCCGCAACTATTTCCTGAAAGATCCGAACGCCGAATAACTCTGAAGAAGCCCTAAGTCGCTCGACGAAAACCTTGGCCCGAATGAACTTTCATAAAATGTGTTTTAAATCGTACTGCGAAAAGGAATGTTTATAAATATAATATGTAATACCTTAATGGTTTATAACACAACCTATTACATCTAAAAAGAATTAAAGACGATTTATGGTTGAAAAAAAAATATACGGTGTTGCACATCTAGGATAACACAGTAGGTAGCTTTCAATTTTTTTTTTTTTTGAAGAATCAGAACATATCACAGTATCCTCGTGCCGGTCATTACAAATAGATGCATAAGACATAGATACATATACGGTAACTGTTAGTGTACGCAATTTATTTCAAAATATGCGAGTAAAATAGCAGTTCGTTTGGCGTATGAATTTTATTTACAAATGTGCGCCGATATTTTTAATTTATAACGGATATAATAAACAGATTGTCTTGTAAACCTACTCAAATTCTACGCTTGTGCAGTTGGCGATATCATTGAGTTTGTTTATTTCGTCTTTAAGGGTATGAAAAAGCATTTTTCCGTCGCGAGAAGGAAAAATATTAGGGGGAAAAATGGATTTGTTAAAAAATAATTACCATGATAATAATAATAATAAATTATCTTTGTCTTACCTTCACCGGTTTTTCTGTTCAGGTGATACACATCGTTCTATTTAAATGTTAATCTCTTTCCTCTGATAAACCATCGTTTACACATTCTAGCTCGCGGTAAACTATTTCACTTGCACGAGCGCAACTCCGCATACAACACAATTCCCCCGCCAATTCAAAAATATGTTTAAACACCAAGAGATGGCAAACGTACGGACCATGTTACCACGTAAAAATCAAATACGGTTTCGCAATTAACGCATTAATGGCCAAAGCATCATTAACGAAACATTATCATATACATATTTTTTTTCATAATTGTATCTGGCATTTTTTTCTATTTTCTAGTTATGTATATACTAGTAAGGCGTCAAATCAACAAATTCTATCACAGAAATCACAAATTTAAAATAATTTGTTGTCGAAATTATTTTTTAAAGTATTATTATCTTTTCAGGCAGCGACGTAGTGTTTTACGGAAATAAATAAAAGATATCGTAACCCACTTGGCAAAATAACATGACTATAACGTCGTCTAAATGTTATCTTGTAACGCGAAATGTTACAAAAATATATACAATGTACCACATGCAGTAACATTTCTACGACTGTTTAATGTCCGCCTAAGCGATGTTACGAAACAATATTTCCCAGTAATGTTAATACGAGGTCTTCGAGTAACATTACTTTAACATGACGATTAATGTCGAAGTATAGCTCTTCCGTAACATTTCTCATATGTTAAAGAGAAATATTGATACAGTGTGGCAATTAAATGTTTCTATAAATATATCTACACTAATGTTTCTATTAGGATCTTTTATTTACTCCAAAAATTCTTGCTGCATTATACAAGAAACATGCTGTTGAGGTTTGTCGAGAGGTTATTTTAATTAATATAAAACGGAATCTCAATCAGTCTTATTGAAATTCAATGTTAATATTATAATTTCATGTTACCGTCAATAGATCGGGCCCCTCTGTTTATACGAATTTATCTTCACTACTAAATTACAATATTAACATTAAACATTAATGCCAGAAAAAATATATGGATAAGACATTTTATAATATAACATTATAAGTATTTTTTTGTAGTTATTTTTGCAGATACATTAAAATGGTCAATCATATATCATATAGTTCTATGTAAAAACTAAATAGTAATACTATGAATAATATTATAAATAGCTATTTAAGTAAACGAAATACATTAATAAATACTTTAAAAAGTAAAATGCTGCTTACAGAAGACAATAAAGGCATTTATTGATTAAAAAAAAAGTACAATAAATTCCATTTTAATAAACTTCAGTATTGGAAACAGATTATGGGGCACATAAATTAACATGAATAGAATCTAAACAAAAACTCACAACACATAAGAAAAACGCCCCGAATGCATTTTATTCCTTTGAACATTTTGCTGTTTTTCCATCAAATCTTTGTTTTGCATAACGAAACCATTCCATGACAGTTATTTCGTATTCTGTATCTGTGACTACAATATTTCTTCTAATTCTCTCTGAAATTAAAAAAAAAGACACCGTCAAAAATAGAGATCAGAAAAGCTATTTTATTTATATGAAAATTGAGGATAAGCTGCATATTTTATATATAACACTGTTTATAATTATTGTTAACTTTGTATTTGATCAAGAATTACTATGAATTCTAAGAATGACATTACGTGACATTGCTCATCCTTATAGCACAACAGGCAGGTTTTACTATAACATATATAGGTTATGATATACATAATACATATCTGTCTTTAAAGATCTTCCATGAATTTGAAAGGATCGATATACCTACTTTAGCATTATTATTATAAATAAAACTTACCTTATAATGTTGATTCATTATTGACGGGAATTTTTTCTCATCAAAATAATTGCGATGCACAATCCCAAGATGGTCCTATCCACGCCCTGTCCAGTCACGATTACCGTATATTGTGAAAGAGGGGGTTCACATGTTCACGCCAACTCGTGTATGCGCGGTACGAAAAAACTTGTGATGGCAAGCGATACTTTTTTACAAGTGCGCAGTGCGCAACCACAACCCCACTAACATGATTATTATAGGCTACAAAAAAATGTTAAAAAAATTCACCACCATTATTTACTTTATAGAGAAAATTTGCTCCATTAGTTTTGTGGTTTCAAAATTCTATATTTGCAGAAACATACGTACCTATCTTGCACTTTATAAAATGTAAATATGTTAATGTTACAAGCGCAAATGTTGTAACATTCCTTGTAATAATTCACCTTGTAAATATGGCAATGTTACAACTAAATATTACCTCAACATTTCTGACAACAAAGTTTTTGTTTTTGCAACATTGTTTTACAATATTTTTTCCTGATTACATTGAAATGTTACTGTAATGGCCTGCAATATTTCATTATCATTATTTAATGTTGCTGCAAAATTTCAGTAACATGTTTTTATTTAACATCGCTGTCTAGTAAATAATGTAATATTACTGGGATATCTGCAACATTACTTGCCAAGTGGGAATGTATCTGATAAATGGTTGGGCTGTGCTTGACATATTTATTACTAAATAGGGAGGTGTTTAGACTGAAAAAAAGTTGTTTATTTTTCTTTGGATTACAGTTACAATCGTCCGACTTTAAAGTTTCGTTATCCATACTTTGGCGTAATGTATAAACTAAAGCCGTTTTGTCATAATATATTATTTCTTCTTTTTCTAGTAGGTTTTGTGATATATTTTAGTTGCAGTTGTGCTCAAGTATCGTACGCACATAACTGCTCTATTACTGCGCTTCCGTAAAATAATAAAAAAAAAAAAATAAAAACAGTTTGTACGTTGTTGTTCTTGCGGTGTTTGCGAACGTTGTTATATTTTAGTTTGATATATCTTGAAGGAGTAAGGTACGCACATTTCACTTTTTAGCATATGCATATATTACTTTTTAAAACTTACAGCGATGTCTTTGCGAAAAGTTACGAAACGAAAAGACCACTTTCTATTCGAGAATTGGAAGCTATTTTAGAAGATATGTCTGATGTGGAAGATGGTGAAACAGACGCAGTGTATATTCCACCGCATGTTGACATTCTTACAGATGAAGAGGATATAAATGATACTCTTCTTATAGAACAGCAAAATATAGGAGATATTTTGCCGGCACGTTCGAAATACATTCAACTGGTGAATTTGAAGGTGATAAGGACCCGTCAGTTGTAGTAAATGAGCCAGGTACCAGTGGAAAGGGAAAAGCCAAGCAGAAAACGAACCAGTATGTTCCTTGCTGGTCAAAGACCAAACCACGTTACTCTTCATCGCCATCGTTCACTGAAGCTACAACAAAAGAAGAAATAAGTCGTCTGTTAGGAGGGAAGACACCTTTAGAGATATTTTATTTATTTTTTGACGAACATCTTTTAAATCTAATAGTTGAATTCAGTATGAAATATGCGAAACAAAATAACCGACATGATTTTACTGTATCAATAGCTCAACTGAAGCAATTTCTAGGAATTTTAATACTTACGGGTTACCTGCTACTGACATGTACTGGTCTAAGGATTTAGATAAACGTGTCGACCTGATTAGAAAATGTATGAGTAGGAATACGTTCAGAGCCATCAAACGAAACTTAACACTTGGCAGATAATAATGCTTTAGACAAAAGCGATAAATTTGCCAAAGTGAGACCAATTTTTAATGAAATGAACAAAAAGTATTTACAGTTTGGTATATTTTCATATAATTTGTCTATCGATGAGTAAATGGTTCCATATTTTGGTAGACATTCTGCCAAAATGTTTATAAAAGGAAAGCCTGTTCGTTTTGGCTTTAAAATTTGGTGCCTTTGCAGTTCAGAAGGATACCTCTACCAATTCATACCTTACGGAGGTTCCTCTCCCGAAGCAAAAAAATCCGAACATCCTTCGGGAACAAAAGTTGTTTTAGATTTACTAACTGTAGTTTTGAATCCATCGCAGTGCAGGGTGTTCTTTGACAACTTTTTTTCTAGTTATAATCTGTTTTGCTTGGAACAATAAGAGAAAATCGTTTAGCAAAGTGCCCTTTAGAAAGCAGCAAATCAGTACAAAAAAAGGATAGAGGATATTTCGACAGTATATACGATAAAAACGCTGACTAGATGGAATGACAACTCAGTTGTTACTGTTGCAACTAATAATGGTTACATACATCCACCTGTACATGTAAAACGGTATAATAGGAAACTACGTAAAGAATGCTCACTACCTCAGCCAATTGTTATAAATGATTATAACCAGCATATGGGTGGTGTTGATTTACTGGACAATGGTATTGCGAACTATAGAGTAAAAGTAAGAGGTAAAAAATGGTGGTGGCCATTATTTACTAATTTAGTAGATTCCACAATATTCAATATCGTAAATTCCTCTCAAATGTCTCAGATAGAATTTCGATCCTACTTGGTCTTGGCATTGCTTCAAATTGGCGGTATAAAGGAAAGCGAAAGTGAACACAAACAGGAAGACGAAAGAAAACTATTGTTAGGGCGTCCATCTAAAGGTAGTTTACCTAGTGAAGTGCGTTACGACAAAGTTAGTCATAATATAATTCGCCACACGGAGGGTAAAAGAAATTGTAAATTTCGACGATGACAATTTTTCTGCATCCTGTAAAGATTTTGGTTTGTCTGACCATTGCGCTCAGTTAGCTATTCTGCGTTTTTGCTTTCAGTCACAATTAAAGACCTATCTCTATAAAAGAACATTTTGTGAAAATTCTTTCAATAAATTTTGTAACTATTTAGAAAAAGAAACATGGTTGTCAGTTTATGAGCCCGATTGTCCTGACAAAGCTTTTTCCCAATTTATATCTATATTTAAATATTATTTTGATATCTGCTTCCCGATGAAAAAAAATATTTGCAAAAAAACAGACTTTCTAGCTTTCAATGGATTACACCGAACATAGTTGAATGTAAAGACAGATTGTTATTTTTAAAAGAAATGAGCCAAAGATTTCCTATATTTCAACCTGTATTTAATAATTATTCCAGATTTTACAAAAATTATATTCGTGAAAGTCAAATAACTTATAACGATATGTATATCACAAATTCAACTAACAAATCGAAAGCAATTTGGTCTTTAGTTAATGATAAAAGATTGCAACTTTCAAATAAGGACACATTACCTGAAGTTTTTATTTCCACTGAAGAAATGTGTGAGAGATTTAACAATCATTTTTCCAATCTGGCAAATAATATAATTATCGACAATAACCTTTCTGGTGCCATCGAATTCCATAAATTTGATAAATATATATCCAATTTCGATAAATCTTGTTTTCTATCTCCTGTTATTGACGCTGATTTAGTCAACATAATAAAAAAATTGAAGAGAGCGGCTTCTCCAGGCGATGATGGCATTAATCCTGCTATTGTTAAAAGTAGCTACGATTATTTTTTGTCTGTACTTACTTATTTGATAAATTTTTCTTTAGAGAAAGGCATTTTCCCTTCCGAATTAAAAGTTGCTGTAATCAAACCTATTTTTAAGAAACGAGGTAACAGCAATAACTTAAATGACTATAGACCAATCAGCTTGCTTAATGTATTCGCCAAAATATATGAGTCCGTAGTTAACAACAAATTGATTGACTATTTTCTAACTAACAATATCTTTAGTTCCAGTCAACATGGGTTTTGTCCTAATAAGAGCACACAACACAGCTTTAAATAACATAGTCACATTAATTTATTCTTCCTTAGACAAATCTCAACGTGTGTGCAAACTTATCAATCGATTTAACAAAGCCTTTGATTGCGTTAATCACTCAATTTTACTATATAAGTTGGAGAAATATGGTGTAAGAGGACTTGCGAAGAAATGGTTTATAAAGTTACTTATCTGATCGTTCCCAAAGGTGGCTTGTAAAATGTAAAATCAAACCAGTAAAAATGGAAGTTGGTATACCGCAGGGATCTGTTTTAGGCCCAACTTTGTTTTTAATATTCATCAATGACCTTCCTAAATATGTAAATGCAAACAATATAATCTTATATGCGGATGATATAAACATTGTCACCACTTCTAATAACAGCAACATTGTATTTCAAAAAATAGAATCACACTTTATCTCGGTCAATAACTGGGCCTCTTTAAATAAAATTGTAATCAACAAAGATAAAACAAATCTAGTACTATTTAAAACCAAAAACAACATAAATCAAAATACATCTTCATTGCAATTGCTAAATTTCTCTCTACCAGTAAGTGACACAACTAAGATACTCGACCTAATTTTTGAAACTACCTTAAGTTGGAAAACCCATGTTGATTTTCTTAGCAAGAATTTAGCACGGATAAATTATTCGTTGTACCATCTAAAACAGAGTTGTAGTATGATGTATTGAAAACGGTGTACTATCAGATTTTTATTCTAGACTGAGAATGGTGTTCTTTACTGGGGTGCACCCAGTGCAGCCACAAAGGATTTTTATTCTTCAAAACGTGCCTTACGAATAATCTACGGACTAAAACCACGTGATTCGGTGTAAACCCAATTTTTAAAACACATCAAATATTAAATTTATACGATATCTATATATTGGAAACATTATGTTTTGTATAGAAAAATTTTAAATCAATTTTGTAATTCAGTTAATCATACTTATAATACTAGATTAGACAATTACTTACTTCCACCAACTCATAAAACTGCAATATTTCAAAAAAGATTGAGTTCATGGATGTAGACTATACAATGTACTGCCCAATAATATTAAAGGAATACAGCAATTTTTTAAATTCAAAATTCTGTCAAAATTTATTATTAAACAAAAACTGTTATAGTTGGAAGATTTTTTTGCAAAATATATTTAGTTATATATATTACCCAAATACTTAGTTTTGTAAGGAGTTGTTCCTTGTTTCTTTTTTCGACGTTTTTCTTGTGTTTTGGAAAATAAGTGATATTATTATTATTATTTATTATTATTAATTATTATTATTATTATTATTATTATTTTATTATTATTATTATTTATTATATATTGATTATTATTATTATTTATTATTATTAATTATTATTATTATTATTATTATTTTATTATTAATTAGTTATTATTATTTATCACCAAAGTTTCGTTTTCGAAACATTATTTTTAGTATTTTGGAAATTATTATATATCACTTATTTTAGCAGAAAAGATTACTTAGATGTAGGTTATTAGTAAATATACATAAATATTTTATGTCATTTATAATTATTTTTACTCTTGACCATTATTGGGTTAATCAATCCTTATCAGTCCGTTGCGGAGGAGGTTGTTCAAGTTTTACGATGCGAATTGTCCGTATTATCGATTTTTTTTTTGGATTTAACATTCAATCTTCTAACATCGCGGCCTGATCGTAACGAAATCATGTAAGGATATAAAGGGGATTCGCGAGAGAATAGAAATAAGCTTTCGAATTTTCAGAATGCGCCGATGGAACATCAATCATATTTTGCACAACGATCATGTTAATAACCCTAAGGCTTTCACGAGTGCCAGGGTTTTAGGATTCTGGCGCTGTTCCCGTTACCCATCAAGAGTCACCAAATATTTTTCGGGAAATTCATGAAGGAATTGATAAACAGAGGGCACGAAGTACACGCGGTTAGCCATTATCCACACGTTGGCTTCGCTCAAAAGTAAGTACGGCCGTCAAGACTATTCGATTCTATAAATAAATATTCTATAGTTACCACCATATAAATATTAATGGAAGCTTGCCAGAATCCATAGGACAATTACCATTGTACAAAGTCAATAGAGGGATACTGGCGAAAATTAAATACGTTTTAAGGACGTGCGGCAGCGAAATATGCGAACACTTGTACAAACACCAGTCCATAATAGATTTGAGGAATTCGACGTTGAAGTTCGATTTAGTCATATCGGAAGTATACGGAACTGATTGCTTATTGGTTTTTGCACACCATTTTCAAGCGCCAATTATCGGCATATCTGCCACGGACATGTTACCATGGGCGGCAGCTAGGATGGGCAATCCGGATAATCCAGCGTATACGCCGAATTATTTCTACGCGAGTGGGGAGGATATGTGGGTTTACGAGAAATTGGGGCTACTTTGGGCATTGTTCTCCATGAAAGTAGGGTATTTCCTGTATTCCACTGCCCCGGCAGAAATTAGAGCAAAAGAATTTTTCGGCAACGATATCCCACCATTAGAGGACATCGTATCCAACACCAGTTTATTGCTCATCAATTCCCATTTAAGTGTTAACTTGCCGCGTCCGATGGTGCCCGGCATCGTGGAAGTTGGCGGTTTGCACATCGAGAGGCCTAAACCCTTACCCAAGGTAATTCTTAACTCCACTCTTTAAGGGGAGGTTTACATATATATATCGGAAAAGTCCAAAAACTTTGAGCTTTTTTTTTCAGACAAAGGAAAATATATACGAAATACGGCTTTTTCTCAATAAATATATTAAAACTTGAACATTAAAAAAATATATTTTTTTTAATGACAAGACCACTATAACGTTCGCTATTTGTATCTAGGTAGCAGTGTGCACAGAAAACACGGTCAAACTGCGTAAACTCTAGCATACGCAAAAGTGATCCGAAATTGAAAATAAAAAGAAGAGTTAGAAATATATTCAATTTGTTGGAGGTTATACCTAAATTTAACCAAATAAGTCGAAAGCAAACAATGTGGCAGATACCTGGACTTTAATTTGATTATTTTCTATTTCTTTTTTGTGTGTATGTGGATATAAAAATGTGGAATATTGCAATTTTTAGTATATTATAGGTATAACCTCCAATAAAAACTGTTTACATTAAGAAAACAAAAGAATTAAGTTGATATATTGAACATTTGAAGAACTAGAACTTACGCAGATTTGAAAAATCATGTTTCGAGAAAAACGCCTTCAAAGTTTCTCAGCAAACATTTTTACAAATAGTTATACATTAATCCTTCTTCTTCTTCATACTTCAGCATTTGCAAAATTTGTTGCTTCCCTTTAGACAGCACAGCAAGTTTTGCAGCGCTGGACATATTCTGCTCTGCTCGTTGTATGCGCTGACGATCAGAATTGATGACGAATTTTTTGGCATCAAGTCCTACTGCAATTCCCACCGCATTCATTATTTTTAATACAAAAAAGTAACCTTCATTGAATAAATTTGCGGCAATGTAGGTAGCAAGTTGAATTGTTTATGGGTCGCAGTGTAAATCTTTTGGAGCTAGTTTCTACACACATGAACTAAACGAGTCGTTTCAGTTTTGACAATTTTTTCCAATGCATCTTTGCAAGAAATCACTCTAGAAAAAAACTTCATAAATCGGCCTAATAGTATCTTGATTTTTTTTTTTGCAAGAGAGGGTCATGTATGAATGAAGCAAGCTCAACCTTGGCTTCTGCAACGCGCCACTTACACAGGCTGTCTACACATTTTGGACAATAATGTATCGTGGATCCCGCGTCGGTTGAATATTTATAATGGAATGTAGCCCAAATAGCTGCCTTCATTTTTATGCAGAATCTGGATGTTGTCTAATTGCCAGTCACATATACACTACTGTTAAATTATCAATAACTCTGTCAGTCAGTTTACCAGCGCCCTTTCTTCAAAGTCCACTCATTCTTTTTTGTACATCTCCAACGCATTTCTTTTTTTTTCTGAACAGTAACATCTTCGTACGGCTAAAAATCACAAATTGCTTAAAAATTGTCTTGTCTCAGTCGCCTATCCGAAATCGTGCGAAAATTTCTTTTAAGGCATCGCATCGACTTCCATTTTTCCTGTGCTACTCTGATGATCCGTAGTACGGTTACCTTTGCCATTATATTCTAGCCAGCTTTTCTAAGAAATTGTAAGTAAGTGCAGCTGCAATAAATTGATACATTTTATGGTAAGTAGTTTTCTAAAGCGGGGGAAAGTGTGTTTTAAGTAAAAGAAATATTGTTAGATCAGTTTCTTCAAATGTGCGTTTTATTTCGGATCTAATTGCTTCATATTATTGTAATATAAATAGCTACTCTGTCGTTTATTTGTGATCCCGACTGCAGTGGCATTTCTAATCACTAAAGACAACTATACATACAGTAACAAACAATAAGTATGATATTCGACCCGAGCAGCCCCGAGTCGAATATGGTATTGCATCTAATATGCTCCGTTTGTGTTCGGTACACCCGCTCTTTTAATAAGCCGTAGCGGCTTAAACAATGCGAATATACGAAAACCGCTTAACCATGTATGTTATATATTTGGAGCTTTCAAAAAATGCAAAAAACCAAAAATCGATTTTTCCAGTCAAATACATGTAAACCTCCCCTAAGACACTAGTTTACACCAAAATGTACATTTATGAGAATAGATGTACACCATTATTTCTTCCGCTGAATTCGCAAATCAAATTAAATTTTTTTATGGAACAGTTTTTGAGATATTGTAATTTTTTTCAATTTTTCGACCTTTTTTCACTTGACAAATCATATCTCGAGCTAGAAATGTCCGATTGGTTCGTTCTTTGTACCCAAATGCAAGGTATTAGATGACGAACAAATATGTATAATCGGATCTTTGATGGGTAAAGTGGTTCAAAATATATCGATGAAAATAGGGCACATTTTCAAAAAAAAATCATATTTTACAGTGATTCTGTGCCGACAGAAAAGTACAAATCGTTAAAAAACGTCTGGTTTCTGTTCATGTACGTAAGATGATACTTCTACGTAAGAACTAAGACCAACCAGAAGAAAATCGACAGAAAAATGACAAATTTATAAGCAATTGAATAATAAATCCAAATCCGTATATTTCCGAATATTTTATTTTTTTCCGACAATTTATTGGGTGTAAACGCTTGCAATACATTCTTGACATTTTGTGTGTTAGAAATAGTTGTGGCTCTTGCTTTGTCTTCGGTTGCTTTTGGGATCCGTTCTCTAGTGAGAAACATACATAGTCTCCAACATTGCTTCATCCCAAAATCCTTGATAGCGCCATTCAATGGTCTTATTTGTTGGTGTAAATCTCTCGCCGTGTTCGTCACTTACGTCACAAGATTGTCCGGAAAGAAATTTCAAATGCGGAATGCAAGAAAATGGATTTTAGAGACATATTTACACCTGTAAGAAATAAATAAAATGGTAAAAACATACAATAGAAAACAACCAGGAATGAAATTATATAATGGCATTCCGTACCCATCTTGTTGTAGTTCTACAGCAAATAATTTCCTCGGCTTTTAATTGTTCCCAAGAAAATTGGTAACAACCGCTGAAATGAATTCCAGCCTCGTTTTCAAACAGGTGTTAAATATTTTGGGAAAATCTGTGCTTTTTACAATTTCTTTACGTGTGGATCATCGAAGACGCCTTCCTTGATTTTTGCTAAAGAAGCTGCGGGAAAAGGGTTTTCAAATAGGAAAATACTTGGCCTTCCTTGTCTAAGGCTTCACAAATTTTTAATGAGGCCAAGTTTAATGTGGCAAGCGCTGGAAGGATTATATTTTCTTTTTTGACAAGAGGCCGTATTTAATATTGTCTTTGCCCACTGTAACGTTCTCCCTTTCTGGCCAGTCTTTTCTTCATAAATGATGTTCACGAGCACGACTATCCCAGAAGCAAAGAAAGCAGCAAATTTGTATATCCACCCTGCATTCCACACAACATGCCGACGACTTTGAGATCGGAACATATTTTCCAGTTGTGATGCTCATATTGAATGTATTTTAGCAAACTGGCCATTGTGGCGTATGATTCTTTAGTGTTGATGGCATGAGCGATGGGGATAGAAGGTTTTTCATTTCCAATATGCAGTAGGACTGCTTTCAAACTCTCCTTACTACCATCAATGAACAAGCGCCACTCATTTGGATCATAAGGCTCTCCGAGTTGCTCAAACAATGCAGGAATATCGTTGCGTAGCATATGTCGTTTTCCTTCTTAAAAATTGTGTGCGTAAGGTTTTACACGGGTTTCTGTAAAATGTTCCATTTACTCCTGGAGCCAAACAGTTCCGTTGCTTTAAATTGTCGAAAAAAATAAAATATTCGGAAAATATTGGATTTGGATTTATTCACTCAATTGCTTATAACTTTGTCATTTTTCTGTCGATTTTCTTCTGGTTGGTCTTAGTTCTTACGTAAAAGTATCATCTTTACGTACATGAACAGAAACCAGACGTTTTTTTAACGATTTGTACTTTTCTGTCGGCACAGAATCACTGTAAAATATGTTTTTTTTGAAAATGTGCCCTATTTTCATCGATATATTTTGAAACGCTTTACCAACAAAGATCCGATTATACATATTTGTTCGTCATCTTAATACCTTTGCATTTGGGTACCAAGAACGAACCAATCGGAACATTTCTTAGCTCGAGATATGATTTGTCAGTGAAAAAAGGTCGAAAAAATGAAAAAATTAAATATCTCAAAAACTGTTCATAAAAAAAATTTTAACCTTGATTTCGAATTCAGCGGAAGAAAATACATTAGGAAATCTATCTCTCATCAAATGTACATTTTCGGTGTAAACTAGTGTTATTATTTTAGGTGCTAAAAGACATCGTGGAATCGTCGAAAAATGGTGCAATTTACTTTAGCATGGGTACAGTCGTCGATGTGAGCACAATCGATATGTCCACACTGTACCTTCTTTTAGGGGCTTTCTCGCAACTACCACAAACTATTATTTGGCAAGGGGTGATAGAGAATATAACGTTTCCCAACGGTACGTACGCGTTCCCTTGGGTCGAACAAGTCGATTTGCTGTGCCACCCGAACTTGAAAGCTTTCGTTACGCATGGAGGTCTGATGAGCTTACAAGAGGCGGCTTACTGTGGAGTTCCCATCCTGGGAATCTCGATATATCCGAATCACAAACGTAATATACTTAAATACGTGGACAACGGGGCTGGATTGTTCATCGATTACGATTACCTAACGGAAAAAGGCATAACAGACGCATTAAATGATTTGGTTACCAACACGACATATAAGGAGAACGCCGTGAAGTTGTCGAAGATATTTAGCGACAGACCAATGGGTGCCATGGAGGCTGCTGTTTATTGGACGGAGTACGTGGTCAGGTTCGGTGGTGCCCCTCAATTGCGCAGCAAAAGCGCTGACTTAGTGTGGTTTGAATACTATTTGATCGATTGTCTTATTATTTGGGCATGCTTATTAACCATGGGGATGATGATGACAGTTGGGTTTAGCTATGCGTTTCAAGATTACATAGACGATGTGTGGATCATCAACTATATCACGCAGAACTCTATAAACGAAATATCTCAAGAGAATGACAAAGATAAATAATTTTCCGCTTAGTAATTGCTTACGTATCTCCTTCTTCTAATGTATAATATATAAAAATATATATGTTTCCTTTACGTTCAAATTTAATTTATTTACATATCTATCATAGATTTAGCAAATACATATAACTGCGTACCAAAAAATTGCAACACCTTGAAGGATTTGAGTCATAAAGCTGAAATTTTGGCAAGTTTCAAGTAGTAAATCATAACTACTAGTTTTCAGTAGTAAATCACAACTGGGAAAAAGATTACCAACAATCAGCAAATAAGTTTCCTCCTTGAGGTATTGTTTGTTTGTTTTTTTTTTTTGATTTGCTTCACTGCTCTTTCATCAATCGATATTATTTTTATTATTATTCTATCTTGTTTGCAATCGTTTTAATTTCTATTTTATGAGAGTATCAGTTTTTCTGATGTTTCTGAAGTTTCAAGCAGTAAATCATAACTATTAGTTTTCAGTAATAAATCACAACAATTGGGAAAAAGATTACCAACAATCAGCAAATAAGTTTCCTCCTTGAGGTATTGTTTATGTTTTTTTTTTTTTTTGATTTGCTTCACTGCTCTTTCATCAATCGATATTATTTTTATTATTATTCTATCTTGTTTGCAATCGTTTTAATTTCTATTTTATGAGAGTATCAGTTTTTCCTGATGTTTCTGAAGTTTCAAGGCAGTAAATCATAACTATTAGTTTTCAGTAATAAATCACAACAATTGGGAAAAAAGATTACCAACAAATCAGCAAAAAATTTAATGGTGATAAGTTTCCTCCTTGAGGTATTGTTTATGTTTTTTTTTTTTTTGATTTGCTTCACTGCTCTTTCATCAATCGATATTATTTTTATTATTATTCTATCTTGTTTGCAATCGTTTTAATTTCTATTTTATGAGAGTATCAGTTTTTCTGATGTTTCTGAAGTTTCAAGCAGTAAAATCATAACTATTAGTTTTTCAGTAATAAATCAACAACAAATTGGGAAAAAAGATTACACAACAATCAGCAAAAAATTAATGGTGATAAGTTTCCTCCTTGAGGTATTGTTTATGTTTTTTTTTTTTTTGATTTGCTTCACTGCTCTTTCATCAATCGATATTATTTTTATTATTATTCTATCTTGTTTGCAATCGTTTTAATTTCTATTTTATGAGAGTATCAGTTTTTCTGATGTTTCTGAAGTTTCAAGCAGTAAATCATAACTATTAGTTTTGAGTAATAAATCACAATAATTGGGAAAAAGATTACCAACAATCAGCAAAAATTTAATGGTGATAAGTTTCCTCCTTGAGGTATTGTTTATGTTTTTTTTTTTTTTTTTTGATTTGCTTCACTGCTCTTTCATCAATCGATATTATTTTTATTATTATTCTATCTTGTTTGCAATCGTTTTAATTTCTATTTTATGAGAGTATCAGTTTTTCTGATGTTTCTGAAGTTTCAAGCAGTAAATCATAACTATTAGTTTTCAGTAATAAATCACAACAATTGGGAAAAAGATTACCAACAATCAGCAAAAATTTAATGGTGATAAGTTTCCTCCTTGAGGTATTGTTTATGTTTTTTTTTTGATTTGCTTCACTGCTCTTTCATCAATCGATATTATTTTTATTATTATTCTATCTTGTTTGCAATCGTTTTAATTTCTATTCTATGAGAGTATCAGTTTTTCTGACATATTAATGGAGTGAAAAATCTGATTGGGCTCACAAATGCGGATGAGGAAACAAAAGTATATATCGGTATATCCCGTTTCCATTTTGGTCTGGTGTTTGTTAAATAATTCATGCTTTTAATTAACTTCTGAATACACACTTAGCAATGAGTTATAACATAATCTACATTGGAAATATCTCAGCCGGCCTACATACATACAAGACCAAATAGGTAGTCATAAAATAGTTATCAATCATAAAAATTCGCTCCGTCTACATCATTTTCAACGGCTTTCCTCACGATATCGTTTAAATTATAGACAGAAAATCATTTATAGATATCAGCACTAATTGTTGTTGTGGAATAAGTAAACATCGTGAAGCAGGTTTCTTATTATCGAAGTATGCTATTCGCTTTTCATTGAAATGAGTGACCCCGTAGATCGCGAGCCTTTTACTAGTCGCAAATAGCATAAACAGTTGTCTTTGGAAAATAGGCGATATTGTGAAAAAACGGTCTGGGTATGCGGACAGGTTGCGTACACTTACCGACCCATTTTTGAAATATCGATGCGCAAAACGTACGTAAAATGATATAATTAATTCCTTATGGTAATTAATCCTGCATGACTTGCTAAAACACAGCCGACTATGCAACTAATTCTACATATTAAAACAAATACACGCGGCCACATGTTTAATACATTTCCGGAAATATTTGTAATCCGATATGATTTCGATATGTGGCGAAGTGAAAGTGGATTCATTTTTGTCTTAAATTCGGTAGGTGTTATTTTTAATAATTTTTACATAAAAAATTCTTTGGGTTTTCGTAAATTCATAAGCTGTTTACGCATATGTTGTTTATTTAAAGCGTTATCTTGTTGAGACATATTAATACTTTTCGCTTTACTTTTACTAAACCAATCGCATCCAAATATATTCATATTCATTTCATATTCATTTATTTAGTCATCAATATTTGCATGACATGTCAATAAACAATACACAGTAAAGATATATATAGTAAAATAAAGTAATAACAAAACAACATATTAAAATACTTATAAATAATTGAAGCTTAAGAAATCATCTACATCATATATTGTATTGGTGAGTAGGAGATCTTTCATTTTCTTTCCGAATTTTTTGTTGCTCAGTTTCTTTATCTCCTTCGGCAGATGATTATATAGCTTTATACCATAGCAGTCCATTTCCTTTTGTGTGACACACAATCGATGATGTGGATGAAGGAAATGTCCTCTTTAATAAGAATTAGAGGATTTCTTGTCTTTTTTTGACATTATTTCAACTTAATGTATCGTCACATTGACACATAATTAAGGAGTGACTATCCAAGAGTCAATAAATCTGCAATGCCTGATTTTGTGAGACTACGTGTTCTAAAAATTTTTGAGTAGTTTTTTTTTTTTTTACTGTCAAAGAAGCAAGTGCTTCTTGGCAGCAAAAAATAACTTCCCCCGGATTTTGGTTAACTAAAGGCTAGATTTAACAAGTAGTTTTGCTGAAATGGAATTAATTGTAGATCTTTTACATCATTACTGTTAGTTTACAGCAGGAATGTATTTACAAATAAAAAAAAACTCTTTAATAAAAAAAAAAGGAAATTTGATAATATAGTAACTAGTGTTTATAAACTTTTAGTGATTAAATAACAAATCCTGGTATTAGCTAAACACTTCTCGTCAACACAGTACAACACTCTAGCAGATTTCGCCGGAGGATTACGCAATGGATCCATGTTTTAACGAGATACAAGAGTACTTGAAACAGTTTGGCGGGGGTACAGTAGCTTTGGAAAAGAATTGCGAAAATGGAATAGCCACGATTCGTTTTGCAAATCCTACTAAGAAAAATGCCATAACTGGTAATTAAAATAGAATGATGGCTAAAACTGATTCTCAACGTTTTCTGCAATTAGGTGCGATGATGATCGATTTGAGGAGACACATCTTGAGTTTGGAAAGGTGGCACGAAGGCAAGGCGGTTATAATATGCGGTGAGGGTAACTTTTGTTCGGGAGGCGACCTCCATCTTGCTAAAGAGTCTGGTAATGCCAAAGGGGCGCTGTATATAAGCAAGTGGATGCAGGACACTTTGCTGCGTCTGCACAAATTACCCTTGATAAGTGTATGCTTGCTTTCCGGTCCCTGCTTAGGGGGTGGTGCTGAAGTTTCAGTGTTTTGCGATTACCTTTTGGCCTCCACGGATGTAGCATACGGTTTTGTGCACGCAAGGATGAACATTGTGCCTGCTTACGGTGGAGGTTCAAGGTCGCTTTGAAATATCTTTCTCGTCGCGTATTAAATTTACATCTTCCAGATTAATACAGAAGATAGGCTATCAAAATGGTTTGGACTTGCTTCTGACGTCCAAGATACTCACTGCTGATGATTGCTTGCGCTTAAGGTTAGTTGAGAAGGTAATCCCTAAAGAGAATGCTTACGAAGAGACTTTAAAATGGACCTTAGAGAAGGTGAAACACCATTACAGTGTTACAAGAGGAATGAAGCAAATTGCTGTCAATGTTAACGCAAATTTGCTCGAAGAAGCTTTAAAATACGAAGGGGAAATCTTCCGCCCGTTCTGGGGATGTGAGAAGAATAAATTAGCGTTGGAGAGCAAGATTAAACATTTGTAATAATCGTCATGATGTGTAGTACAATAAATTAGATTATAAGTCGCTATGAGTGTTTGTTTTTTTCATTTCATTGCAAAGATCACAAGCTTTAACGTGGAAGACCCATATAATCCTGTGTGTTATATTTACTGAATATGCCTAGGACATGTCACAACTGTTTATGAATGGATATTATTACGTTTATTAAGTGGAACATCGTCACAGGGCTGTAGGTGTTAGCCATTGCCTTTAGGTAACGCCTCCATCATCGACTCCCACGTTATTTACCAATGCATTTATAATTTTAAATACTGTATATAGTGATTTACAGTAAATTCGCTACGGTCGCGGGTGTTATAAAATGGCATGTACCGCAATCGTATGATGCAATTCTGTGGCGTTTTACTGGGAAAGCAAATTATAAAAATTGGGTGATTAATTATTCATATATTATATATGCGCTAAAATCTAACGCCAATAAAGAAATCAAAACGAAGGCCCACTGATAATACGCACGTCTGATATTTATTTACACCTACTGTCTACCTGATATTTAAAAGTTGATATTTCCGAAAAATCCTTTCCGAAATTAGTAAAATATATATATAGGGGAATAAAAAACGACATGTTACAACTAGATACCCAGGTAGCAGAGTGACGTATAATGACGTTTAATAAACGTTGATATCACGTATTAGACGTAATATCGACGAGTAATACACGTCATTTTACGTCACTCTGCTCCTGGGTATAGATTTGCTAGGATTGTTGCTCCTTGCATATTTTTCCCCTAGCTCGTAGTATTCTTCCAATTGCGTCATTCCAGGTCTGCTTCGGTCTTCCTCTTTTTCTTCTGACTTGTATCTTGCTTCGTACACTTTCTTCACTTGTCTGTTACTGTCCATTCGTTGTATATATCCCCACCAACTCAGTTGTCTTTCTTCAATAAATTCCAAAACTGGTTGTATCCCTAATTCTGCCCGTATTTGTATGTTTCTAATTCTATCTTTCCGGGTTACGCCTACCACTCGTCTCAAATATTTCATTTCGGCAGCTTGTATTTTACTTTTTTGTTTGTTTGTAAGGGCCCAAGACTCACATCCATAAGTTAAAACTGACCGATATATTGTGTTAAAAATCTTTATTTTTGTTTGCTTAGAAATTTCTTTTTTATTTATAAATTTTTGGTTCATTGCGTAGTATAACTTGATTGTTTTGTCAATTCTCTCATTTATTTCTGCTTCTTGTTTTCCTGTTTCTTCCAATGTTACTCCTAGATATTAAATTCCTTAACTTGCTCTATTTTGTATTAATTATTCAAATTTTAGTTTTAAACGTTATGGTTTCCGATCACCAATATTTTAGTTTTTTCTGTGTTTATTGTCATACCCTCCTTTCCATGTTTTTTTTTCCATATATCAAATTTTCTTGTAGTTGTCTTTCACTATCGCCATTATTACTAACATCGTCTGCAAAGATTCCGTTAGCTATTTTCAATTCTCTGTAAATTCTTATGCCCACAAACACTTTATTGACTTTTTGTTCGCACGTTTTTATGATGGTATCCATAATGTATATTGAATAACGTTGGACTTAGTCCACCTCCTTGTGTTAGTCCCATGTCAGTCTTGAACCCTTCCGATTTCATGTTGTTTTTGATCACATAATTTATGTTAGTGTCGTATAAGTTTTTTATAATTCTTATTAGTTTGTTGTGTACACCCTTTTCTTTTAATCCTGACCATACTTTTGTTCTCGCAACTGTATCAAATGCTTTCTCTAGATCAATGAAAGCTAAGTAGAGGTTTTTGTTTCGTTGATGTTGTTTTTTCTATTAGTTGTTTCAATGTAAAAATGTGATCTTGGGTACTCCTTCCAGCTCTAATCCACTTTGTGCTTCTGATAGTTAGGTTCAATTATCGGCGTTAGCTATTCTTGATCAGTTGTTCGTATATCTTTACAATTGTGTTCAGTAAGTTATGCCTCTGTAGTTGTTACAATTTTTCTTATCTCCCTTTTTATATATGGGTGTTATCAGTGCTGCTCCCCATTCCTCTGGTATTTTTTCTTCGCACCACGCCTTATTTAGTATTTCCAACAGTGCTGTCATACCTGTTCCTCCTAGGTTCTTATCATTTCTGCCGTGATTTTGTCATTCCGGGTGCCTTTCCATTTTTCATTCTGTTTATTACGTGCATCACCTCCTCCATGTTTAGTTTTTTTCAATTTTTTGGTTCGCCCTATTGATCTTGCTTCTCGGGTCACTCCTTTGGTCTCGTTGTCTTCAGTAGTTGTATTTTATGTTCTAATAATTCTTGAAAATATTCTTTCCATCTATGCATAACATCTAATTTGTCTGTTAATATCTCTTGTCTTTTGTTCTTTATATATATCTCTTGTACCGGTTTTTCCGTTCTAAAAGATTTTAAAACTTTATAAAATAGTTTCTGATTTTCTGAACTAGTCTTTTCCATTCTTTTTCCGAATTCTGTCCATGATCTTTTTTTCGCTTCTATCACTAAAATTTTAACTTTTGTTTTCTTTGGTTCTTATATATTTCATGTTGTTCTGGGGTATTGTTTGTGAGATATTTTTTCCATTCTTTTTTTCTTCTTTTTGACTTCTTCTTAATTTCATTGGTTCCACCATGCTGTTTGTTTCTTTGGTTTCTGTTTTATATATTCCACATGTCTCTCTTGCTGTATCGATTATTATATTTTTAAAAATTTTCCACCTCTGTTGAATATCAGCCTGTTTTATATCTTCCAGGTTTGTTTTGTATTTTTGTGTTTGTTCTTTGTTGATATTTAGCAGCTACATAGCTGTTTCTAAGTGCATATACTTTTATTGTAACGTGTCTTTCTTTTCGGGGTTTTGGTCTATTATTAGTTTCTAAGTTACTACTTTTTATTCTGGCCATAAGTAAATAGTGATCACTATATATTTCAGCTCCCCTTTTGACTTTTACATCTAATATATTTTTTCTTTCTTCCTTATGCACTAATACATAGTCTATTATTGATTTTTCTGCTCTACTTAGTTGCACTCTAGTGTATTTGTGTATTTGCTTATGCTCGTAGAATGAGTTTGTAATTATCATGTTTTGTAATTGGCAGAATTCCAATAGTCTTAATCCATTGTTATTTCGGAAATCTTCTCCATGATTTCCTATTATTGTTTTATATTCGTTGTCTTTTTTCCCCATTCTCTCCACCTATTCACCACCTCTACCATTAAAATCCCCCATAATATATACCATTCCTTTCGCTTCTTCTGTTAATTTTGTTAAATCCTCCCAAAACTTATCTTTTTCCTCTCCCTTTTCATTTTCATCCGGTCCATATACTGATATTATTGTTCTAAATATTTCTATTTTATTTCTTAGTTCTACTGAGAGCATCCTTTCAGAGACAGCCTTCCATGCTGAGATTTGGTTTGTCAGTGTTTTATGTATTATGCATCCTACTCCTGCTGCTGCTCTTTGTGTAACTGGGACTCCATTGTATATCAGCTTGTGATCGTTTGTCAAGTACATTTCTCCTTTCCCTTTCTTTTTTGTTTCACTTATTGCTAGTATTTCCATATTTGTCTGTTCAAATTCATTTATTAGTTCGATTTCCTTTCCTTCTAAGCTTCTGATATTCCATGCTCCTAGTTTCCATGTCCTTGCCATATTAAATCCTTAAATCGCGATTGTAATAATGGCCGTTAGCAATGAATGAGGTAATGGATTATTGCTGATCTAATTTAAAACTTTGTAAAATTAATAAAATGCAGGGAGAAGAGGGAGGGGAGTTGGCCTGTGATTGGCCCCACCACATAACAACATATAATTGTGTAATATCAACCAACAACAACCCATCGAAGCGCTTATTAATCTAAAAAAAAACATCATATAATAAAATAGTTAAAACGCCTCCATTGATACCATTTAACAACAAATAAGAAGAGCGTTTTAACATTTTCCCACCAACGGGAAGTAGGTATTGCCGCAGAATATGCGTTTAACTTCCTATAAATAAAGATCTGAAGAGTAGAACCGAAATAATTTTATGGAATCCACATGGAACACGGCGGCGGCGACGAATTCCATAGGTCTACATATCCTTATTTTAAAACACCACGCTACGCGCATAAAATCGCATGTAAATGCGTTAGGTACCCTTAGATTTACATATTTAGCGCATTTCGATTTCAAGCAGCACCAGAAATAACAGAAAAAAAGGGTTGACATGTGCACACTGTTGATGTACGCTATCCACTGTTTTATACATAGTACAGCAGACAGAGGCAGTGCAAACAAACTTTGTAATTGCGGAGAGGATGCAGCTTCCATACGTACTTTTGCGGATAATATTCCTTATGCTTTACATCCTTATATCGCGTTATTTTAGGGCGTTAATGTAATGATAGGCGAAAGTATTCTTCCAGGAATTTTTAATATTTGCTCAAATAGTACACAATATTTGCGAAGGTAAATTGCAACATTATATCGAGATATAACTAAAATATGTTTCTAAATAAAAACAGAATATATAATTGATTTCCTGCAAAACCAGATAAATGAATTTTCCAAACAAATCTGAATTAATATATCATAATAGGGATTTGGGTCATAGATTTGTCTACTTCCTTCTAAACACGTAACTGTTCCCAAACAGGTTTGGAAATTTTGACAACTCGTCTCAAAATCCTAACGCTACCTCCATAAACTATTATGCAGCGGTTGCCATTTTTCGTAGCTGCTTTTCATGTAGCATTACGTTTTAAAGACGAATTGTTTCCAACCCGCTTTGGAAATGTGATTTGAGTACGGCCATTTTTAATTTAATTGTTATTTTAAGTTATAAAGTGACTTGATCTTAATAGATGAGAGTGTAAGCTATTTATATTTGCGTATGAAAACGCCTTGCCAATTTTGTTAAGATATTAGCTCGCTTTTATTGTTTGATTGTAGTGTTCATGTAAGTAAAAGAACAATGAAGTACGAATAGTATGTATATGCTAGATGGTCCAGGAGAAGAATAGTGGACTCGAAAAGAACATTACGATAAAAAACAGTTAATGAGAAATAAATTGCCTGAATTACCAGACAAAAAAAAATACAAGACGCGAAACTATGTCACACGATTAATGTTGCTAGTATTTCAAGAAAGAGACCTCTTCCTTCTTGAAAAATCGAGGAAAAGCGTCATGGCTGCCAACTATTTCTTAAATACGAGGTGTTATAGCCGTCAAAGTGTATAAAAATTCTTTATGGCAGATGAAGCTATTAAAAATGCCAGATTATGTGGAATTTGTAAAGTCACACTTTCAGCAGCTACTCCTCAAGAAAAACCAGTAGGCGACTATATATCTATAAATCTTCGATTTAATTAGAAAATTACGTGGTACTGAAAGTCACTGCAATGAAAATAATTCATTTGCTTGTACATTTAAACATTGAAGAAGCACATAGACTTTATAATGAGCAAATTAGTGTGAGGAATCTTCTTCTTTATCATTATTTTTTTCATTTACAGCTTGATCTTTAATAATACTTTTTAATTTAGTGTTTTTTTTTATATTATTTTGGGTATCTGGTAGGTTACATTGGCTCATATTCTTTCTGCAGTGTAGGATTGGTTTCTAAGAATAACTAACAGCTTCTTGCGGGTTTCGCCGTGTGTCAAAACTTTCGCTCGACGTTTCGCTGTTCATACTGACAGCTTCTTCAGGATAACTGAACTGGTGAAAGCCTACGCAGTGGTTTCTAAGAATCCTACATTTTATGTATGATCAGAAGATATATCTGGAAGGAGACGTGGAAATTGGATCTGCGTTATTTAATATTTAAATTCGTTAAAACATTAATATAAACAAATTTGGAAGCTATTTTAAAATGTAAAATTGCACGAGAAAATGAAAGAGCATTTGATTTTAAAAAATGCAAAATTGTAAACAAAGCAGTTGTCTTTTGTTATTTCACGATTTACTTACGTAAAAGTTAAATGGCGCCAGTATAACTACATCATATCTATGTATACTGATGACGCGTCTGGGAATACATATGCTTAGAATCACGGTACAAACAACACGGTATGTTCTATTTGAATCTCAAATTCGTCAAGGTCGTTCGGAAGACGTCATTGCGGAGCACATAAAAAACAACCAAATACATCTATGGTGACTATACGGTAAATAGTAAAATGTTAAAATCCAAATTTATTCACATCACTATTACTTAATAAATAATTACCTAATAAATAAAAAGAAGGTAGATAGACTCAAGAAACCCTCAAGAAAAATAATAAAATGAACCTCTTTTATTGATTATTTCTTATTACCAAACCATTTTAAGAAAATTATTACTAATGAATGTATAATGGATGTATTTCAACAATCACAGTTAACTGTACCATAATATACTGGATTCAGAAAAATAGGTACACTTCTCACAGGAAAATCGGGACACCAGCAATTCAGAATTTTGAAATTTCTTGATTGTAAATGCAACTTTCGTAGGATTCACTTATCATAGCGATAAATCACTTAATTATGTATTTTACTGCGATCAAAGGTAACGACTAGAAATGTAAACAGAAAAATAAATATATAGAGAGAAAAAGATTTATGTATAGAATAAACAAATCGGAGTTTCGGTGGCGGCGTTTCCCTTAGAAATAGCAATGAAAAAAAAATACATAAACAACAAAAAGAATTCTTGAATAGACGGCTTCATTTAGAAATATATATCTATTTAACTTTTTTAATGTTATGTAGAGATAATTCTTTTTTAAGAAAACATGTGGTGATGGGATTTTATTATTTAAAATGATGTTACTCGTTAGTACTGCTTTGATATTAATTACTTACTTGGATTTATGCTCGCGAGTATTAGTTTAGCAATAGATAATAGGTTTGTTCGCTGTGGAATCAGAAACTATCCACAACTGAACGACGTATGCGTAATAACAGCTGTGCGTTCGCACTGCAACAATTTCGTATTTTGACCGTTGGTAATTTAAAATTTGGTGTTCGCACAGTGTGAAAATGTAGTCAGTGACAGTTTGTGATTAATCCAGAAAGTTCACGGATTTCTTGTGGATTTTAAATTCGCTCATGCGCACTAAAACGAGAGAGATACACTGCGCCGTGTGCTCCGCCGGCTGACATATAAATTCCAATTGCTGGACACAGATGGCAGTAGTGTCAGTTTTGGATGTGTTCACAGAGCAAATTATCAAACTAATTTCAAACTACAATCATGCGCACTGGAAAAACCGAAATAGTTTCCAATTAAGTTCTGATTCGCACAGCGAACAAACCTAATATGTCAGTCAGCCTCCTCAGTTTTGGGATAATGTGATTTTCACAGGTTTATTGACTACACTATTATTGATGTATTAATTACTATTGTTGTTTAATATTCTTAAATAAAGCAATTAAGTTCGCAAAGAAATTATTTATTTTATAAACCCTTTGTTTATTTGTATTTTCAGGAAATATATCTTAGCTATCGCCTGTGTAATCTGGCGTCGTTGATCTATTTTCTTGAAATATGGCGAGCACTGGGTCTCTTTACAAACTGTCTTTATGTAGCACAGGTTTATTAACAATTATTTAAATATTATTGGATTTATAATACATAACAAACATTGTAAGAAAGCATATTGTTCGTCAATCTCAGTTAATGCTAAAATATTTATTGTTGAATTTTATACAATTAATACTTTTTCGTTGCTACTGCCCGAAGCTGTGTTATGTGTTTCAATAAAATAGAACGACATTGGATTACACAGGCGATATATTTCTTGAAAATACAATAAACGGAGGGTTAATAAAATAAATAATTTCTTTGCGAGATTAATTGCTTTAAAAATTTTGTAAATAATCTTAAACTGTTTTTGGTGATTTTTTAACACATAGAAAAATATTTTGTAGTAATACAATATTTAAGAATACTAAACAACAACAATAATGAATACATCAATAATACCCTAACAGCCAGAAATATTACATAGATATTTTTAAAAATATATTTTATAAATATTTTTCGTGAGAGGTTTTTGAATATATTTTTCATATTTCTTTCCAAATATAGATAAAATATTCAATTAAAATATTTATGCCATATTTTAAAATTAATGTAAGCGCTATATTTTTTCTAAAATATTTGTAAAATATTTATATGAAAATTGAGATTTTTTTATGCAATCTATTTAATTTGTCAAAATGAACTAAAATTGTTCTTGGTTATTTAGAATGTATAACGTCGATAACGAAAAGTTGAAACATACATAGAGTTGTCTAAAAGGCAAGAACTTGTTTTTTCACACTTACCATACAAGTTAATAATCAATAATTCTGGCATCTTTTAAGGCATACTGAAGGTTTATCAAATTAATCACTCTTTTTTAATTGAAGTGTTCTAAATAAAAAAACAAACGTATTTATTATCATTTCATTTGAATAAGCCAATAAAAATGAAAAAGACTCATTCTTAAGTCTAGCCTTGGCTGGTGCCAGGTACAACCCTATGGCTTTTTCATATCTTCGGTAGTGGCGCTCTCATGGCGTTTCCTTGTGGCCTCTAAAACAATGCCAATTGTATTAGATCATACCATGAATAAAACATCGTACAACATTATCAACACCTACTAATACATTTGGGGCATTTACAATAATTGGAGTGGTAGCTACATTCTAATACTTACGATACTTATTTTTGCTTTATTTCATAATATTTGAAAACTTTCTACGTACAAACAATAAAACAACACAACGTATTCCAACCTCTATTTGAGGTTATCACGCTTATCTATCGAGATGAATCTCTTAAACAAATCAACTAGCAATTTATCTCGTAGATGCAGTACATATATGATGCATAAAATTCCTACAATTATATTATTAAACGATTTCTGTACATAGCGATATTGAGCATTCCAATTATCTTATAAATGCCATGACATGTTCAAAGTTTTGCTTACCTCGTAGTCACCACAAAAAGTAAAATACACCCCGCAACAATTAATTGCACAGTTAACCCTAATCTGCCCTAATCGTATACTATTATAAACTATAACATGTAATGGACAAACGAATGAAAACGTTGATGATACCCACGTGCGCGTATGCATTCTATGTACCTAATCCATAGATGCATAAACAATACTAAATCATATAACGCCGGCACCGTAATGAATAGAGGTGTTGTGTTGACGTTTGCAACTTACAAATATTACAATAATATAATACAAAACGCAGATATATTAATAGAAAAGTTACAGCGCTCAACTTAGATACTAATTAAATCATATTAGATATATATTATCTAATTTAATTTTTAAACTATCATTTTAAATAGGTACATACCTACTTAATATGTATGCATATTTTACCCATTTTATATTATTCGTCCTACGCACTAAATGTACAAAAGTAAAAATTCAATCTTTTTTTTATATGAAATAAATATTTACAGAAATACAAAGCAAAATATTCTTGCAGAGTTATGAAAAATATATTGAGAAAACATTTGCAATAAAATATTATTAATGCTACATAACATATATATTTTTTAAATGTTTTCCTAATATATTTTCTATAATATATTTTATGCATATTATATTAATATAACTAATATTCAAAAAAGATTTAATATTTTTTAAATATTTATAAAATATGAAATAAATATAGTTGGTCACTGGGGTAGTGTAATTAATCAATGTGAAAATCACATTGTTCAAAAACTCAGGAGGCTGATTGACATATTATCTATTGCTAAAGTATTACTTGCGGGCATAAATCAAACTAAGTAACTAATATCATAGTAATAGGTAATACAATTTTAAAATCCCATCGCCATATGTTTTCTTAAAAAAAAGAATTATCTCTACATAACATCAAACAAGTTAAATACATATATGTGTATTTCTAAATGGTGCCGTCTACTCAAGAGGCCTTTTAGTTGTTATGTATTTTTTTCTGCATTAATATTTCCGTATTTGGTATTTCTAAGGCAACAGCGCCACCGAAATTCCAATGTGTTTATTTAATGGATAAACCTTTTTCTCTATATATATTCATATTTCAGTTTAATTTTTTAGTCTTTACCTTTGATCGCAATAATACACACCAAAAAAAATGATTTATGGCTTTGATAAGTGCATATATCCTCTGAAAGCTGCATTTACACCCAAGAAATTTTAAAATTCACGATTGCTGGTGTCCCGATTTTTTCTGTGAGAAGTGTACACTAGCGACACTTTCTAATTGTACGACCTACAGGGTAAAATAGAGCCCATATCTTTAACGTGGATAGTAGACGGATTTATGCAGTAACTGGCCGCTTCGAAATATGTAAACACAGATGTGCGGTCTCTCTGTCGGTTATTTTAAAAAAGCTTAGACTGGATTTATTAATGTGCGAAGTTGAATGCATCTCTTATGTATTTGTTATCTTTGCGTAGGAATAAATTTATTTGATGTTTGAAGTATTTCGAATAGCTGTAGTGTTATTAAATGGTTTTAAAAGGTATTTTCATTTTACAGTTGAACTTATGACTAGTAACTAAAACCAAAGGTATGTTAATTATACAATAAATAGCAATATCAATGGGTTTATTACTTTTATTCATTTTATACGTATGCAAATAATAATGAAACTATCAAAATGGATCGCATGAAGACATTTAAAGTATTTAGCTATACTGAAATCAGTAAAGCACACCTCCGTTATGAATGAAACACTTTTTTCAATATTACTGAACACATGAAAAAAGTGTTTCATTCAATCTAGTTAATGCATTAACTAGATTGCGACAGCCCCTATGCAAGATATTAAACAATATAGTAATAAGGATTATTACTACTTCCACTTTTCGTGAAGTGGGTGTTGCGCCAATTAATTTATTAAATGCAGAGAAATTTGTAGTAATTTCGTTATTGACAGAAATGCATGTTTTGTTTCCCTGCAGTGTTACCCCAAATATGCTTATATTTTTTAATCTAATCAATGTCATGATGATTCATATCATTTTTTTAACTCGCTCCGGCTTCCTTCTTTAACATTAAATAATAAAGGAGATATGGCGAGGATGCATTCAAAACCATGATTTTTATATCAGATTATCAGATATTAGAAGGAAAAGCTCTACACTCGTCAGAAATATTTTTTATTAGTTATAGTAATGGTATGTTTCCATTAATATTATAATAGCAAGATAATATTAATATTTCGATTATAAATTCCCTAGTTTCAAAGATTTTACCCTCAAAAGTCTCACAATATTTTTTCAAAAGAAATACAAAATTTGAATTAGTGCTAAATTGAAACAGTAGTGATAGCTATAAATACAAAATGCAGGTTTAAATTAGTAATTAATGATTAGTTTTATATAAATATTAATTATTCATTATGTTAATATCGAAAAAGGAGCCGGGGCGAATTAAAAATAGTTATGAAAACAATCATTGTGAATCAATTGGATTAAAAACACAAACATATTTGGTAAAGCTGTAGGGATTTGTAAAGAAAACAAAACATCTGTTTGTATACAATATTATATTTAAGGTAAGTAAATGAAAAAATTCGAATTGTGCTAACCGAGGTAGGTCGGCAGGCATAAGTATGCGCCTTTGATGTATTTAATTCTCTCTATTTTATAAGATCAATGTTTTTTTCTATGTTTATTTACTGCATTCTTCCTTACATTTAAAGTAGATTTACTACAAAAAAACACCGAGACCGCACATCTGTGTTTACATATTTCGAAGACGGCAGTGAATGCATAAGTCGTCTACTACCCATGCTACACATTTAGGCTCTGTTTTATGCTGTAGGTCGTACAATTAGAAAGTGTCGCTAGTGTACATACAATAAGAAATAAATTGCACGATTTAAAATACCATAGCAATATATATATTGTATATATATATGTACTATCGTTCTTAATATCTACCTTTGAATATTTGTGTGTAACTTTGGTATAATTTAAATATTTCAGTTGTTGAAGGCACCTGATCGTTAAACCTCAAAGATGATCGTTTTTTTCGGCGACATGATACCTCGAAGTTTGGCTCAATTTAATTTTGTACACTGTTGTACAGTTCGCGTCAAAGCGGCACTGCAGCAGCCGTCTCCCCCTCTAAACACGCGCCAATGGCGCATTGTTGGCTGCCGTCTCAGGCCGTCTGGCTTTAATAGTAAAGTGTGCGCTGCCGTGAGCGTCGCACGCTCAAAAACGTCAGCATTGCGGCGTCCGAGCATCGTGCCAAATGAAAAAAGAAGAGCATGCCCGACAGTCTAAATGGGTAATATAACAGAACCGCAAGAAGAAGGAGTTTACATCAGAATCAATCGCCGGCAGTCCTCTCCGCGTGAGTAAATTTTCGCACATCGAAAACGTTCGATGGACCTGCGGCGGAAAAAGATGAGAGAGAGACGAGAGGGTGAGTGCTAACATCATCCCCCTGTTGCAGCTTCAGAGGATGGTTCTTTTTCGGCATTCGGAGTCTGCGCACACGATAATGGGCACTGAGGGTACCGAGGGTGTGTCTGATGAAGACGATCCCCAAAAAGTGTGCGTGACAGCCCTAGCCGAGAAGAATAATTTGAAGAAGACGTGCGACAGTGACTTGCAATGCAATCCCAAAGGTAATGCGATCATTTTTCTAATAGTTTCCTAATTGAAAATCAATCCCAGCCGCGCACATACCTATAGAATACTGCGATCCCGTAGTATCATTTTTGAATGCTGATACCGTGTGTAAAGGAAACGGGCATAAAAGAAACAATTTCCGGTTAGAACTCCGTAATATTATAATCACCTTATAAATAATGCATGAAATAAGAATGATAATCATGCCCATAGGTATATATCTGTAAATGCCACTTTTCCTGTAAAAAAATCATAGTTCCCGACGAATATCATTTCGATGAAAGAGAAAATGATTTGTCGAAACACGCTGATGATAAATTTCTGTTTAAAAAAGATAAAATACTCAATGTGAATGTATCCACGGATAGATAAATAATCAAAAAATTCTGATAAACAAAAATTTTACACCTAAATTTCTTGATCTGAATATTCTTGGCGCAGTTCCAACAATCTAATCTAAATCAACTAGATCTCTTATTCTACCTAAGGCGAATAACTTCGAATAACGCTTGTAGATTATCTTGACAATGGAATAAATTAGGCTTATCATAAATCAAAGTTAGTATATCAGAACACATATTTATAATTTATTAACGCTGGCAAATCTTCGCAATAGATATGAATTAAAAAAGAAAAAAAATACGTGGTTACTGTAGCATAGCGTTAAGCTATTCTTCTATGATTACACTTTTTTTTTTGTTTAAACTTTTGTAATTTTGATTAGCTAATAAAACACAAAATATACATAATTATCAAACCGTATACCCAAACATGTAGCACATGTTACTGATTCTGAGCTACAAATCGATGATAACATTTGCAATATTTATTAAGCGTGTTTTCCACTTTCAAACAACATTAGTAGATTAAGAAATTCCGATTTCATGTTAAGCATTGTCATCCTTATTACTAACATAAACAAAACGCGTGCAAAGTGATGCAATAATGGTAAAAAATTCTAGTTAACATGGATAAAGTTTCGTTTTTAAGTAATTCTTTTGTAATATCTATTTGAGTAAATAAATAAAAAAAAATATGAGTATGAAAGGGTCGCAACCTTTGCTACTTATAGACAACTGTCATGGCTGGTTTTTGAACCGTTTAAATAGCATTTACCTGTATCTGGGAATTAACACGCGTGTCTTTTCGAGGTGCCGAAAGAAATAATTGGCAATATTTAAGAAAAATGAAAAAGTACTATTTTGATTATACTAAGTTGAATGTAATGTTTGCTTCAACGTGGGAATACTGAAATTAATTATTAGTGGTAATGGATGTCAACAAATTGACAGCTACTTTAACTTTTTGAAGGAATTAAATTTATTAATTAATTATTAAATTAAAATATAATGATTTAATTTCAATATTATTGAATTTTATATGTTAAAGTGGGTGTAGTTAATTTCTATTTTGCAAGTTTACCACTGGAGTACTTGATAAATTTTAATAATCATATTTGGTGAAAAAAAAGCAAGCTCTAATTTATGTATTGTATGTATTGAGATTTGTTTCATATTTACCTTAAGGGGAGGTTTACATATATATATATCGGAAAAGTCCAAAAACTTTGAGCTTTTTTTTTTCAGAGAAAGGAAAAGATATACAAAATACGGCTTTTTCTTAATAAATATATTAAAACTTGAACATTAAAAAAATATATTTTTTTTAATGACAAGACCACTATAACGTTCGCTATTTGTATCTAGGTAGCAATGTGCACAGAAAACACGGTCAAACTGCGTAAACTCTAGCATACGCAAAAGTGATCCGAAATTGAAAATAAAAAGGAAAGTTAGAAATATATTAAATTTGTTGGAGGTTATACCTAAATTTAACCAAATAAGTCGAAAGGAAACAATGTGGCAGATACCTGAACTTTGATTTGATTATTTTCTATTTCTTTTTTGTGTGTACGTGGATATAAAAATGTGGAATATTGCAATTTTTAGTATATTATAGGTATAACCTCCAATAAAAACTGTTTACATTAAGAAAACAAAAGAATTAAGTTGATATATTGAACACTTGAAAAACTAGAACTTACGCAGATTTGAAAAATCATGTTTCGAGAAAAACGCGTTCAAAGTTTCTCAGCAAAATTTTTTACAAATAGTTCAACATACACTTAGTCAGCTATTCCAGCACCATACATTAATCCTTCTTCTTCTTCATACTTCTGCATTTGCAAAATTTGTTGCTTCCCTTTAGACAGCACAGCAAGTTTTGCAGCGCTGGACATGCTCTGCTCTGCTCGTTGTATGCGCTGACGATCAGAATTGATGACGAAATGTTTGGCATCAAGTCCTACTGCAATTCCCACCGCATTCATTATTTGTAATACAGAAAAGTAACCTTCATTGAAGAAATTTGCGGCAATGTAGGTAGCAAGTTGAATTGTTTATGGGTCGCAGTGTAAATCTTTTGAAGCTAATTTCTACACACATGAACTAAACGAGTCGTTTCAGTTTTGACAATTTTTTCCAATGCATCTTTGCAAGAAATCACTCTAGAAAAAAAATCATAAATCCGCCTAATAGCATCTTGATTTTTTTTTTTGCAAAAGGGTCACGTATGAATGAAGCAAGCTCAACCTTGGCTTCTGCAACGCGCCACTTACACAGGTTGTCTACACCTTTTGGACAATAAATGTGTCGTGGATCCGCGTCGGTTGAACATTTATAATGAAATGTAGCCCAAATAGCTGCCTTCATTTTTTATGCAGAATCTGGATGTTGTGTAATTGCTAGTCCACAGTACACTATTGTTAAATTATCAATAACTTTGTCAGTCAGTTTACCAGCGCATTTCTTCAAAGTCCACTCATTCTTTTTTGTACATCTCCAACGCATTCTCTTTTTTTCTTGAACAGTAACAATCTTAGTACGGCTAAAAATCACAAATTGCTTAAAAAGTTGTCTTATCTCAGTCGCCTATCCGAAATCGTGCGAAAATTTCTTTTAAGGCATCGCATCGACTTCCATTTTCCTGTGCTACTCTGATGATCCGTAGTGCGGTTATCTTTGCCATCAATTCTAGCAGCTTTTATAAGAAATTTAGTGTAAGTAAGTGCATCTGCAATAAATTGATACATTTTATGGTAAGTAGTTTTCTAAAGCGTGGGAAAGTGTGTTTTAAGTAAAAGAAATATTGTTAGATCAGTTTCTTCAAATGTGCGTTTTATTTCGGATCTAATTGCTTCATATTATTGTAATATAAATAGCTACTCTGTCGTTTATTTGTGATCCCGACTACAGTGGCATTTCTAATCATTAAAGACAACTATACATACACTAACAAACAATAAGTATGATATTTCGACCAGAGCAGCCCCGAGTCGAATATAGTATTACATCTAATTTGCTCCGTTTGTGTTCGGTACACCCGCTCTTTTAATAAGCCGTAGAGGCTTAAACAATGCGAATATTACGAACCGCTTTAACCAGTATGTTATATATTTGGAGCTTTCAAAAAATGCAAAAAACCAAAAATCGATTTTTCCAGTCAAATACATGTAAACCTCCCCTTAATTATATTGTTTGAACCCTTTTTAGTACCTATAGCTTTTTCTTGGGTGTCCATAACTGAGGCAGTTACTGCTATGCATTGTAAATAAAACAAGCAAAGAAGTTTTATTCATTGTTTTATATTTTCTAAAATTAAAAATGTTCCAATCAAAAATTTGATGGCATAACATATCCCAATGTGGATCGTTAAATTGTTGCTATGCTTTATTGTATATCATTTTAAATTACATATTTTCTAATAATTTTGAAAACATGGCTTCAAAATGTCCCTTAAACCCCTGAAGAATTATCCATAACTTCCTCTAGGTAAACATCTGTACGATTACATTTTTCTGCCTTGGCTTTCAAAATGGAAATTCAATATGCGTTTGCTATATAAAAAAATATATAAGTATAACGATTTGCCGTACAAGAGGTGAGATTTTATTTTTAGAATTATTAGAATATATACCTACAAATCCTAAGGCGTACTGCAAAAAAAAAAATGATTTTTTTGGCATTTATTCTACCGATTTATTTCATACAAACTTAGGTAAATGTCCCAAAATCATACACTGTAAGAATTAACATTATCCTGCATTTTTGAACACGGAAATAAATGTATTGTCACTAAGTACTGACTTTTTTTGTTCAATATACTTAAATCGACCTTCCGAAAAAGCGTTTTTGCTATCAAAATTAGCAAATAATTAAACAAAAAAAAAATGTTTTTGGTAAGGGTTGCTAATAAATCCAAATCCGATACAGCAAAATAAAGTTCGTTCATAAATCTCACATCATGGGCTTGATTATAAATTCGGCAGAGAATTTACATTCGTCATTTAAAGATACGTTCATTCCATAGAAGTGATTTTTGGAAATATGTAGATTTATTAAAAAATTAGTAGAAGTAATATTTTATTGAAAAACAAAACGATTTCTTGGAAACCGAGACGCAATCTTATTCTTTGCAATAAAAAAATATCTTATTTATATTTTGAGATAAGTAGCACCCCATTCGTTCTTTTCCTCGTCTGAAGTCAAAACTGTTGGAACGTCACTGTGACAGTCTTCAATTAGCCAATAAGTGTAGTTCTAGGAACATTATTGTAATTTAAGAACAACACAGCGCTCAGACACGGCTAAATACGTATAAGATCATCTTTGCTGTATTTTCAGTACTTTTTTTGCCGAGATGATATCTGTAGAGGAATACTTGAGTTTAGAAAAAAAAATACATGTTATTAAAAACACCAAAAAAAATGGGGTAGAATACCAAATTGATTGAAGCTGCCATAACGCAGATATTTTGCGTACATTCGACACATCTGAAATACTAAAAAAAAACATAAAATACAACAACCGTTTCTAGTAAAACATTAATATTTTGAATTTAAAAAAGTTGTAATTCTAAAATTTTTGGAATTCTGTGTAATACCACTTAAAAAAAAAAGTAATCTAATATTAAGGAAAATATGCAAAAACCGGCTTACCTTAGAAAAAACTCCATCTATACTCTTACAAAAGTCCAATTCTACTAACATGACTAATTATTTGTGATTATATCTTATTTGCATTACTGGCGATAAAATAAAATAAAAAACTGTGACGACAACATTTATTATAATATTTTGTCAAGTATCGATTTTTTCTTTTGAATCTTTTTGAGGACACTCGAAATTATGGACGCTGTCTGTATTTGAGTCACCTATCTTACCCTCAGAATTAAGCAAAAGAAAACCTGTATGTAAAAATGAAACAACCCCCGATGATGTCCTTAATACTTCACTTTTTATACATTAAATAGGGATACACACAAACTGAATGCCTGATAAAAAGTTCATAAATGAATGACATTCTAAAATAAGGTAAATAAAAGAATTTTTGCACATTTTAAATAACATCAAAACGCCAAATTGGAAAGGTGAGCTGTTCGATTCTACACACAAAATCGATCCACATTGTTTTACTGTGGCACTTCATTTGGGTTTCTAGCGATACTTAATAGGCTGTAAAGATATCAATTTGATACCATTCGAATATTTTTTGGGCGTCTCCAATCTCTCCAATCTTAAAGCATATTTTCAGAAGTTACGAGGTAAAAATAAAAATAAAATGGAAAAAAAAAATTGAAGTTTGTCTGGTAAAACATACGATTTGGTGTGATAACTTTAAAAGTGATATAAAATGATCCTTTCATGATTTCAGTTGTAGTCTAGGCTTCTTCGAATTCAAAATTAATGTTTATTTGCCACATTGTATTTTCAATATTTCCTTGATTATTTTTAAAGCACAATTGGGATTAAATTAAATCAAACATGACTGGATTTTAATGGAAATTTCAATAATAACAGAAGCATTATTTCGTGTCAAGCAATAAAATGTTAAACCTCTCGATTAGAAGTTAGATATAACGCCTAGCATCGATGCCACTAACCGCTTAATATTTTTCGTGTGCCATCAACTCATGCGGCCACATATTAAATAATCTAGCACGTGCTTTTCGTAAGTCCCTCTATATTCAATTGTAGGAAAACGTATTGTATGATGTTTTATATTAGACTGGATATAGCATGTGGGTAACGTAATAGAAAAAAATATATATATCGTCCTCCGTGCAGAAGGCATGCGTAAGAATTTTTCATCCAGTCAAATGACCCTAAAGTGCGGTCCTGGTTTATTGTTTATGTTCACAGACCATATCATGCCAGTTTCAGTGGCAGTAAGTACAAACTTGTGTTTAGTGCCACTTCCATAATGGTACTCTGTGAACCGTTTGCCGACATCGGTAAGAAATATATAAAGAATACACCAAGCACGATTTTGTATAATCGCACTAATCTATCTAATTGTACTTTCTTCTCAATATCCGCGTTTTTTTGAAAAGGTAATTTTACTAAAACGCAAGAACTATAATGTGGATATTTTACACTGTTATCCGGCTAGATAGTGACTCAGTCAATTTAATAAATTCTTAACTTGTCTTCTTTCACTCCGCATTGTTTTAATGTACACATACATGCGTACAAATATGCACGACGAACTGAAGTGGTAGATACCGGGTTTCCAACTAACATTCGGGCCTTAAGTCTTAAGTATAATCAATTCTAATTGAAGTCGTTAAAAAGTGGCCTTTAAGGTAATAAAAATAGTTGAATAAAAAGTGTATTAGTATATATACAATAGCAATATATATACATACACATATATATTGCCATTTTGGTATTTGAAAATGATATTGTAAAAAAATTGTATTGATAAATACTAATACGCAATATTACTAACGAAGGTCAATTATTACAAATACCGTGTTAGTGTCGTTCTAAATAGGAAGTCCAGGTAGATTATAAATCAATTTTTAAACACCTTGTATTATTACGCCCTATTCGATTACTCGTAGTTGATATATCTTTCGGGCATCACTTCACACATCGTCATTTATGGTATATACATAACCTATCAGCTATTGTAAACATCTCAAGACTCTATTTATTTTGATTTTGTCTGCTCCTAAGATAATCCTATTTACACTAGTGCAGATAATGGGGCACTCGACACGGGAACCGAAAAATCCATGGACCAGTCACCTCTTCGGTTGCCGTACAGCCATTTGGCGTCTCTAAATATACCGTTTACTTGGAATAGAAACGGCCAGAGATTTTATTGCGGGCCATAAAGGGTCTACTTATAAATAATCCGTGTTTATGAACAGGAGCGTCAATCTGGCCCATCCCAGACTGTACGAAGCAGTCCTATTGTTTAAAAAGCTTATAGAATAACATTTTTCTATAATTATAATGTAAAATGTTAGCAAGCAAATGATTTAACGTAGGGTTTCCAATTGTGATTTGAGTTGCTTAAGATATAATTTACGGTTATGTAGGCGAATTAGGCATTGTGAAATAGTCCTTGCAAAAATCGTCTTTAATTTCATTTTTCACATTTAGTGGCTTTGAAGATGCATCCCGACGATATTCATTGGGCCGTGAAAACGGAAGCCGTCCGCCATGTACTTAAAATTGCAGAGCTATAATGCCGCACATGTATGCGCCTAATAGCACCTTGCAGGCGGGCAGCGCATTTGACGTCGTATCAAATATTAATTTGTTATTAACGGTGTGCGACTAAATTGGTTGCTAATGGTGTTACGCAATCTAGAACTACCGGTGAATCATATCTGCGCCACAGAACGATTAATATGGAACAATTATTTTACGCTATAAACAGTCGAAGGGAATTCACATTTTTATGTAAAAATACATCGTTTGTATCGTTGAACAATATTTCCTTAAAAAAAAAAATGAGGAAATCTACGGAATCTGTTTTATTGATAGCAATATTTACATTAATACAAAATACATTATTTTTTTATACATTGCAGAATACTGTAAAAGGCTGCACAATTTTTGAGTTTTCTCTAGAATGTTTTTCGCAGTTTTAGCAAACTTTAGTGTTAGTATTTACATTTTAGTAATGATATTTCAATAATATTTTGGTGTGTGCATGGCCTCTATAGTAGATAAAATTAATTTTTATAATCATAAACTTAAAAATGAAATATAAATCCGCAATATCACGAAGAAAGTTCTATATGGTTTCAATAGATTTCAACCAAATCTAATCGAAATGGCGTAAAGGCGCTATAGGTAAAGAGAAAGAGCAACTGCTACTAAAACATTCAATATTAAAAACATCTCACAAAGGTATTTGAGTAGTCTAATGTCAAAATCAGCTAAATCCATTTGGGTCAATTTTTCAGAAAAGTCAAAAACTGATACTACATGAAAATGAGGAATGCTGAAAATACAATGATATCTAGGATATTGTGTAACTGTTTTATTTATTTATTGTATTTTCAACAAAAAATCAGTGGTTTTTGAAAAATTTGAAGATAATTTTGACAGTGAAAATCGGATATGGCTTATTTTGAAACATAGATGGATGGATATGTTTGGCTTTGAGACTAAATTATTTGATTAGGCGTGTTTTAACCTTTATTGCTTAGATTTTTTTTCAACAAAATAGGAATAAATCAAAATACTTTTATGATATTTCAGCACAACCCAAATTCTAAAATAACTAAAAATAATTTTATAATTAACACATTAACTAGTAGTTATAATTGTGGTTATAGAATATACTCTACTGAAACTAATTAATAAAGGAAATTTTTTTTTTTTTAAGTGCATAATTGCAAATTAGAATTTTTTATTAATATTAAAATAACGAATAGTTCAATTTGATAATTTTTTGCTTTTGTAATAACGAATTTGGCAGCTTCATTGCGTCATGTGTCAATTTTTGGTTGTATTTTTACGTATTATAAGTATTTTCAAAAGCATGAGATGATTAAACAAATTAAAAATTTGTTTCCAAGCACACTTATATATCCCATACGGCTAAATATTGATAATAATAGTTGTATTATCCGTATAAATACGTGGATGAATATTATTGCGATTACTGCGATTATCAACATACAAAGTAATCGTTGATATAAACGGCAAATAACATCGTAATCAAAACATTTTTCGAATGAATATTGCGCTGCACATCTTCCATTTTTCTATACAGATAACATTGAATTGTGAATTGATAGAGCAAACATGTTCGTTTTGTAATTAGTAAATACTAAATATGTAACCTGGATTGTTTTCAGACGTTATTATTTTATAAAAGTACAATATTTAATTTGCATAGGTGCTTGGTCAAGTTTGCCTGGTTTCAGGGATTTGTTTCGAGGGATTAAAACGTTAAATTTATTTGTATCGCGATGTGCCAATTCCCGAGTTTAATGTGTCTATAAATTAACCTTATCTCTATAAGGTTAAATAGTAGTAACAGATTGCTTTACATATATCAATACTTACGTACATAAAGACGCGCATTTATCAGCTTTAGCAATTGCAACATTAAAAACGTTTTATAATAAAAGTAATGAAGTGGACAACGGTGCTATTGATAGTGCATAGAAAAACTATGTTAAATGCTTGCATCTTTTCTGGATTATCTGGCTGTAATTCGTTTTTAAGACGCACGAGAAAACATTGTTTTTTTTTTTAATAGCAAGTCATTATACATGTAACACCTTCTGTACGTATTACCCAACCTAATTTCAAATCCCCACAATTATAAATATGTATGCCTATTCTACTGTAAATGTTTACAATTACGGATCTTAAATGCGTCAATAGCATTACATGGTTGCAGTAATGTGAACTTTGCACAGAAATACTAGAACTGCACATTATATAATGCCGCTAACTAGAATAGAACTTTATATATGGCTCAATTAAATATCTAAAAAATATATATACTTATGTATGTGTTTAAACACATAAAACTCCAATATTCTCTCGGTCTAATTAGAAATATTATGTGATTTATGTAATAATTTGCGCGATATATGAAACTTTTACACTCTTATTTACTGCCTCGATTCCAAAGCTTAAGAATGACTGGAAGAACATATGGTATTCATTTGTCTATGCCCTCTTCAGTAGACTAAACACATCCAAGGTATACATACATTCATATGCTAAATGGGTTGTAAATTATTTTTTTTCGGTCGACTGATTACAGAGATTTTCTACTCAATAAGTTTCCAGGTAAATGCCGTTCGAAGAAAGGTCGGCATATTATTCTTCTTAGAAGATTCAACCAATCGTTTTTGAAGGTGAAATCGCGCGTTTTGCAATACCTTATGGTTTCTGCTTCTTTTTTTTAAAGCAAATATTACAATTATTTCATCCTACCTACGTAATCTGCGATGATACAACATTAACGGCCGAGATAAACCTCCGTTTACGATTAGAATAATTTAAAATAAATTAATAGTTTACCGGAGTTTCGTATTACCAGAACGAACGTCGTATCAGAATGAAAATAAACATCAGAATATTGCCCCTATCTTTTGTTTTATGAGTCAACGGCCTTAGTTTTGTAATATATTAAATTACTAAACAAACGTAACACGTGTGCAGCGTGTATTTCACTTATTTTTAGTGGCAAATTGTAAACACGAACGTTTACTGTTGACAAATAAAATAACTAAATCCAAAACATTTGTGATATTTATATATATGGACGCTTGTGGTGTTTTGGTCGCATGGCTAAGCTCAATGGAAATACGCAGGGATTAAAGCGCTGGGCTTTAGATGTTAACATCATTTGTGAGAAAGGCCATAGCTGCGTGAGCTAGTGAAATCTGATATTGCAAAAATTTGGCTATCTTTTTTTTTTCTAAACAACCCTCGTATGTAATATTGAATTTTAGAAAGTTTCAGCTGTGTAATCTTTATAGTTTACCAGTAAATAACTGTTAAAGAGAAACACAAAAAAAGAATCTATTTTATTGACATACATATATTCTTTAGGGTTCGCAGAATATTGAAGTCAGTGGCATAGATATAGCACCCGCAGACCCTGATATTTAATATACATTTGTGAATATCTCAAAAGTGGATGATAACTCACTTGGTTCTTTGCGTCTCTTACTGAGTCTTTCATAGATACTGGTTCCAATAATACAAACCTTTTTTCTAAGGTAGCGTGGTTGACATTTGGGAATATATGAAAAGTACATACTATAACAATTGAAATGTTTCTACTCTAATTAAATAATTTCCCTGTAATTATTAATAATAATAACAAAAAAAAAAATCGGTCAGCCATCAGTTGTTCTTATGTTTGTGCCCATGGAACGACTAGTTATCTCCCAGCATTCGTCAAGGAGTAAGGGAAAACCATGAGAAAACCTTGCTCTGAGAGCAGGACCTCGGAAGCAACCCCAGATCTTGCTACTGACAGCCAGCAAGTTATTGTTGAGGCAGCCATTGACACAGGCACACCTTGTCTAGCAATATGCGTTGATTTGTCAAAAACCTTTTGAAGAAAATGTCCAAATAAAAATGCTTGCACGATTCAATCATTCTTGCCCCTCACTGTGTATTAATTGCTCGATTTGACTTTACAGATCTAAGGAGTTGGAATGGTAGCATTTCCCAAAGATGGCGGAAGATAAGAAGATGCTGCGCATCGTTGAGGTCGCCCAGTGCCCAGACCGCGCCAGAACCGTGTCGGGACACTCTGCTGCGGGAGGAATGCAATTCTCAAATTCTAGTCAATCTACCCCAAATAAGTAACTCGCTTAGGATCCCAAATTCGAAGTCGAAGAAGTCCAGCGTCCAAGAAGTTATCCGTTCCCAATTCAACAGGATGCACGTGGCTTTAAGGAAGCGGCGCGCCCTGTCCGTGCAGGAGGTCTTCAACAGTCCAATCCACGAGCAGCCCACATTTTATGTGCCGTCCGTAGTAGACCCAGATTACGAATCGGGCTCTGTTTCTCTACCGATAATAGATACTAGGGAGATTGTGCCGAATGAAAGAGGAAGACAACGAGCTAAATACAGGAAAGACGGTTACGAAACGAATACCAACGATCACGGTTACCATAGCTATGAAGGAAGTACATTGCTTGATAAGTTACCTTACGAACCCGAACCGGACTATGATGACGATTCTCGATGGTGCTCAACGCGTTACGATAATTCCAAGCAACGCAGATGGTCGGTGGTTGACGGTTTGATGAGATACAACACGGGCAATGCGCCTAGGCCAAAGATACAACCGATAGAATTAGATTCCGGCCCCAGTTCTTTACAATTCGATTATAGGGACGACGCCAAAAGTACTGGTCATCCAGTGTGCCAGCATCAAAGCAAGTATACCGCGCAAAAGAATCATATACCAAAGGCGAAATTGGGCGTCGGAAAGCATCACGAGAGAGCCAGGTCCCATTCACCCGCGAAGAATAATGGTACTAACAATAATAACGTATTAAAGACTAAACCTCAAGATAATAATAAAGCTGAGAATTCAGCAAATACTAGACAGGAAATGGAAGTTAGGAATATAGATTGTAAACGAAAGGAACTCTCGCAGGTAATTAATTAATGTTTTTCACTTGGATATAGATTAAATGTATACCTATAGAAATGGCTGGAGGAATTGGAGGAGGAGAATGAGGAAGAAGAGGAGGAAAGCAAGTTCTGCACGTTACCTAGAGGTGGGGGCAGTACCTTCACAATAAGGCAAGTGGTGTTCCACAAAGGCCCTGGCCTAAAAGCTTTAGGCTTCACCATAGTGGGAGGAAGAGATTCTCCGAAAGGCAGCATGGGTATTTACGTGAAGACGATTATTCCTAATGGACAGGCAGCTGAGACTGGCCATTTAAAAGAGGGTATGTCGAAACGACCATTTTGATAAAAAAAAAATATAATCCTTCCGTTCCAGGGGACGAGATATTAGCAGTGAACGGCAAACCTCTTCACGGTGTTTCACACCAGGAGGCTATTACTGTTTTTAAGCAGATCAGGGTCGGTCAAGTGTTATTGCATATAGGAAGGAGAGTGAATCGCAAGAAGAAAGAGAGAATGTCCCTCGCCGTGTAGAAAATGCAAGAGCTGCTGTAACATTCCTGTTTATACATTCTATTCCAAAGATAATTGTAATTTTATAATAAAACAGTACAGTATATATTATATAAGCATATAAATATATATAAATATATATTATAATTTTTATATTTAATAAATTTTATACAATATACATTTCTAACTTATTAAAGCAACCACTGTTTTTTTTTATATATATTTAATATTCTATTACGACACCTGCCGCTAACTGGTCATTAATCCACGCATTAAAACCTTTTTTTTTACTTTCCTAGGTCATGTAGGTAAAATTTCTTCGTTTTTTTTTCCGACTAATTTGAACCTGAATTCTGCTTTAAAATAATGCTTGAACACATTTACCGCTTTACTCAAGACGGAGACATCAGATATTATATTCTCCCATGTTAGAGGAAGAGAGACACTGTGGACTATGTGTAATGTAGACATGCGCTCGATTGTTATATTGGGTTGCCTAAAGAATTTGTTTATCTTATAGCAGGTACGGTAAGGGAGAAGAACTTGCTACTAAAGAGAAAGATGACGCGAATATAATTTTTGCGGGATATAACATAAATAACTGGCGCTATCGAATATAAGAAAGAAAATGAATTTGTGTATATCTTTTCGTTTGCGATTTTAAGATGAAATATATAATAAGCAGCCCTGAATCGAAAGAATAGCTTATTTATCTGATATTACATCTGCTAAACAAGCTAAATTTGAAACTACTTTCTCATAATTTAACACAAACTTAATTACAATTTCTATTCTAAGCTATATAATTTAAACTATCAAATTTGTCAATTCATTTTATTGAAATTATTATTAATATCCCTATATTTGGCAGTAATAAAACGCGAAACGTATATAAAACATTTCCAAATGTATTCAATTTCCCAAGTAACATGTATATTCTGATAATATGGATTGTCTAAAAATATTCTATGATATAAAGAGAAGATTCAAGTAAAGAAATGTACCTATATTCCTACGAAATTCAATTTAAAATTTCGAATAATATTTACTCAAAATCTCCTTAGAATATTCTTCTATAATGTTTGTGGAACACTCAAGTAAAATGACCATCATATCATGCATAATCATAATGGCGTCGCGTTGGTAGTTTTGGATGAAGTGTTCTGTTAGTTCTGTAGTTGTATGGCAGTTTTAGAAGCTGATTTATGGTGTGTTATAAAAATACAGTCGGTGCTATGGAAGAGTTGGTAATGTTGTCATTATAAAGTCGTGTTTCCACTGAAGTAACTTTTTATTTCTGTTTCGTGTTTCCGGAATGCTTGTTGCCATAATGAGGAACATTTAGGGACATTTGGGAAACAGGCAACAAGGCACGGGAAACATTAAGGAAAAAGCAAACCCGACTTAAATTGAAAATAAAAGCTTTGCCTCTATTCTTTTCTCATCAATAGGCAAATATATCAATTCTTTTTTTGCTTTTCTCTTGTAAATGCCGCAAACGAATTCAATTGAGCCAGGCATTTACAATTTATTTTGCAAAAGGTATACACATTACACACGTAAACTTTCTCTCTATTAGCAAACAACCAGGTTACTTTTATTCTTTGCTGTACTATATTACCTATTTGAGTATATTAAATAGAATATTTATTTACCCGCATTTCGTACGATATAGTTTCTCTTGCCATAAATCATTTACACGTTTTAGCGCATCTGTTATTGATATTTTAAATGTGTATAGATTGTTAGCAATTAACTATTTCAACAGCAAAATCGCTTGTACGATTATATTTTCACAAAATAGTGATCCCTAATCGTATAATTTGTTTTTTTGGAATAGAGTAGTGATTTCCATTAAATTCTTTATTTAATTAAAACTAAAAGTCATGTCTTTTCTTGGAGTATGTGATTTTAGATTCTAGTGATCCAGTTTCATTTTCAACAAATCGTAAAAGTAAAAAAAACGCTTTTAGAGTATTAAATGTTCGGTAAATATGGAATTATATATGAGCATTATGGTATAGTTTTAAGTTTTAAAGATTTTATTATCATCCATCCTTGAATAATATCTCTAATAGCACCAAATATTTCTAAAACATGGATTTAATATTTTGCCAATATAAAAACACATATTTCATAAATATTTGGTGCTACCTGGGTGATGTATGTCTGTTTGTCCGTAATTCAGCTTCTAATAATAAATAAAGCAAGTTTAGTACTTCCTAATTTTCACATGTACGATGTAAGTACACACCTAAAGCACGCTCTCTTTTAGCTGATTTCGGTCTTAGGAAGCTTCGCCTTTTGAATGACCAAACGCAATAATATCTCACATAAAACCTGCAGCAAAGATTAGTTTTATGCCCAAGAAACCCCGATATTCCGTCCCTATTAATTTAAGTAATACAATCTTGGCATAAAATTCTAATACTACTTTGTCTGTAATTGTATTGACTATGTATGAAGTAAACATCAGTTTGTTTAAGAAAATCCTATTTGATATCATATATCCGAGCAAATATTTTTTTTTGCTGTCAAGGTAATTTGTTTGGATGGCTTCAGAGAAAGTAGTAACATCAATCTTAAGTTATTATATTTAAGTCAAATAAAAATTCTTTGTGTGAAATAATTTTCTTTCTATTTCTTTGTGGAAAAGGATACTTTTTCTAATTATATAATACCATCCGATGTCATTTTATGTGCCTATTTCCTATATAGAGTGAAGGACTTAAGCCTAGATACAAAAACTAAACTTCTAACGGAAAACAATTGGTATAATTTTGATTTTCACTATAATTTTTATTTGGGAAACACATTTTTCGGTCGTATCGTAGTTTTGAAGATAAAATGAAAAATAAACAGGATAAAAGTCTACAATCAGTGTTATATTGGCGTCTTTTATGATAGTTGGCACATCAAAGAATAACAGTTAAGCACAGCTTTTTTTCTCATTTTGTATTGAATGAAACGCCACAAAGTAGTGTGCAAAGATGTTTGCAATATGATAGATTTTTCGGCAGAACTCTAATTTCGGTAAAAATACCATCGTCTTCGCCTAAAATTTCGCAAATAGGCTTATTTTCCACTGACGAATCAAAGTATAATGTTTTCGGGCCAAAGTCTGGAGAAAGAAAAATGCGGCATTGGATTCAAATAATCTGATTTCAACTGTAAAGTACTGTGGCTATGCGTGCATCTGGCATTAGAAAAATGGCATTTATTAACCAAATTATAGATCGGTTCCTATATAAAAATATTTTAGAAGAAAATTTGAAGCCATGTGTGGAGTTTTGGGATTCGCGATCGAAATACTGAAAGTTTACCAGTGATGATGATTTTATCTTAATAATTATTTTTTCCTTAGAAAATACGCCGTATGTAGATGTTTGTCATGTAAGCTTTGGGAATATTTTGTTACATAGATTTTGTTTTAATTTTCTTTAAATCAATGTGTATATTAGGTAATTGAACTGAATCACTTATTTTTTATTTGTATCATTCAAATATATAAAACCTTATATAATTTAAAGTATGTAGATTTAAGTCCTTTACTGTATGTTTTCTTGACCTATATATTTGTCTAGGACAAACTAGCAATTTAAAACAGCTCTGATTAATTGTAGTATCAGATTATTTTCTCGCGATCATCGTCAGTTTCAAGCTCTGGTAAGTTTGCATTAATCATTTCAAATAAATGGCGCCAAAATTCCTTTAATGTTGCTGAGAAGTAGTGAATAATGAATAATTCAAATATTGCCTATATTATACGAGAGGACAAGAAGAGAAAACGAATATTATAAAGGTTAATTCATACATAGTTATTATAAATATAGAAATTCCACATAAAAAAAAAATATACAATAATAGTAAACATTGATATCTCGCGTAATTTGAATAATTACGACATTTGAACACACCTTAAAGAATTTCGTAGGAATTTTAGCTTAATGACTGTTAGATTTATAAATCCACCATTATATACCTACATACGTGGCGTGCAATTTATTCTTAATGCTGTTTAAACTATGTACAACGCTCGAGTTAACAATGTAACCTCCAATTGCTGTTACTGACAAACGTGTCCCATTGACACAATCTGCACATTCCTGGAATTACTTTCACCAGACCTTTTAATAGTACTGTTAGTTCTTATACGTCAATATCATTATACGTTTTACGTTCATGTGGAAATACGTTCGGACATGGGCGAATAGCGTTCGGTTGATATCAGACTTATTAATAAAAATAACGTACGGTCCTAAATGAAGAGCCGCCCAGGAGGACACAGTTTGGCACATTCTATGACCTGTCGGACAAGTTTGGCCAACAGCTATCGATGCAGCAGCCCATGCCTACAGTAAAGTGTGTAATGCGAGTTGGGTCTGTTAACGCCGAAGATTTGCGGACGTTCACGAGGTCGTCCTCTGAAGTGGGGCTCTTTGGGACACGGACACAGTGTTTACCATCACCGCAATTGTGCCGTCGTCTGCACCAGATAGATCTGATTGACCGTACGATGGTACGGTTACAATACGCGCGGTGTATCAGTGCTACTCCCGTATTGTTTTGGTGAAGGTACCCAAAAAGATCGGTGTTCCAATGCCATGTACTCTTTAAAGATCTAGTGCTCTGTATCCAACACGTTAAAAGATAATAATAATAATAATAATAATATAAAAAAAGGTTATATCCCGACGCTTATACCTGTACGAGTGAGGGACTGACTGAAGTTGCAATGTGATACCGTTATACCATTTTACGGCATCGAATGCCTCTACATACAGAACACACGATCGATTCGAGAGAAAAATTCAACCATGACATCGTCTCCGGTATAGAGTTAAATCAGACCTACTTTTGAAAAACTACCACGGATTTTTATTTTCCAGATTTTCGTTTGCGAAACAGCGTAGAAGATGGACATCTTTGATTCGACACCGCCGATATTAACCACTGATAATCTAGATTACATCACGGTCGTATCAATAGGCTCTAATAATGATTCTCCGAGGATCGAGCACACGTCCAAGCAGAAGGACTGCAAGGATTACATCACCGTCGTCAAAATCGGCACCGGCGAACAAAACATCGAGACCACCACGGAGGAAGTGCTGGTTTATAGATTGCCCGGCGAGAAGCTGGGTTTTGGATTGAAATTCGAAGGTGGTACCAGATCTGCCGAGTTTGTAAGGCGACTCTTCATCCAATCGTGCGCAATTAACAGTCCGGCGTCTCGCGTGGAATGCTCCTGGGGCTCACTGGTTGAAGGAGATGAAGTTTTGGAAATAGATTCCGTACCTGTTAACACCATGACCAGGACGGACTGCGTGAGATGCTTGAAAGATTCCAATGTCGTTATAAAGCTCTTAATTAAGCATCGCTTTGAAGACGCGAACGGCGAGAGCAACTCAGACGAGTCGCAAACCAGCAGATCTGTTGAGGATTTGCCTTTCGTGATCAGCGCTGAAAAGAAGAGGTCTCCACCGCCTCCACCCCCAGTCCCACCTAGGAAGGTGAACAGGAAGTCGAAGGAGAGCGCAGCGAACATAATGATACCTCCGAAGGGTTTTGGGAGATACCTCGGGAGATAAGCAGAATCATGAAGGGAATATGAAGAATCACCGCTTGCAATCTCCATATAACAGCTTTAGAAAGCAACGGCAATCCCCGGAAGTTATCAAGAGAACGCACGACCTCAATTGCCCACCAGATGCTGAAGTGTACATCGACTTGATTGCGCAGGAATCCGCGTACAGCCTCAGCGAATCTGACGATACTAGCAGCTCGATATCCACCGTTGTCGATAAGTTAGGGTCGTTTCCGCCAACGACTAATTCGAGCTTCGCTGGTAGCGTACCGTCCACCCCGACGCCGATACAGAGGCACATCTACCAAGGGGAGGATTTCGACTTTAACAGCGATACGTATCTATTCAGCAAGCTCGTCACATCTCAGCCGAATGACGAAGATGAGATGGCAGAAGATCCGGTTCTGGGGAAGCCGTCAAAGGGTTTGGAATTACCTACGCCGCTGCAACCGCCAGCGAATTTCCAAGATGCGCCTCTGAGTTACGGGAACGAAGATGTAAAAATAGTGAAATCCGAATTGAGGATCAATCTAGAAGTGCCGTCTGTTAGGAAGGTGGACGCCAAGAAGGCGCCATCACCGCCTCCGAGGTCGAGGCCTCAGAGCGTCGACGTCGTGGACGCTCCGGAGTTGCCCAGGTTGGTGGACTTCGTTCCGAAATCCGCCCCTTCGAATAATATCGAACTGGTAAGGGAATTTTTGGAAAACGAGAAATGCAATTTCGATTATATCACTATAGATAATAATAAGAATCGCGTAAAAAAATTTGAGTTGGAATTGGAGTCGCCGGACGATAATTCCTGGATCGAGGAGTCGGACTTCTTCTCGTTGGATTGGAGCCCCTCGTCGAAATTGGCGACGATCGGGGAAGACGAAGAGGAGATCATACATGAGAATGAATGGTACGTGATGTCGCTTGCGCACATACGTCGGTTAGTGTTCGGAAATTTTGAATTTTAGCCAAGCCGTTAAGAGCGAAACCCCCATAGTGATAATTGAAAACGCGGACGCGCCGGATGAAAGCTGTGAGAAGTGTGTCAAAGAACAGGATGGTGATAATTATCGCGAAGAAAAGGGTATGTATTGAATCTGCACATTCTAGCGACGTTATGCAACCTAACATACGCACCGCCATCGAGCATTGCCAACCTTTAAACCATCATATAATCCGGGGAAACGGCCTTTGTATATATATATTATATATATATCGGAGCGCTTTTCGAGGAAATCGCGTCAAAATTAGCGGACAGATTTACAAACAGCACGTGGGGAGTTTATTTTCATAAGCCGAACGCGATGGCAGCAGTGTTGGTGCGTTAAATTTAAACGCGAAGCGTCAGGTTCCAGATTTCCAGCTGCCCTTGACTTTACGTCCACTGACCCGGTGTTTGCCATTACCCCCACCATCCCGTTAATCCGGCCGATAGATGCAATAGCGTAATATATTATTGCCCATTTATTCGATTCGATAATAAAGAGGTATTTGCGAAAGAATCATACGATCTTCTCACCTCGCCGCACTGAAATTTAAAATGGCGCGTTTCTTTTATCGATAATCTTGTTTAATTCCGACTAGTAGAATTTGACGAACGCCGGCTGAACAAATAACGTCGCGTTTTGAGCACGAGTGAAGCCGGTAATGCTCTTTCGCGGTTGATTTTCGCCAAGATGCTGACTTACACTCGGCCAGCAGTCGCACCATAGCCGTCTCAGATGCGATACGCTGCCGTGTTATTTGTTTGCTAAATTAAACCAACCGCTTAATGTTTGTTAAGATTCAAACGCGGCATCTGATTGGCGGGAAATGGCAGAAAGAGTCGTTTTAAAAATCCGAATTAAAATAGAAAGTTAAAACTCCTTTCCTCCGGGATTATGAATTAATAATGTTATCTTATCAAGTTATGCGTTATCGATTTTCGCCAATAATTCCGAATTTTCGCAACGAAATAGAATAAACGTGAGCAGCAGTCATGAACATCAGGATAATGTTGTGATGGACGCATCGTAAGTAGAAATTCATTGTTTTAAAAACGCGTGTTAAAATAATAAAAAAAATATCGACGAATATGCAGAACGCTTACCGTATCGCGGTTTATACAAAATCGCATCTACCTTGACGATATATCGAAGTGATTGGTTATTTTTTGAGGGGGGTGACCAGATCTCGGCCGACCAAAAGCATTATTGACCATATGTTCCGCGTGGACTTTACAACCTTCGAGCGAATACTGTGCCTTACCTATTACAGTTCTTGCCGTGAAAGTTACGATAAATTACGACAGGAATTAACAAAGCATCGGAAGAATGCGCCGTGAAATACGATTTTTCTGAATAACAAAAAAAAACGATGCAGCCGCGAATCATATTTTGCACCCCCAAAATCGACGTGACCACCAGCAGAACAGGTTTGACGATTTAGCGGCAATTTCTTAATTAAATAAGGCAATATTGAAAGTAAATCGCCGATGAATCACTGTTGAATCTGCACAAGCATTGTCCGTGCAGTGCCCAAACAATAACCTGTATTGCACATAGCTGTTATATATCGGGCTATTTCGTGTTACGAATTTATCTTTTGTACTCTTGTAGGTGTAGAGGAGAAGATAGCAAAAGAAGTTCCTATCCTTTCTAGCACTGTAGCCAGCATCTCTTCGCTAACTCGGGGAATTGGTATGTTATAAAGTATTTACAATTCTGTTTAATCCGTAGTAACTCCTTTGTTTATATTTTAATATCAAAATAGTTAAACACGCGTAATATTCAAGTCTTTTTTTTTTATCTAACAATTGCGATATATACATAATGCTTGTGTCTCGCACTGTTAAACTAGTTTAAACGCGTACATACCTCATTCGCTCTCTATTTTTTGACATTTAAACTTTATAGTGACCATGATATTACTTATCTATAAATATTTCTTCTTGGACTATTGAACTAATTGTGCCAGTTCTCGAATTAAACTTTTAATTATTTTCAACGGTCCGTATATTGCTCCGATACTGTAAACAAAATCATTTGCTCCGTCGCTCATCATTATTGAAATTGATTTATTACGCATTCTCTATTTCACCATTAATATGACTTATTATAGGACATTCTTCAAAAATAACACTACGTTACAAATTAAAAAAAAATTAAGTACCCACTTCAATTTTTCCTGTTTATTTATTTATACAAATCGCTTAATAAGGACACCTATGTACTTTTTTTCTATCACGTACTGTTTTTTGGGTACGGTAACTAATAATTATTGGTAAAAGACTTAAAAAATATACACGTTGCTTTATTTAATTATCAATAATTCGATTAAATTAACGACAAAAAATTAAAACTAACGACAAAACTTATTTTGTTTTGTTAATTAGTCCCAAGCCGGCGCTTCGCAATACGTATCTATCATGAAAAATTGAAAAATCGCGAATATCTCCAAAACCTTTGGAGATAGACACAATGACACTCGCATAAAATCGAAAGAAAATCAAATTTTACATCCATTTATGTAAAAATTGCTATACCATTCAATTTAAAAAAATCAAGTTATCCATGATTTTAGAGTTCGAAAATTACAGAGCCCTATTTAATAATTCTGTAAAGTAAACGCAACAATTTTAAAATAAAAGACGTGTGCTGTTTCATAATTAAGCGAAAACTGAAAACCGCATCTTTCTAACTTTCGTATTTCCGGAGATATTTGCAAACACCGCAGACATTGCAAATGTCATTTTTTTCGAAAAAACGTCATATAATTCGGAAACGGAACAACTTAGCCCCAATGTATGCCTAACGTATTGCTATTTAAAATTAACAAGGAATCCAAAAATACAGTAATATACATTCCATTTAAAATAATAAAGTGTCTACTTCCGGTGCAACCGGAAGTCCGCCATTACTGAAACTAATTTTATAATGTGTAGAATATGATTCGAGCCAACATTTATTGGAAACATTTTTCCAAAAAAGCAATAATAAATTGGCTATGGACCGTTGCATCTTAGGTTGGACACCCGATATGTATATCAGGTAGAATATTTCAATCTGTCGCTACGAGCACGTGACATGTAAATATGCATATTGTATCTATGAGGGGATAAAATGTGAACTCTATCCCCATTGAAAATCCCAAGATTTTATGCCAGAATCGGCATAGCCTATCTAATGCCATCAGTGTATACTTCAAAAACAAGACGTGATAGGAACAAAAAACATCCACTGCTTACATATTGTAACTAACTGAAAACCATAATAGTAATCAGTTTTTCAGGTACGAAAATCGTGTCACGCAGTGTAATCATAATCATATCAAAATAGATAGTTTTGTTTTGTTTAATTTTACCTTTTTTCAATGAAATACAAAACCTCGTACCAGAAGTATGAGGTTGAATCCAGAGGAATGAGGTAAATAGCTTTTTTTGCTAAACATTTATTGAAATTTCTTTATAAAATTTAGTTATTATTAAAAAAAAAAAGCTAAATTTAACCAAAACACATACTATATGTGTTCAAAAACTGGCATATTTTTTATCAAAGTATAAAATATGACATCAGTTCGAGAAGAAACTGCAGGAAATGGAAAAATATCTACGTCATCAAAATATATGTAAGAGATATTCTGAGGGTCGGCCTTAAAAGTCTCTTTACCTTCCAAATTCAAAACCCGGAGGAATATTATTTTAACTTCACCATCTTCTTGTAGGTCTGCTTGAGCAATAGCAGCTTAGATGTATCTGCAAAGGCGTAATTCCTCTGGAAAGTAAGTCATTTCTCTGAAAAGCAAGTGATTTCTCTGGCCAACTCTATTCCAGAGAAATGATTACAAAAGAATGACGATTTTTTTATAATTTTTAATATAGCTGACCACATATTGATAACACCTAGCCTTTCTCTATTTGGGTAACTAGTATTTTTTGGGTTTTATGTTTCAAATAACATTTATAAATATATCCAAGAAATAAAAGCATTTTGTGCTTACCAGAGGAATGATCTTACTGCTTGTGGCACAACAATCAACAAGGATACATTTTAAAAAACTGAGCATACGACAGAAAGTTTTAACTTTTTACACGCTTATTTTACTGTTTGGTTGAAAAAAGATATTTTGTGCACTGACACAGTGTTTTTGACGGAATTTCTGTTCAGTTTCGTAAACTAAACGTAACAGTCCAGAGAAATGACAAACTTAGCGGTTACCAAAGTCAGTAATTTTTAGTGAATTTGTTAAGTGGAACGATGGATATATTAATAATAATTTGTTTAAATTTTTTTTTTTACTTTTGTGTGCATCAAAAGATAGTACACTGCCTTGGTTACAATCCAGAAGAATGATATTCGTTCAAATAATAATAAAGAAAAATTGGAATTACATTGTTAGCAATTAATTTGAGGAACAAATAAACATGATCTGCAATTATTTCTGGTATAGAGCATCATCATTCATATAAGAGCAATTATATAGAAAAGTATTATATATTTAGAAAGACTTTTATATAGTTCAATACCTAGCATCTAATACTACAAAATAAGTTGAAATAAGCTTTTCATTTCCTTCGGCACAGTGTTTTAGAATGCCAAAAACGTGCCTAAAAAGTAAGGTGCCGAGATATATGGTTAAACTGCACTGTCAAATTTTGTGTAAATTTGCATACCAAAAAAAAATAAGCTTATGCCAGCAATTGCCAAAAAATACAAAAATGATGACTCTATGATGGGGTGATCATAGATACAAATACGTCACCTGTTATATAACTACATAACATTACATAAAATGCGATAAATTTTTACAAAAGTTCTTTGATGAAAGGTAATAAACGAATTTCCCCAATTTGTACAAATTTATAACACACCAAATATTGGGAATGTCAAGAATAACTATAACAGTGAGACGTCTGTCAAGCATTCTTCTCAAGCACGCTTTGAACAAACATTTAGTTTTAATTTATATCAATAATATAATAAATCGAATCGTATGTGCGTGCCATAAACGCTAAATAACCGTCTATAATGGGCAAAATAGTCGAATAAACCGGGTATAATAAAAATATTTCGCTCATGTGCGGTTTATCATATGCTAATCTATATAATGATGAGTATATGATAAATTACATTTCAATGTTTTATGTTTGTAACTAAGATTAAATATTACAGGATATTTTTTTTTTATTTTAAGGACTTTAATAGAGAATTACATTAGTTTAAAATTATATTTTTACACATATTTAAAGAATATGCTTATTAAGAGTTGTCTAGCCAAAATAACATATTAAGTGTTTCGTCTTGTTTGGAGTCTAGTTAAAGTAAAAAACTCAGTAAATGCAACGTTTCCACAGTTAATTTATGTCTTTTTCAAACAATCTGATTTTTTTTTATTAATATTAATGGTTTGAGTATACATAATTAAATTATATTTGCATATACTGCAATATTATTGTTTTTTTTTTTCATAAAAGAAATAATTTACCTTAATAGTATTACGTAAAAAGTCCAAAACTTATTTGAACATACAGATAATGAAAATTAAACGTAACATGGTTACAACAGTCAAAGTAAATGGGGCAATTCACAAACATTTTAAAATTGTACCTAAACGAAGAACAAATTTAATCTAAAACATATTGAAAAATATATTGAAAGCAAGCTAACAAGTCAAGTCTGTAACGCAAGAAAATATGAGTTTTTTTTTTATTTAATTTTAGTAACAATAAAATATTAATATTAAAGTATGTATACAAGGCTTGCATTTTAAGTCAAAAGTAATGGGTATAAATTTTGGATAAAGAAGCTATGTTAGTACGGTTATTTATACTGTTTTTATTTTTCTTAATGTAAATCCTCTCTAGGATACTACGGCTATAATAATTTGTTTCTCTTGCTAACATATTAGTTATATTATGTTATATAATATATATGTAAATGGGAGATATATATTATTGTGATTTCCCGGCTATATGCTTTTTACGAGCAAAAGGAATATAAATAAATAACTTTCTTTAATAAAACAGTGCAATCATTAATAACATGTATAATTCATGAACAAGTCTATACAGGAAATATATAAAAAAGTATGAGAACTCTTACTCAGGGTGAGTATAGCTATTTGGGATATTCAAAGAAGTATTATCAATTATCCAGTATAACTTAGATCCTTTTATTCAAATATGAACTTTTAAAATCTCCCGCGCTATCATAAGGGAATAGAAAACCATCAACCACGTTTGCCAATTTACAAAAGCTCAGAATTTAAATCTCATACGAAATAATAATAATTTAAACAATATTTTGACCAGATACCTCGTTTTCCGGTTTATACAAATGCCAGAGTACCTCTGAATGTGATTTCCTTGTAGTGACAATCCAGATTCGCTCGTATATTCACCTCCTTCGTTACATTCAGGATGTATGATTAGACTCGGGACAGCAAACACATGTAAAATCCCATGTAAAACATGTACCCAGATATAGTAAACACCAAATTGGTGAATTTATCCCCTACGATACCAGATATACCCCCGCAATATGGTTTAATTCATTTATATCTGATGAGAAATGATACAGCTTTTTTAAGACTTTTCATCAACTATCAACACGTAACCAAGGATTTTCATACATTTCCTTTATACGAATCACATTGAGTCACTACCCCATTCAATTAAAATAAATACCTAGGATACCAGGCTATCGTACAGTTGTCAGACGATAAATTATATTCAACTTCCATGACTACTAGTGTGAATTAATCCAAATTATACTGGACTTACAAACAGGTGTGTACATAAAATAGTAATTGCATTTCAATATGGTTGGTAGCTTTCCTCTTATGAAACACAGCTATATATATATGGCATCTGATACTCATGCCATGGAAAATATATTTTCGTGGCATTATTATATTATAACGATGAAATATTCATCGTTGTAGCATAAAGTTAAAAAAAAAATTACTTTTGCGTACGTTTTAGAGAGATTTCATTCGAATATGAATGGTAATCAATCTTCTAATGAATTTAAATTAACTCTCTTGAGTGATTTTGAAAGGAGGCAAAATGTTTTGACGCTATCTTGACAGAATTGACAGCGCGATAAGGACTGCACGTCAATAATGTTCAAAATTGCATCGAAAATCTCATTTTTTTTTTGTTTCTGTGGAATATTTGCCCCCATCTCAATTTGAAAATTATTATAATAGATTTGTTTTCTTCTTTAAGTTAAAACGAGGGAATTAGTGTTATTAACATTTTTTTGTTCTGCGTATAATTATGACGCCTTTCAGAAACACTCTTTTTTTTTTGTTCTAATTCACTTACAAATATATTCCTGTCCAATTTCCATATGTGCAGGTAGCTTATGACTCTTTAAAAAAATCGTATTCCGTCGCCCACGTTAAATACTTCCCAGATTACAATTATATCGCCTTATCAGTAGGCAGGTTTTTTTTTTGCATTCTGCCATTTGTCACCATAACGTATTTGTACATTGTGATGCGTTTGCACGCTCTATTCGGTACTTTTGCGCGGATTACACCTCGTGAATTTAAGGTAAGTCAGAATTTATATTATCACCACGTATTCCTCCGTGTAACTGTGCTTATTCGTGACTAGTAAATCTTACTAAATAATAATCTCCCAAGTTCATACGAATCTAATCCCTTTCTCATTCCGTGCACAAAAGAAATCAAACGGATATTCTATGAAAATATGCGATGACAATGGAATGTGACCCTAATCGGATTTTTAACAGTTTCCAATTAGATATGGCAATCTGATATTATATAATGAACAATATTCGACTGCAATATCGCATTTTTTTTTTTATATATCAATCGTTAGAACTTCATACTTCAAACGCAAATTCAGTTAGATAAATAATATACAGGTGCTCGTTATTTCGCAAGAAAGTTAAGTAGATGCCTTATTACATCCGGGGTATTTGTTTTTATTGTGTAATTAAAACAAAAAATAAATAAGAGTAATTATGTTATTCTTTTTTATAATTAATTTAAAGTGGACTCAAACGGAGGTAATCAAAAACTAAGGCAGCTTTTACAAAAATATTATTAAATTTACATTGTAACGGAATTTAGAAAGGGGAAAAAAATGACAAGTGAACCTTAAAAGATTAATCCAGACGCATAATCTTTTGACTAAAAAATTATATACCTAATTACCTTCATTTCTTTAATGTTAATTATATTGCTTTGAGCGAAAGAGACACCTTCCTATCCTGCGTATTTCTCAGAAGTCTCTTGAATTTGAAAGTACAATTCTGCTGTGTCTCATACATTATTCACATTCTTTTTTCAACCACATATCTAATTGAAAACGCGGTGTTACATAAGGTGATGCAACAAAAATATTTTACAATGTTAATCTTCACTTAATTCTGAACTTCCTGGCATCATGCCTGATAACCCTATTATCATTTCATTCGATATATTGGACTTGTTAAGAGAATTCGTTCGGACAAATTCTAAGATTAGATATAGATTAAAAACAAAACGACCTCCGTTAATTAGCGTCTGCCTCTTACTAATATCGTACCATTTTACCGTACGGTAAACATTACGGTTAAGTAATTATTCTAAAATTTGTTAATTCCATATCCAATGTTCAATATTTATCCTGGAAATCAACATGCAGGTATAAAGCATCGGGTAGTAAATAAGAAAGAGCACGTATTTATTTAAAATTGTAATCGGTTTTTAGAATTTTCTAATGTTTAAATATAGTATTTACATGTGTAGATAAAATGTTCACAGGAATCCCTTGTTCATAACTATTGCAAGTGACGAAATGTGTAATTCGCGATTAGTAATTTGAGTAAACATTTACTTTCCGGGTGATTTTTGGTTATAGCACGAAGGAACTATATTCCCAGAAAATAAATCAGCAGAAACTAATATGTAATACATATTAAAGGTATAATATTTTTTCAGATATTCCAATGAGAAGCATTTTTATTACGTCGCCATTATAATAACTACATATATGATAAATAAAAGTCAGTTATATGCTATTTTATTATCCCAATTTTGTCAATTTCAAAAGAGTCATTTTGATTCTTCTATCTTCTGTTAGCTATAACTTTTTTGCTTAGGTACTTACGTACCTACATAATACAGATAATATTGATACCTCACAAATATACATTCACAATAACGAGGAAACGACTCAGAATTTATAATTAATAAATTCATCAAATGAGTAGAATGGTTGTTCCAGCAATTTATGACGAAATGCATTTAAATTAGGAGAATCTACCATAAAAGAAGGAATAAGTTTGTTGCAGAAACAGAAACCCATATAATAAAGAGAATTTTTACAACGAGAAGTGTCTGATGGCTTTGGAAAATTAATATAATTGCATGTACGGATATTATAATGATAATGTCTAACAATAATACCAATGTTATTTATATTTATTGGAAGGAGATACCACAACATTATTTAATAGCTTAATTATCAACATTTACATACGTAAGAAGATTTGGACAGTTCTAAGATCAAAAGATACCTTTTTTTTTATTAAACTAAGACTGCTCCTTAAATTGAATTTAAATGTTCCGAGTCTGGCATTAAAAAATATTGTTTCAATTACAACAAGCATGTAGAATAAGAGTTAAGAATTTGAAAAGTGGTTATTTTATTAGGGTTAAAGCCAGAAAACAAATGATAGTTTATGGAGGTTCTCCTATTTAGGGAAAAGATGTCTATACAGGCAGAGTAAAAACAATTATAATGCCTATTCATGGTACAGCATTCTTACTTTGAGTTCTGTTTTGACGGTTAGCAGATTTGTCAGTGTTTGTATAGACACAACTGGTGGATTTGCTGCAAGTCAGGTGATGTAAGGATATGTGAGAGTAAATGTGATTCCAGAACTTCAAAAAGTATCCCAAGTATAAAGGTGCTGTTCCAATAATGGACATTTGACTGTATAGTACTTGTACCCACACAATTTTTAGTCAAAACAAAGCAAATACGTACAAACTAAATGTTATTAAATGTTTAGTGAATATGCACAAACGATGTATGAACCTAACAGAAGAAGATGCAGTTATATTATCTAATTTTGTATGTGAAAACTAATAGCATTTTCACAGAAAATGCAGGTACGACCTTTATTCGAAATACCTACAGCAATTCATTATAATAATAATATAATAATGAAGTTTATTGCTGAAGTAAAAGTAAAAATACATAGAAATCTTTAAGTTAATAAAGTTATTACTTAAATTACATAAAGAAGTAGGTATTTATGTTTGAAAATAATTTCTGTTGGATTTTTGCCGAAAACAACTGTTATCTGAAATGGAATTATCGCGATAATAAATGTGCGATATCTGCTAACGCATTCCTGTGGCGTCCTAATCTGGACGATGCTTTTATTGCAGTTATATTGGGATTTATCGGTAATAATTTAACATTTCCCTCGTAGATGTCGATGAAATAATGGAGGGTCCCCGTCAACCGCCAGATGGTCACGAATTCCCGGATCAGGAGAAGGCCGTAGAGAAAAAGATGCCCATAATCGACCACTTAGAAGACAACAAGACGCCCCTCACGAAACCGACGGAGTCGTGGATGTCTAAATATGAACCGCAAGCGAACAGCGTACGCGACAAGATCGCGATATTCTCCAACCCTCGAGCGACGCTGAATAAAAAATACGTTAGTACCAGCAGCGTAGCAACGGACTCTTCGGTGTCTAGGAGAGAAAGGCACGATTCCCGTCCTACACCGTCGTTATTTAGGCACAACTCCGTTATAGAATCTAAGCCTAGATATCGGACCACAGCCAATATTACACCTGATTTACCAATTCAGATAAGTCAATCTGATTACCAACCGGTGACGCTTAGGCATAAACCGGATGCCCCGAATAGGCTTCACACTCGTTCCATGAGCCTGTTGGACATTTCGGATAACACCAATAAATTGGACAGATGGAACCAGCTGATCGAACGGCGAAGTCTGTCGAAACTCAAAGGATTAGTTATACCGGAAAACGAACCGGAAACCGATGGAGCCGCGTTCGTCGATTTGCCGGAAATCCAGAGCATAATAACCCCTGTGATAGAACGCACCTACAAGGAGAACAATAACGCCATTACAGTGCCAAAATTGACGAGACGCCATTCTACTTCGATGTCGAACATAGCGCCGTCCAGGGATCCTCCTGCCATTCCTAAATATTCCCCGGCTTTCAAGAGGAGGAGTTTCCAGATTCACACTCCCATAGTTCCTAATGCAGATCAGATCAAGGTCGAAACTAAGAAGACGCCAACGCCCCCGATTAAGACGCGCGATTTTTCGCACTTCACCATCAATACTCTGCCGAACGATCCGCCCAAATCTTTGGAGAGCATAACGTCACCGACGCGATCCGACTACAGTTTTGAATTCAATAACGGCGGACAGTCGAAGAGTCCCATCGGCGAATTCAAACTAGCCAGCAGCAGAGAGAAGCTCGCCACCCCACGAAGTAATAGCTGCGTGAGTGACATGGTGCCGTCATCGGAATACGACAGCGATACAGATTCAGCCCTCAGCTCCAGCCAATCTAGTTATTTATCCAAGACCTCGCCGCCGGCATCTCCGATCCATACGCGCAGCGATTCAATCACTGACGTCCATAAGAAGAGCAGCGTTCCGTACCAAGACTACGAAGCCGCTAATAAGAGACTGTTGAAACCTCAAAGTCTAGAAGCGATCAATAGGAAGAATATACTAGCATCTGCGAGATGTCGAAGCGGCAGAGATTTGAAAATTGGCTCGCCGTTGATACAGAGAAAATTCGACGATAACGAAGCGAACGTCGAAGAACAGAAACCTCTGCCCAATGGAAATGCCGAGCCAAAACTTACGAGCGTCGAGAAGCAGCTCCCCAAGGAGCCTCCAGTAATGGAGGTGAAAAAAGAACCACCAGCGCCTAAAGCAGAAGAATTGCCAACACCGAAGGCCAGAAGGGAGAATCCGATCACGCCGAAAATTGTGTTGAAAGACACCAAGGTGATTTTCCCAGAGGTTTTATCCGACGCAAACAAGAGGAACTCGACTGGAATGTGTTATTATAAAGGAAATAACTTAATTATGCGTAAGGCATCTAGCGTCACCGATTTGAGGAAGAACTTCGAGAAGGTGGCTCCGACTCCTGCTAAAAGGAATTCGATAAATTGCATCGTCATGACTCCAGTGCAACCACGACCTATCAAACGTATATCTTTACCTCAAATAATTCCACTGGCTAATGCGGTAAAACCAGAAGAGCCCGAGATTAAACCTAAGATAAAACCAACGTTGAATGTTTCAAAAGATGAGGACCTTCCTCCTAGAAGCGTACGTCTTTAACGACATATTATTTGTTCGTGTTATACGCAAATAACTTTTCAGGGTTATGAGCAGCTAATCGACGACGCTATAAAAAATAATGACGAGAACATATCCAAATCCGATGTGAAGGTCGTCGTTTTGAAGCCAGATGTCGATGGTGGAAGCATAGGAATTACTTTAGCTGGTGGGGCGGACTACGAAATAAAAGAAATAACGGTAACCCGATAGCAATTCTACCAACACTTATTTATCTAACAACATTTCTTATAGATTCACAAAATTAGAGATGGAAGTCCAGCATACAGGGACGGCAGACTTCAAAAGGGCGATAGAGTACTCGCCATCAATGGAAAGTACATGAAAGATTTATCCCACTCTCAAGCTCGCAGAGTTTTGAAAGTAACGGAATTAGATTTTATATAACAAAATAATTATTTAAATTATAATTTTTTCATTCTAGGAGAATGTAGACGAAGTCATAATAATAGCGTGTAGTGGTACTGACACTAATATCGTCACAACACCAAAAACTTTTACGAAACAGGCAAGCCTTGAAAGCCTTATAGATTTGAAATCCACAAGAGGTAAGCAAAATGCACTTAAAGAAGAAAAAATGGAATCTCAAGATGCCTTTTCAGACGTTACAGCCCCAGAAGCAAGGATCGACGAAGTAGGTGGTGTGTTTGAAGTCACGATCGTCAAAGACGCAACTGGCTTAGGTTTCAGCATCCAAGGGGGCAGGGGATCTCCCCAAGGAGATGTTCCATTGATTATCAAGAAGATTTTCATGGGTAAGGCGAATATTATTACGAATACTAAATAGAGATGTGATTTTGCGTTTGTGTATAGGTGGAGCCGCGGAAAAAGCAATTAATTTGAAAGCTGGTGATAGTTTATTAGAAATAAATGGTACTGATGTGACATTAATGTCGAGGATGGAAGCTTGGAATTTGATGAAGCGTTTACCTGAACAAGAAGTGATAATAAAAGTCCGTCGATAGTGCTTGTCTGTTACTCTATTCGTCAATGTAAATATATTATTCTTGCCTCTTATTCAAAATATGTTAATTTATATATTTTATTATAAACTTAAAACTGCTACAAGCTTTAATTAATTACCCGCATATGTGTATAAGTTCTTGGTTTTTCTTAACGTGTGCTATTTTCTTTGCTCCAGTATTTTTTTTTTTTTTATGAACAAATTGTTATATATTTTATAATAAATATCTAATGTTACGTTATTGATTTCATATCCTATCACCGCGAAAAGTCATTTGCTCTAATTAAATACGGGTAGTAGATTTCGAACGCGATAAATTAGAATGTTTGTTATCGCAAGAACATCTACATCGTTCTTCATGTAAGGTTTTAATCAATTTCTGATAAGTCACGTTTAATAATTATCGAGAACAATATTGACTAATTAATGATATATAAAGCATGTAAAATAAGATCACGTTTTAATTGCGACGTTGCTCAGACATATTCTTTGTTTGCAATCTCCTACGTGCTAATTTGAGAAATATTTAATTTTCGTTAGGGCAAATATTTGAAATGCTGAAGTGAATATAATGCGAGAATATGACACAATTTTGCTGTACTTAACAGCATCATTTATCAAATTGAAGCGAGAATAGAAATAAAAGCAAAAAACAATACTTCTTAGTCCATCTAATAATTAACATTTTCATTTATAATTTTATTTAAATTCTTTATCTTAGATATAAAAAAAAAAAACTTACAATCGAAACAGCAGTTGTTTACAACAGTTTCAGATTCCGATTCGGTCAAATCGTTTATTTGAACGGATTCCATTGTGAAAAACTATAAATCTACTTCTTATATGGCTTTTGTTTAAAATGATGGCGTCTATTTATTTCTCAGCCTACTAATTTTTGAATTAGGGGTAGGTATTTTGCGTTCCTTCACAGCAATTGTGCCTTACTTCACTCAGGATAAATTCAGTTATATTTACGAAATATGATTTCAATTGTGGCTAATTTCAGTTATATTTAAGTCTTATGTCAAACTATGTCCGTTTTTCAAATTTAAATCAAACTTGCTAATAGTATTAACTATTATCTGTGATATTATATTAAAATGTGTATTAGTTTTAATATTTCTTAACAGTTATAACGCAAATCACGTAAAATTTACAGTGAAATTTTGCAATATAAAAATGAGTACTGGTAAGATTTTTATAAAATTATTTAGTTTCCGATTTTATTTTAATGTCCTTTAAGCAATTTTACAAGAAATAGACACCATTAATGCCGAAATAAAAAAGTACACTACAGAGAAGGTTAAGATAGAGCAAATAATTCGAAGGCTCCAAGAGAAGAAAAGTGAATTGAAGACGTTGTATAATAAGAAACTAGGTGATGAACAAGCTGCATGGGAAACTTGGATTGATAAGTTCCCCTGGAATGAAAAAGTTCAAGAGCTGTTAGTAAGAACATTCAAATTGGAGAAGTTTCGAGATCATCAACTTGCTGCTATAAATGCCACACTTTCGAAAAAGGATGTGGTCTTATTGATGCCCACTGGTGGGGGGAAGTCACTGTGCTATCAATTACCTGCGGTTTTCGAATCCGGACTGACTTTAGTTATATCGCCCTTAATTTCATTAATGGAAGACCAGATTAATAAATTAAGGTATTTAGGCATAGTGTCTTACAAAATGACAGCTGGAGAAGCACTAGATGTGAAGAAAGCTGTGTACGATTATTTAAATAAAGCGATCGGACCTATAATTAAATTATTATATATTTCCCCTGAGATGCTGGTTAAAAGCAAAAAGCTGGTTTCTTCTTTGCAGAACTGTCACAAGGCGAAGAATTTGAATCGAATCGCTATAGGTAATACATTAAAAGCAATTTGCCATTTTTATAATCAACTTTTTTCACATAGATGAAGTGCACTGCTGCTCTGAATGGGGTCATGATTTCCGTCCAGATTATAGATACTTGGGATTGCTGCGCAACTTATTCCAAGGAGTGCCAATTATTGGCCTCACCGCTACAGCCACAACGTTTGTATTGAATGACGTCCGAGAGATGCTAGAAATCCCTGCTGCCACCATCATTAAAGCTCCATTCGATCGTCCGAATTTATGCTTCAAGGTACATATATGTGTAATTAAAAAAAATATAAATAAAACTTTGTCCTATGTTTTTTGTGGCTTTCTTGCAATGCTTTAGGAAGCCATACCTTTCTCCTCCTTTCTTACCTTGCTTTAATTTCTTTTCACTTTGGCTTTTTTGGTATGAGCATCTTATTTAAACAAGAAAAATCTACTCAATCAGTTTTATAAATAAAATTTCAGGTGATCCCGAAACCTGGGAAACTCAATGCCGTGGTGGAATCAATAAGAGAACTCATCCATAAAGACTACCCCAATCAATCTGGCATCATTTACGTGTGTTCGATAAAGGAGTGCGAGGACGTGGCAAAGGCGTTTAAGGAAATAGGTGAGAATGTTTGCATATACCACGCGCAATTATCGAATGAAATTAGATTGAAAATATACAATAAGTGGATGCAGAATAGGTATCGAATAATAATTGCAACAATAGCCTTCGGATTGGGAATCGGTAAGTAGTATTTGACAATCGCTTTGAGGGTACGATTTTAACGTAGAAATTCTTTAGATAAGCCTGATGTACGTTTCGTTATACATTTCACGTTACCGAAAACAATCGAAGATCTTTATCAACAGTCAGGGAGAGCTGGCAGAGATGGGAAACCTTCCACGTGTATTATTATGTACAAATTGGGGGATTACCTCAAACAGTCGGGATACGCCAAGTCTAAGAAGGACGTACAGGGAGGATTCGATGTATTAAGTTACATTTTGAATTTGAAACAGTAAATATTGAACTTCTAAATTACTATTGTTTATTAAAGTGTGCTAATTTTGATATAATTGCTTTCACAGATGTGGGACATGAGATTACGTGAAATCTCTCTGTATCTATTCTTACTTAAAATTGTAGTTACGTTTATTTTGGGTATTAAGGTCCGAAATAAAAATCTTTTCAACTCATTTAATATTGTTGTTGCGTCCCAGATAGCAATTTAAGGTTTATGCAAGCCTTTTTAAAGATTGTTCCGACAAGGGAAAAAGCTTGTCAACATGCTTGTTATGGCAAGGGTGTAAGCTTGCTGCAAGGTTATGACAAGCTTGCTAGTTTACACAGGACAAGGTTTTTCCCAAGCAAGGTTACAGGTTAAGCTTGTCTGTAAAAGCATGTGACAAGGTTACCATGGCAAGGTTCCCATAAGCTTGTCTGTAAAAGCATATGACAAGGTTGGAATGACAATGTTGAGCCAAGCTTTAGAGAAAGCCTCTACAAACCTTGATAAAAGTTTGTAACAATCAAAACAAAATAGGAATTGGATATTAATTTTTCTTTTTCTTGGTTTCTAGGTCATAAAAATTATAGAAATGTACATTAAGGACGTTTCGCTTTAATTTCAAGAGCTTTTTCAAGATATATGTAAAAATATAAATTATAAATGGTATACATTTTTTTTATTTAATAAACAAAACATTGTTTACTATGAATTTTGAATTATGATTTTATCATCTATTAAACAATTTACTTATAATTTACACCATTTACAATTATATTTTTATATGTATACTTGAAAAAGCTTTTGAAATCAAAGTGAAACGTCCTTATTAATGTACATTTCCATATTTTTTGCCCTAAAACCAAGAAAATGAAGAAATTAATATCCAATTCCTATTTGTTTGATTGTTGTAAGCTTTTATCAAGGGCTTGTATAAGCTTTCTCTAAAGCTTGGCTATAGTCAAGGAAGGAGTTGGTTATATGACCTCTTCATGTGACTTTGAAAATTACTAAAATATTTTAAGGAAGATATAACCAGCAAACTGAAACCAAAATAAATTTCGTACAAATAAACTTTTATTAACTTCCAAGTGTTTCCAAAAATGTGTTTTTTACAAAATTATTACTAAACAAAACTCCAGAGAATTTAGTAAATTAGATATAATTTGCTTCTTTTTATTATTTTCGGATGTCGTCCATCGTCTCCTAAAATATTTTATTGTTTTCAAAATCACATCTGTTTGCATCAAGTAAAATTCATTCAAATAAAATTAGAATTTCAGTATTTAATAATAAAAAAACTTCTACATATTTATATATACATATTTAGATTGCGTTTTTATATTTATATAGAAAACAACACTATAATCTAATCGTTGCCTCGTGTTGCCGCGATTCTCTGTAATAAAAAACGACAACTATTAAAAAATTAAACAATACCAGAGATGGGAAGACAAGGGAAACGGTATCAGTTTCCAAGAGTCGACGAGTCGTCGTGGATATTATGAAAAGTAACTGTTTCCCTCGTTACTACAAAATACAAACTACCTTATTTTTACTATACTTAGTGGTTATTAAATAAAATACTCACCAAAAATAATTTTAAGCATTTCAGTCTTCTGGAAAGGGTTTTTTTAAGCTTTTCCCTGTTAGAGAATGATTTGCCGCAATATTGTCCTCTAGTGGCTTTTTTAGGATGTTTGATGTCAAACTCTTAACGTTCCTTCCATGGGTTGATATCAAATATCGAATCTGTAAATTTTTTGTTGGAATTAATTCAATAAATGAACATGGTTTCGGACTTAAAAAAAACAGGTAATAATTTAAATAATATCAATTACTCACCAACTTTTTTTTTCTCCAAGAAGAGTTTTCAACTATTTGATGGTTTACTAATGTCATAGAAGCTTCTATATTCGCTGAAAAAGAATTTCATTAAGTTATGAAATTGATTCTCCTCTTAATCCTTATTAGTTACTATATATGTAATCCCAGATAACAATTTAAGGTTAATACAAGCCTTTTAAACGTTGTTCCGACAAGGGAAAAAGGTTGTCAGCAAGCTTGTTATGGCAAGGGTGTAAGCTTACTGCAAGGTTATGACAAGCTTGCAGTTGACACAGGACAAGTTTTCCCAAGTAAGGTTACAGGTTAAGCTTGTCTGTAAAAGCATGTGATAAGGTTACCATGGCAAGGTTCCATAAGCTTGTCTGTAAAACGATATGACAAGGTTGAATGATAATGTTGAGCCAAGCTTTAGAGAAACGCTGTACAAACCTTGATAAAAGTTTGTAACAATCAAAACAAAATAGGAATTGGATATTAATTTCTTCTTTTTCTTGGTTTCTAGGTCATAAAAATAAGAAATGTACATTAAGGACGTTTCGTTTTAATTTCAAAGCTTTTTCAAGATATATGTAAAAAATAAATTATAAATGGTATACATTTTTTTATTTAATAAACAAAACATTGTTTACTATGAATTTTGAATTATGATTTTATCATTTTATTAAACAATTTACTTATAAGTTACACCATTTACAATTTATATTTTTATATGTATACTTGAAAAAGCTTTTGAAATCAAAGTGAAACGTCCTTATTAATGTACATTTCCATATTTTGACCTAAAAACCAAGAAATGAAGAAATTAATACCCAATTCCTATTTTGTTTTGATTGTTGTAAACTTTTATCAAGGTTTGTATAAGCTTTCTCTAAAGCTTGGCTATAGTCAAGGAAAGGAGTTGGGTATATGACCTCTTCTTCATGTGACTTTGAAAATTACTAAAATATTTTAAGGAAAGATATTAACCAGCAAGCTGAACCAAAATAAATTTCGTACAAATAAACTTAATGTAACTTCCAAGTGTTTCCAAAAATGTTTTTTTACAAAATTATTGCTAAACAAAACTCAGAGAGAATTTTAGTAAATTAGATATAATTTGCGTTCTTTTTATTATTTTCGGATGCCGTCCATCGTCTCCTAAAATATTTTATTGTTTTCAAAATCACATCTGTTTGCATCAAGTAAAATTCATTCAAATAAAATTAGAATTTCAGTATTTAATAATAAAAAAAAACTTCTACATATTTATATATACATATTTAGATTGCGTTTTTATATTTATATAGAAAACACTATAATCTATTTTCCGTTGCCATCGTGTTGCCGCGATTCTCTGTAATAGAAAAACGACAACTATTAAAAAATTAAACAATACCAGAGATGGGAAGACAAGGGAAACGGCTATCAGTTTTCCAAGAGTCGACAAGTCGTCGTGGATATTATGAAAAGTAACTGTTTCCCTCGTTACTACAAAATACAAACTATCTTATTTTTACTATACTTAGTGGTTATTAAATAAAATGCTCACCAAAAATAATTTTAAGCATTTCAGTCTTCTGGAAAGGGTTTTTTTAAGCTTTTCCTGTTAGAGAATGATTTGCTGCAATATTGTCCTCTAGTGGCTTTTTTAGGATGTTAGATGTCAAACTCTTAACGTTCCTTCATGGGTTGATATCAAATATCGAATCTGTAAATTTTTGTTGGAATTAATTCAATAAATGAACATGGTTTCGGACTTAAAAAAACAGGTAATAATTTAAATAATATCAATTACTCACCAACTTTTTTTTCTCCAAGAAGAGTTTTCAACTATTTGATGGTTTACTAATGTCATAGAAGCTTCTATATTCGCTGAAAAAGAATTTCATAAGTTATGAAATTGATTCTCCTCTTAATCCTTATTAGTTACCATATAATGCCTGTTGTATTGTGGCAGTCTGTTGGGCCAACCTTAAACGTATCCATTTTAGTTTCTAAACACTCTGCTATGAAAGAAAATCTTCTAAGACCTTCCACATTACGCCTGGGTTTAATTTAATTTGGTGACACTCATTACTGTAATCGGTTCCTAAAAAATATTTGATAACATTAGAATGATTTCTTGAAATAGAGATACAAAATACATATATATAATATTCTTATTAATTATAACACTAAATTTATATGTGTATTTTTGAATTTATTTAAAAATTCTATTACACTGTCATTAAAACTGAAAAAACCTCAAACATTTAATTATTCATAATTTCTGAATATATAAAATCAAATTATACTACAAGCTATTAGTTAGCAAATATAAACTATAACTTTTTAAACTAAGTGCATTGGCTTATGCGCTTATGGTGTAGAAAATTAGGTTAGAATTATATGCAATAGTTGGGGCAATTGGGCAGACACAGTTCAATTCATCGGTAGAATTATAACCTATTGATATTCTTGAGCAACAACGCATATCTAGTAAAAGATATAAAATTAGTAATACTTACTTTTGCATGAATGATGTTTAAAATTATTATACACTGAAACAGCTCAAACGCGTACAACACAACTGGACACAACAATAATGGCGGTCGATGACAGAATAGCGGAATGGCGGTTAAATCAAAAAAAAATCAATACTCGATAACGATTGACGCCGAATCACTCCGGAAATACACGAAGTCACCGTACCTTGATATAATAACTTTGTCGCAACCTTGCATTAACCCAGCATTACCTTTTACTGTTAAGTTTGTCTGGACAAGGTAAAGTTAAGCAAGTGGCAAGCTTATCGTAAGCTTACGTGTTATCTGGGATGCCTGTTGTATTGCGGCAGTCTGTTGGGCCAAACCTAAAACCGTATCCATTTTAGTTTCTAAACACTCTGCTATGAAAGAAAATCTTCTAAGACCTTCCACATTACGCCTGGGTTTAATTTAATTTGGTGACGCTCATTACTGTAATCGGTTCCTAAAAAATATTTGATAACATTAGAATGATTTCTTGAAATAAGAGATACAAATATATATATAATATTCTTATTAATTATAACACTAAATTTATATGTGTATTTTTGAATTTATTTAAAAATCCTATAACACTGTCATTAAAACTGAAAAAAACCTCAAACATTTAATTATTCATAATTTCTGAATTATATAAATCAAATTATACTACAAGCTATCTAGTTAGCAAATATAAACTATAACTTTTAAACTAAGTGCATTGGCTTATGCGCTTATGGTGTAGAAAATTAGATTAGATTATATGCAATAGTTGGGGCAATTTAATACATGTTCTTTTTTATTTATTGTAAGTGTCGTTTACTACGGTATTCGCAGGAACGGTATATATATACGGTACAGTAGTAAATCAAATGGAAATTAGTAGAAAATATTATACCGAGTCTGGCCACATACATCTCCATTTGTTTTCTCTGTACACAGACACAGTTTGATTCATCGGTTTAGTATTGATATTCTTGAAGCAACAATGCATATCTAGTAAAAGATATAAAATTAGGTAATACTTACTTTGACATGAATTATGTTTTAAACTTAAAATTATACACTGAAACAGCTCAAACGCATACGACACAACTAGACACAACAAACAATGGCGGTCGATGACAGAATAGCGGAATGGCGGTTAAACCAAAAAAAAATCAATACTCGATAAACGATTGACGCCGAATCACTCCGGAAATACACGAAGTCACCGTACCATGATATAATAACTTTGTCGCAACCTTGCATTAACCCCAGCATTAACCTTTTACTGTTAAGCTTGTCTGGACAAGGTAAAGTTAAGCAAGTGGCAAGCTTGTCGTAAGCTTACGTGTTATCTGGGGTATGTTAGTATCTATAATAAATAAAAATAAATAAATGTAACTACAATTATAATTATAAAATAACTAAAAAAAGCATCAAATCTATTCGTATACTGATTGATCATTTTTAGTTTCAATTTTGGTGTGCGCCGGTGATCAATCCTTTTTTTTTTAAATTAGCACTCTTTCTATATCGAGTAAGTCTGCCCTTATTATATTAATGCAATTCATCCGTAGATGTCGCCACTCCCTTATCGGGTTTCATTTCGAAGAAAACAACACTATAACGTGTAACACGATGTGCGATAATTGCCTTCGCGACGTTGAACCGGAAATCTGTCCCTTATCACGTGCGTGCAAAGAAATCTACGATACAATAGACGACGCGTCCGCGAGGGACACCGAACTCACGCTATTAAAATTAATGGATTTATGGTACAAAAGACATAACGTCCAAATTACTAGGGAAACTGGCGAGAACATAGTCGCGCATTTGTTAAGTAAGCGCATATTAAAGGAAGAGAAATGTTATACCGCTTATAATGTCATATGTTACGTCAAGAAAGCCTACGACGTCGTTCCAGATGATGGGTTGGATGTTTATATGGTGAAAGATGCAGCGTTGCGACGCTACATACATCCTGGAGTTCCGGGAAGTACCGCCGTTCGGAAAAGGAAGCTGAAGGATGTTTGTGAAGCGTCGACATCTAAAGTGAAGAAAAACGGAAATGTCTGATGTTGTATTTAAAAAATATTTCATGTTTTTTTTTTTTTAAATAAATTTCATCATTTTGTTACTATATGAATGTTTAATTTGCTTCCCCAGAATGTTAAAAACTATTACACATGTTCTTTCTATCAAAATTTACCGTACCTCAAAAGGATTTTCATTTTGATTTCTACTAATAACGTGCCCTAAATATTTTACCGAATATTTAAAAAATGAACACTTTCACTTATGTATTTTCAATCCACAGTGTTTTTAAACGCTTAAAAACATCTTCCAAACGTTTTAATTAAATTGATATTGAAATAATAACAGGTTTAATTCGTATTCCAAATTCCTTTATATTTAAGATATTTATTGCAACATGTTTCGGCTACATGCCATCTTCAGGCAACTATAAGATGAAAAATTGTTTTAGTTATCGATTACATATTGAATTTAACATTTAAATTTTATGTTTTAATTTTAATTTTTGTATAAAATAGTCTACTAATTTTATAATAGACATCATTATTTTTATGTTTTATAATTTAATTGAAATCGAAAATCTTTAACTTTTAATATATAACAACTGTAATGTAATAAATGAAAAAAATTGTACGTTTTTTTAAGTTTTTAAATCAATATTTAAAATAAACATAAGATTCCAATACATAGGTTCACGAATATGTTACTAAAATCAATTACACAAAAAACTGTACAGAACAGCACAAAATAAAGTAAAATTGTTTACCTGAAATTTATTACAAATAGTTGTCTTCAGTGCGTCCTTGGCTAGCATTCAGGCCATTTTGGTTTTGTCGTTTTCCATATGTTTTTAAATTTGTGACAGTTTGAAAGTTTTTAAATTACGCGTTTTAATGTGTTTTGTCTTTTTTCTTAGTTTATTAACGTTATGTCTTTTTAATGTAGTGTTAATCAGATTCAAAGTTTTTATATTCGTAAGAATTTCTCTTAATGCACAAAAAATATTGACACATCAATCTTATATGTAAAACAAACTTGACGTTTTAGTAAGTATTTTTCATTTTTTTTCATTTATTACATTACAGTTGCTATATATTAAAAGTTAAAGATTTTCGATTTCAATTAAATTATAAATAAAATTAGTAGACTATTTTATACAAAAATTAAAATTAAAACATAAAATTTAAATGTTAAATTCAATATGTAATCGATAACTAAAACAATTTTTCATCTTATAGTTGCCTGAAGATAGCATGTAGTCGAAACATGTTGCAATAAATATCTTAAATATAAAGGAATTTGGAATACAAATTAAACCTGTTATTATTTCAATATCAATACACATAGACCAATTCCCTGGGACATTACAGATCAGTTTTAATTAAATGTTTCATCCTTTCCAGTGACTAATGAATATATAAAAAACATTGTACACCCGGTATATCAACGAATTGCAAATTTCAAATACTCAATACCGGGCAAATATAATTTTTATATTCCTCTTCTATTTCTATCAACAGCTTTTGTTATAAAATATATTTATATATAAGTTGCAATGCCGGAGTTTGTAGTAACATTTTTTGTGATAGCACGTGTATGTAACATGCATTATTTCACACAGAATAAAGCAGTTGCCTCTCGACCATCGTATTGGTAGTTATCCTCCCAAATAGATAAAATAATTTAATGTCTTATAACAAATTGACTACTTCGTAGTTTGCAATTGTTTGATCATAAAAACTCCAATTTTGCTGTATTTAATGAAAGATTTAATCAGTTCTTTGTGGCAGATGGTATTACGGAAGAAACCAAGAAGAAAGCAATCTTAGTAAATTCATCAAGTGAAGAGTGTTATATCCAGGAATTTATGCGTTCCTGAATTATTATGGAAAAGAATATGAATCGTTTGAACTCCCGCCCACTGTAAACGCACCCTTAAGGCTGGGCAAGATTGTTACAGATCCCTGCAAATCGGCAATAACTATAACTTCACAGGTTTTGCATCTTTTAAGGAAGAATTAATGTAAAATTATGTAGTAATAAGTTAATATTTTCCAGTTATTGAGTCTCAAGTTAAACTGTTGAAAAAGTAAATAAGAATAAAACTTAATTTTAAACTAATATAAAAAATACGAAGTAGGAGTTTGAGCCCGCAGATGATGTTACATACATCATATTTACAAAAAAGTAAATGAAATCGTACAGTGTTATGCCAAACCTATTCAAATGAAAAGATTGACCTTGGTCTTTTTATTACAACTACATGTACAAAGAAGTATTTGGAACACCCCTACATAGAAAACACCACCTTTGTCCTTTTGCCGTAAGATGGAGCCGTAAACGCATACAGAATATTGAAATATAAAATATCCATCTAATAAATGATGCAATATTATTACATTTTAAGATAAATCCTATATTTTCGTTTATATTTTATTTAATATACGTACTACGTATAAAACACTGCAATAGTACTATACACCACAGTGTTCCCAGGGCATACGAGTGAGCTACGTAGATATGCGGGTATGTTGAACAGACGAAGACAAAAAAAACTATCTGCGGTGTCTGCCTGTCAGGGAAAATTGCGTATACAATTTTTGTGGGATTGTAAATGCTTGGCCTTAGAGAATAGAGATAGATATGACAGGATATAAAAAATAGTAATAAGAATTTATATCTTTTCGGCTAACAGCAGTAGATACCCCCGTATCTTATATTTTCTTTGTCATTTTAAAATAAGGTCATAGAAGATTGAAAAAGTGCCCTGCAAATGGTACCTACGTGAACGCTCAAGGTGTTCATGTATATTCAATAAAGCTTGCTCCGAATATTTTTTGATTCTTGATTATTAGAAATTGCATTAATTTGGAACACTCAACTATATAACTTTTGCTTTCAATTTAAATATTTACAACAGAAATACACAAGGAGCATGTCGGCCGTTAGAAACTAATACGTGGTTGAATATATCGGGACTGCCAATAAATTCGGAAAGGAGAAATAAAGAATACACATCAAAAATAAAGTGCGTTTGATGTAGGTATGTTTTATTAATCATCTATTAGCGGATAATTTTATTCACATGACTCATACTACTGGTTAGGAAATTCAAAATTTTGACATTACGCATTTTAGCTGTATTCAATCAGTTACCCAATGTCAAATCCTTTTTTGACCTGGTCAACTGTAAAACTGTGAGTGACTAGTGCGATAAAGCGTATAGCATCTTTTTCTCAGTTCACAGTTACTTGCAATGTAAAATATACATAATACCCTTGTATTTATTAAAAAAAAAAAAACCACATTCCCCCCTATATTTATTGCCGTGCCAATTATTATGAATGAAAAATTGTCATAAAAAATCACTTTGACATAGACTTAAGAAGAATAAGTTCAGTTTTTAAAGTGTAATGGTACTAATCTCCATCTGCTGACTGTTAGATTGGGGTATTTTTTTAAAATAAGACTTAAGATAACTATACCCGATTCTTTAATAATAGAGAATGTAAAAAATACTTTTACAAATATATAAGAAAAATAATAATTTTTTTGGCATTCTTTTTAACATACGAATGTTAAAACCGTGAAAGAAATAACATACATTTCCACCAGTCGAAATTAATAATTATTTTTATTTCTCATTTTTAATATTCATCTAACCCATATATTATAAAATTAAAGTTAGAATATTAACCATAGATGAGATGTCGCCCTCTGTGGAAATATATTGTAATTGAGAGTGCCGCATATTGGGTTGCCTAGTTTAGGAGATATAGGTCGCAATAACCGATCTTGCAGTAAGTGGTGCCATCTATGGAGATGATGCTGAAGATTCTGGTTATGAAACCGTACAAGAATAAAAAAGGTATCACTAATAGACGTATATCCAAATCCAACCCCACTATTTTTAACTGCCGGTAGATATTCTACGCAGTCTCTCTCTGTACTATTGTTTTTGTCTAATGCTTGTACGCTATGTTGCCGAGATATCTGCTCCGTACTACCCGTATTTACTAAGACGCACTGACGTATGTGAATTGGCCATAAATTTAATTATAGGGAAAGTTAGTATTACCGAACTGTTTGATACGTAGTATCCGATTGTGTATAAATCCCGTGCCGTTTTCTACGATTTATTTGGCTCGGCGGCAACAGTGCCAAATAACAATCGCCAAACAATTGAGGATTGATCCTAAGCATGGAGGAAGTGTAGTTATTATGTGTGTGTTTTTTCTCTCTCCTAAATAATTGAACCGTTTGTATTTTTTTGTTTGTAAATATTCTGTGTGAAAATTATCGGTAACGTTTCGTGCGAGTGCTACCAGTTTTTATCACATTCATAACATGTGGCGAAGATCTCCTTGAACACCACATGTTTTGGCAAGATCCTGTTAGTTTAGATGGACTGAATATACTAAAATAGGTAAATAACTGCATGGTTTCGTTAGTCTTTCGCTTGTGTAACGCTACGGAATGTTACCTAGACAGTAATTTCCCGCGCAATGCATTCCATTACATTAATGAGCAAATGGTTTGTATGCTACATGATTTTCATAAGCACAAATATAGATATTTATGCATATAAATAACAGCTAACTGATTGTATGTTGACACATTTAGTACTCATTCAGGTCTCTGGCACTTTGGACTTATTTACTTATTAACAACAATATTTAAGATGTTTCTTACATTTATGTACTTGTTTAATTGAATGATGTTGAACCGCATTTGCATCGGTACTACTCCTTCATTCATAAAGTACCACTCGACGTAATAAAATGTACGTGATGGGCATAAGCTTGGTTTATATGTATTGTTGTCCTTATTTCCTCATTTTAAATTAAATATTTATTTACTAATCGTTTAAACCGGATTTCAGACCCGATTGTAACTGGAGTCTTTGTTGATTGTTTTGTCCCTTTTTTTTTCTGTATTCCCCTACGTCCTGTCCCGCAAGGATAATTTCAAATATCGATTCCTTAGCACCGTCACAACACAATATTTCCCCACCTTTGCGGAATGCATAGTACGCTATGAGGCGTGGTTTTAGACACGTGCACATAGTTAGTGTATTTATTTACCATTTACAGTTTATCTAAAAATTTCCCTGTGTTTGTATTGTTTTCCAAAATTTAAAGAATAGAACTAGGGGCTTTCATTCAGGGTATACCCTTAAATATTTATTGACTTATTTTCGAACCCATAATTACTTTCATTTGTTCATTCATGATCAACATTGACGATAGTGAATTGTTTTCATTGTAGCAAGTATAGTTAATGCACATTGATTATTTCACGTTGTTTTATTGGCTATTAGAGGGTTTTACGAGTTTTGCTTTTGATAAAATTTGCTTTAGTCACCTTATTGGTTTATTTAGCAAACGCTTTTACGTAACGTTCAGTGTTTGTAGTTGTAATTCCACTTTTCAAGTGTATTTGAGAATTTTGCTTTCACTGATTATTTCCACCTCTTTTTTAAATTGATCTTCTTTTTTAATTTCGTAAGTGAAGCATTTAAGAAATATTGGTTAAAAACAATGAATACTGTTTAGTTTCCCATTTGATATTACAAATCGTTATTTACGCTGGGAATTCAAACTTTCAGAATTCATTCATAACGTGGATGTTACGATAGATGAGATTTAAAATCGAATTTTAATAATTATAAAAACGAAAACAACAAAGGTTTTATGTCACTGAACACGTAATTACAATGAAATTCAAGAAATGACAATGGGGATATAGGTATTTTGCTTTCCACAAATACTCGACACCTAAAAGAAAAAAAATTTTAATGTTACCCAGAGAATGTGACAGATAAAATGAGTGCTGGGCAGGTGTTTACAACTAAATTCAGTAATGGGAAATATTTTCTTTCTTTCAGGTAAGGTATGTTTTTTTTTTGGTTTTTTGCATTTAAGGTAATGTTCAGTAATTTGGATATTGTTTTGCCAATATCTTTGTGTAATCTGAATCTATGGTTCCTAAAATTAATAAATGAGGGTCGATAGTATATTCTCAGCCTTAACTTTTATTCCAAGTATTGCTTGGTATTTGTTATTTCTTTGTCGATCGTTCTTTGGCAGAAATATATAAGAAATTTACAGAATGTTTTTAATATTGCCGGGTGTGACTGCTTTCTTATATATTTCTGTCTTGAATAAACGTTACTTTTGTGACCGTTATCTGTTGTATCTGTTTATGTGTGCAAGTTCGCGTATTATTATTATTATTATGCCAGAAATAATATGCGAAGAAAAAACTTGGGAATAAGGAACTAGTTGTTGTAAGTATTTTTAGATTATTATTGTGTAGAACTGTAGAGAGTAGGAAATATTTTCGATATTAATGATAACCTTCGCCTGTAGTAACTGGCATGAAACATTGAATAAACAGCATAGTGTAAAAATATTGCGGGTTAGTCAATGTCGTAAGGAGACTTGTTATATTTCAATGAAAGAAAAGTGATCTTCAATTTCTAATCCGCCATTGCAAATCTTGCGCTTTTGCGTATATACTAATGTAAACATGTTTGAGTTATCCTGACAGACCATTTATACATACAAAATTTCCTAATAGTTCCTACTTGCTGTGTTACTGCTTTGCCATTAATCAACGCTAATTATAATACAATATAGTGATTTTAAATGAATCTTCAGTTTCAATTAAGCCCCAAAGATCTTTAATTGCATTGCTTAATATGCATTAATGCTCCGAGATTCTATAGAGGAATTGTTCACAATGACCGGTACTATTAAAATAGTATTCTACCCAGGTTTTGGCACCATATGGTAGTCGATATGTCGCAGTATCTAAATAAATAATTTCGTGTGATATCACACCATGGCTATTTTCAAAAGTTATTTTCGCTTTAACGTAAAGAAAACTAAAGCAGTTTGACACGTGCAAAATGCCTGTAGCATTACAAAACGCTTGTAGGGATTAGTATCGAATCTGAAACGTTAAATGGTTTAACGTATTTTTTTTTTTTTAGACGTGATGTATTAGAAAAGCCAACCTTATAGGCGGACAACTTCTAGTGTAGCGAATCGAAATTTTGCTTTATCATCACTCGGGCACTATTTTAAAATAACCAAGCCATGATTTTTTAACATTCCTGGGAAATATTACTATACAATCTGCTGTTTCCTTGCCCGTTGGTATTTAAATAGCGAAAGTTTTGCATGAAAAAGTCGCAAATATTCCCAAATCATTTTAGTTTCCTTCTTTTCGTGGTTAGTGTAAGAATTACACGAAAGTGAGGTTCGATATTGGTACGAATACATTTTTGTTTCTTTTCGGGCTATCCATGGATTTATTGATCTACGTAGAAGTACATTGTTTCTACGGCTGTGTAAGGCTTACAACTGTTCCTCTTCAAATTTTCCTTCATTCAGCTTTTCTTCAATTTGTTACACTAAATATTCTGTTTTCACTGCATCTCATCGTCTCTCAAAGTGCCAAGTGTTCTGGTAATCTGCTTATATGTGCCAGTCATCTTGCTCTCTGTGCTTTAACACGCTGAACTATGTTACTGTGTTCTTTTATCTTCAGATTTGTATTTACACACAACTTCTTCTGTCTTACTTCCTCCAAATATGCTCCTTAACATTTATTTTCTCTCACGCCTCTATTTTAACTTTATTGTTCTTCGCCAACACCCTGTTTTTCATAGCCATACGTTTTTGTTTTGCTCCAGAAACTTCTTTTGACACTAACATTTTCTTCATTGATCTTCATTGTCTTACCTCCTTTGTTCTACAACGATAAACAACACCTAGGTGAATAAAATAATGAATTATTGAAAAGAAATTTGGGGAAAGTACGCTTTTAATCGCACTCAGTGTATAGCGCCAGATTTCTCACGTGGGCTCTATTGAGTCGGAGCATGTGTGTCATTCATTGCACATGAACATTATTATTTCTAAGGTTTTGATTGGTAATTGGTCGTTTCTTAAGAGGAAAATTCAATGGTAGGCCCTGATATTAATTGCGTGGTCGGCATGCGGAGAATCCGGGGGCGGGCAGAGGGATGGGGTGGCGCACGTTAATTTGCCTTCATTCATGTTGAGTAATTACGGTTTTCTTAGAAGATTCACTTCGGACTAATTTGCTTACGCAATTTTCCGGAATCATCGGATAGATGGATCGATATCCCTCCTGTATGGTATATCTTTTTGTTTTTTGCCGCACTTCAAGCAGTACCGGTTTGGTTGTCGATGTGCTAGGTACATACAGTGAGTCATAGTCGGAATTCATAAAATCCTAACAAGAGATAAAAACTTTAAATTAATATTTGAATCAATATCGTCAAAAGCCTGTCATACGACGTAAGAGCTAACCAATAGTACACGTGGAAAACGTAAATATTTAATTCCAAATAACGTTAACAAATAAATTAATGCTTGCATCTCTCACAGCTAAAATCATGGGCACGTCATTTCTTGTCATTCATATCGCAACAATTAATCGGGCATAAGTGCAGATTTTTCAATTATTTCAATCATAGTTTATCCATAAATTTTACCAGGAATTACATACTTGAAGAAACTGGTTAGTGTCATAGCAGTAAAAAGGTTAAGCTTGTACGGAATGACATCTATGAATCTCAAATTATATTATTTTTGTTCAGAAAATTAGCAAAAACATTGTTTTCCTAAGTCTTTTTTATAATTACAGAATATATTTTTTTATATAATCAATATTTTACTTGCCTTTTTTAGTAGGTGAACACTTATGACCGACAGCATGTATATGCTGGGTGTCCCAACGTGAATGGCATATTAGACTTATAGGACACAGGATTATATGGAGAACCAAACATCAGAACTAACTCAATTTTTTTGTATCTGCAAGTTATTCAAAGTGAAGTAGATTTTCTATAAAATTTTCAGAAGTGCAAAGTTTTGTACAACTTTTCTGTATGCTTCTTATATCCATCTTCAAGCCCTTTGATACTTACCCTTCAATATCTTTGCTACTTTAGATTTAAGTAAAATATACAGAGCGTTTCATAAATTATACTTATGGAGTACGTTTGAAAAAAGCATTTAAACCATTCTTTTTTTTAGAAGCAATCTGTAACGTTGCAATTCTGAAAATGTCCATATTAGAAATGCAGTTCACCTTGGATAATTTACAGATGTAAAATTTGAGTCAATTCCGATGTTTGGTTCTCTATATTCTCATGTCAAAATCCTTAAAACTGCATATGTTGCACCCCTTTAAAGGCCGTCGGACACGATGCTAAATTATGTACACAATTTTGTACAAAAAATTTAATACTAAATTTAGTATGGTATCAGACTTTTGTCTTAAATTTAGTATGAAATAATTTGGAACTGAATTTTTTAAAACCTGTTCTAAAAAATGCATAATATGTACTCAAATTGCGCGCGCAAAATGCATTTAAGTTGATAGTGCATTTTAAACATAATGTGACATAACGAACATAATATAACCTATGATATAGAAAAGTTTACAGTTTTTTCTCTTTTGCTGTGCTGCATATTTTCTTCTCGATAATGTGCACATTCATAATCATTATTGCTATTACCGACGCAATTGAATAAATAAGTATGTTATTTTTGCACGGCATTTTGTATAAGTAGTATAAAAATGAAAAAAATGTTAAAGGAAACAATATAACCTCATTCACCGTCACTTGCCAGATACGATTGACAGCTGACGTTTTGATATTTGGTGCGCATGCGTTAATACAAAATTTTCATACTAAATTTATAATCGTGTCGGACGCAACTGTGACATGAGCATACAATTTATTATAAAAACAACTACACTAAATTTCATCATTAATTATGCACTAAAATTATCATAAAATTTGGTATCGTGTCCGACGGCCTTAAAGCTGTATGATGATTTTGGATGTGACTCACTGCATTTTTTTTTTTTTTATTATTTTTAACCAAAATCGGCCATAAATGTCGTAAGCATGAAGCCGGTATTTTATTTGATCTTGCATAGGCATCTGCGCTTAATAAATAAATTCTATTTTTCTCTTCTGGAATTAATATTTGGCGTATCTGTTATTTTGAGCTTTTCTGTCAGTTTCATTATTACATGACGGTTTTTAATTGTAGTACATAATATATTTTAATTTTCGTTTCTCGTTTATATTAAGTTAAGTCGATAGAAAAAAAAAGCTGATAGGCCAATAGAAAAATTGATATTATTATCAATTGATCTCGATTATAAAAATGTTATTACAATCGAATACTATTTCCTTAACATATATTCAGGATTTATTTATCGATATATGCATGTATTTGTTACTGCTGCGCTGTAGGGCAACCTTGGACGATATATGTGTGAGGTTATACTTCCCATAGAGCTGTACACGTGTGTTTATATATCTTCAAACGAGCTTACATAGTGCGCAGTTTTGTTTGTCAGCTCAGAACTTTCCTAATGTCTCATTAATGTAACATTGAATTTCATTGAAAAAAATTATCCCCAGTACTTGCATCAAATTGTTTGTCGAATTTACACACGCTTGAAGCAACACATCCGTGCAGTGATTATATGTAGTTATCGCCTCGTATGTTATTGTTTATTACCTTCGAGAATATCCACGGCAACATTGAAATAAAATCCCGCAGATCTACAACACACATTTTGTTTATAAAACGACTTACAACAACATCTTTATATCCATCTCCTATTGGTGAAAGCATGACTATCGACGTCAAAATACATTGTTTCAACTAATTAAAAAGAAATGACCTTGGCGTCTTGCTAAAGTTGCTCACGTTTTTTTTTTTTATTAAAATAATTTAGAATGTATGTATGTATATCAGGCTTTGAAGGTTATAAGGTTTACAAGTTACAATAATCGTGATTGCATAAACATATATGCACTTTTATCGTATTGTGGAATTTTCTTTAAATCCAACTTTATGCATATTATCACGTGAATCCGAAGTGTGTATCCCTTCACGCCTTCCGAGAATCCTGAGAAAAGCTGTTGTAAAATATCACGGTTGCCATTACAAATTATGTTTTTATGTATAAGGCGAATTCTTTTATATATATATATATATAAAAAAAATTAATTAGCTTTACGTAGGTCGGTATGTTGTAAAAAAAAATGCCTTTACGCTACTTTGACGTCAAATTCGTCATGTCGTGACGTAAGTCGAAATAAATTCCCACATGTTATGTATATACACATCGCGATTTTCTTGAATCGAAAACCGACTTGTTAATAAGCTAAACTGGTTGAATGTGGGCATTTTTTTTTTTGTTCGATATCCTTTGTTGTACGCCCAATATTAATAGTTTAATATTCGCTAATTTTTTTTTTTTTTCCGATAATTTATCAATGCAACGATGGAATATTGATCACCTGTTCTGGCTGCTTGTTATTAATAAACTAGGAGGTATTAGGTGGTCGTGGTTTGACAGAGATCGATTATCTTCATTAGATTATACTCCTTATCAATTCTTATTTTGTCAACTTAAAGCTTATCTTCACCCTTGAACTGATCGCAATTGCTTGTTAAATATAGGAATGAAACAGTTTTTACTTTTACTACTGGATATGTAAATGCTAGTCCATATTTAGCTCGTAAAAACTTCCCAATGTGTCAGCAAGAAAAAAAAAAAAACACCAAACGATGCTATTATTAGTGGTAATGAGTAATGATTAGAGATGGTGATTTTTGTTGGCGCGCAGCAGAAAAGGCCTCTTTTAGACGAGGCGTTTAGTTGATTCCACTAGTTGAATGGATGGTTGTCAAGGAACTCTTTCACGCTGAGTCAACTTGACCGCTTTGGCGGCTTCAATAGGTCTTCAATGAAAATCTACTATTTGCAAGTAAACCAGGAAACTTGGTTGAATCCACTAAACTCCCTCGTCTGAAACAGGCCAAAGAAAATGGTTTTTTTTTTGACTCGAAGAATCCTTTTTATGTGTTATATTAGTACATTGCGTGTCGCCATCTCTAGTAATGATTCATGATGTGTTATTTTAAATGTTTTTATCTCTGAAGATAGTCTTCCAACTTTTTACCAAACTTTTTTTTTTCCTTATCTAAATTCATTACTACGTTGTGTTGTTCTTGATAGCGGTGTGTATTTGTCCATTTTATTACGTGTTTTTTTTTTTTAAATTTAACGCGACCTTGGTATTGCCATTTTAATTATATAAATTGTTATATAATTATATATTAATCGATTATTTTTCACTGCAAATTTTTATCAAAATCGTAGGTGACCAGTTGGGTGACTTCGCTTGTTATTGGGGGTTAACATAAAGTCTCACCGATTGATGCCACTTGTTGGAATGCGTTGTGAACTGATTTTGTATACATAGCGTGATTATATTACATTTGCAGTTGATTTTACCGAAAAAAAATTGTTATTAATTGAGGGGCTAGAAGTTAGAAGTAAAACGGTTTAAGGCATTATTCTATATAACCTATTTAATAAACTAATTGACATGTATAGTCCTATGACCAAATTACAACTTTTAGCTAACTATGATTTAACTCATTTTAAACCTATTTCTGCCACCTCCATTTCACACTGGCCAGAGATTAACTGAATCCTTACCTCTGTATATTAATAATTTTAAAACATTCTTTAATTTATTTTATATTATATCAGAAATTGATAAGGGAAAAATTACTATTCTGGTACTTTTAGATTATAGTAAAGCGTTTCATACCGTAGATCATCGGCTGCTTTTGTTGATTTTGAGGTTTATTGGGCTCGAGGACTCTTCTATTAAATTTTTTGAACAATATCTATCGGATAGGTTTCAGCGTGTGAAGATACAGGATAAACTGTCGGATTTGGTATATGTAAATGCTGGTGTGCCACAAGGCTCTATTCTTGGTCCTCTTTTATTTGCAATTTATACATCTTCTGTGATGTCATCCCTGAAAATTTGTAGGTATCATATGTACGCAGATGATACGCAAGTCGACTATTCTTTTTTCCCTTATAAGTTGGACACTGCGGTATCTTTAATTAAGGGGAGGTTTACATATATATATCGGAAAAGTCCAAAAACTTTGAACTTTTTTTTTCAGACAAAGGAAAAGATATACGAAATACGGCTTTTTCTTAATAAATATATTAAAACTTGAACATTAAAAAAATATATTTTTTTTAAAGACAAGACCACTATAACGTTCGCTATTTGTATCTAGGTAGCAATGTGTACAGAAAACACGGTCAAACTGCGTAAACTCTAGCATACGCAAAAGTGATCCGAAATTGAAAATAAAAAGGAAAGTTAGAAATATATTAAATTTGTTGGAGGTTATACCTAAATTTAACCAAATAAGTCGAAAGCAAACAATGTGGCAGATACCTGGACTTTGATTTGATTATTTTCTATTTCTTTTTTGTGTGTATGTGGATATAAAAATGTGGAATATTGCAATTTTTAGTATATTATAGGTATAACCTCCAATAAAAACGGTTTACATTAAGAAAACAAAAGAATTAAGTTGATATATTGAACACTTGAAGAACTAGAACTTGCGCAGATTTGAAATATCATGTTTCGAGAAAAATGCGTTCAAAGTTTCTCAGCAAAAATTTTTTCAGCTATTCCAGCACTATACATTAATCCTTCTTCTTCTTCATACTTCTGCATTTGCAAAATTTGTTGCTTCCCTTTAGACAGCACAGCAAGTTTTGCAGCGCTGGACATACTCTGCTCTGCTCGTTGTATGCGCTGACGATCAGAATTGATGACGAAATTTTTGGCATCAAGTCCTACTGCAATTCCCACCGCATTCATTATTTGTAATACAGAAAAGTAACCTTCATTGAATAAATTTGCGGCAATGTAGGTAGCAAGTTGAATTGTTTATGGGTCGCAGTGTAAATCTTTTGGAGCTAGTTTCTACACACATGAACTAAACGAGTCGTTTCAGTTTTGACAATTTTTTCCAATGCATCTTTGCAAGAAATCACTCTAGAAAAAACTTCATAAATCCGCCTAATAGCATCTTGATTTTTTTTTTTTTTTGCAAAAGAGGGTCATGTATGAATGAAGCAAGCTCAACCTTGGCTTCTGCAACGCGCCACTTACACAGGCTGTCTACACCTTTTGGACAATAAATGTGTCGTGGATCCGCGTCGGTTGAACATTTATAATGAAATGTAGCCCAAATAGCTGCCTTCATTTTTATGCAGAATCTGGATGTTGTGTAATTGCTAGTCCACAGTACACTATTGTTAAATTATCAATAACTTTGTCAGTCAGTTTACCAGCGCCCTTTCTTCAAAGTCCACTCATTCTTTTTTGTACATCTCCAACGCATTCTCTTTTTTTCTTGAACAGTAACATCTTAGTACGGCTAAAAATCACAAATTGCTTAAAAAGTTGTCTTATCTCAGTCGCCTATCCGAAATCGTGCGAAAATTTCTTTTAAGGCATCGCATCGACTTCCATTTTTCCTGTGCTACTCTGATGATCCGTAGTGCGGTTATCTTTGCCATCATATTCTAGCCAGCTTTTATAAGAAATTTAGTGTAAGTAAGTGCATCTGCAATAAATTGATACATTTTATGGTAAGTAGTTTTCTAAAGCGTGGGAAAGTGTGTTTTAAGTAAAAGAAATATTGTTAGATCAGTTTCTTCAAATGTGCGTTTTATTTCGGATCTAATTGCTTCATATTATTGTAATATAAATAGCTACTCTGTCGTTTATTTGTGATCCCGACTACAGTGGCATTTCTAATCATTAAAGACAACTATACATACACTAACAAACAATAAGTATGATATTTCGACCAGAGCAGCCCCGAGTCGAATATAGTATTACATCTAATTTGCTCCGTTTGTGTTCGGTACACCCGCTCTTTTAATAAGCCGTAGAGGCTTAAACAATGCGAATATTACGAAACCGCTTTAACCATGTATGTTATATATTTGGAGCTTTCAAAAAATGCAAAAAACCAAAAATCGATTTTTCCAGTCAAATACATGTAAACCTCCCCTTAAGAGGGATGTGCTTGGGTGGGGTGTGTAGAGTGGCCATGCAAGTTTGTTAGTACATTTGTGAATGATGCAAGTATTATGTCAGTATGTTTTTATTATTTTATTTTTTTTTATTCTGCTTCTGCTGTGATGTATTGATTTGCAGTTTGTTAGAGGGAGCAATGGAAGATCAGGTGTTGAACTTGAATTGCCCCCTCAGGATTTCAATATGTTTAAATTTTTTTCTTTCTTTGTTTCTTTGTTTTTCATTTCGCTCTGTTACATATTGTAATAAAGTATATTATTATTAAATATTATTGAATTTTGTAATTAATTTTTAACAGTCAGTAATTAACACGTGCTTAATAAGAAAAAAATCTGCTTGTACATTCGTGCAGTCCTCATATATTTTCAACGTTGAATTTTAACAGTATATTCAATTTGCATTTACAATGGGTCCTTATAAACTGGTTGCCCTGTGACCCGTTGTGTAAAAATTAAATCAATTAAATTGTTTTTCATTAAGTACAATATTGAGTTATTAAGAGAAGGATCGTCGGTAGACTGAATTTCTCCCCAGTAATATTAGTTTATTTGAATTATTGTTAGCGGATGGTCTGTTCCTCTGTTAAGCCTCGTTTTAAGCAGTGCTTTTAATTTTCTTGTGACTGTCATCGCCGCTGTTTCGTGTCTTTCAATGAACGATTCAAGTACGTAAGCGCACTTATGTCATCTGCTAAAATAGCGATTAATACATATTTGTTTACCGCCTTGCAGTTAATCTCTCATCTGTAGTATTATTGTCACTTTTTATTATTTTTTTTTTTGAGAGAGAATAGAATACGCAGATAACTAAAGTAGTATTTTAAATGTTCAACTATGCATTTCCAAGTATGAATGATTTGTTTGTTAACTTGTTGTTATTAAAGCCTGTCCTTCGGATAAGATTATAAGTTTTGATGTGAAAGTGAATTGTCAAGCTATAATAACGGCTTCAATATTCATATATGGATAGGTGTGTATTAGGCGTCTAACATTGGAAAGTTTTAAGTTGGAAAAACTATAAATACAGGAACAATTTCATTGTTTGGATATTTCTGTTATAATTCGCAATTATCTCTACACGATCGTTAATCAATAATAATAATGATAGTGTATGTGTTGTATGTTAGTAATAAGAAATAAAAATAAATTAGAAATAGACATTAATGAAAAGCCCCAGTACTAATAGATTTATTTCATAAGATTCAAATCATTAATGGAAAAGTAAGCTAGCAGCTATTAACTTTTTGGTGTATCGCTTAAGGCGAATCTGGACGGCCTTTTAATGAGATTCTCTTCCAGGAGATGGCGCGGATCTTTTTCCGCTGTTTTTAGACATACCAATCAAAATATTTTAAATTTAATAAAGAGGTTGTTTTGAAAACAGTATTTAAAATTGCGCCAACGTTTTATTGTTTTAAATTTTCTTTTTTTTAATTTTTTATTTGGTTCTATTTGGCTTCCAAAAAGGAAAAATAAAAAAGTGGTCAAGGGCGACGGTTCAGCGGTCCTTACTAATACTAAAACATTTTTTTTTCATTTCTTTCTGATAGCAAATAGCGTCCGAAAGAGGAAAATGCGTTTTCTCTTTGATCTCGTCCGCCGGGACAACCATAACTACGACGGTAGCACACTCGTCGAATTGATGATACCGGTTCGAGTAATCAGATCTTTTCAAAACATTAGTCTGTCATATGAACTTGAATGTATAGGGCAACAGTATTTCATGTTTTTTTTTTAGAAAAATCAAAATTAAAATGCAAAATAATAAGATACTATCAGTCATTTTATTTGATTTACTAGGCTACAAAGAATACTATTAATTCAGAAATACATAATTATAGCACTGATAATATAATCCGTATTATGAATCAGTAGAATCAGTGACTTATTTTGTAAATTGAGTAACTGCTGTTTTCCGAAAACTGAATTATCTCGAGGTATGCACAAATGTGAAGACCATTTGTAGTACACTGATTGCAGGAATAAACCTCAAGCGATAGTCAGATCGAAAATAAAGATACCTCTTGTCTTTTTGAATGGTATGAATTGTTTGTCTTCTATATTACATGTGCCCAAAATCAATTGCTAAGATAGTCTAGAGTATTCGCTACGTTTCATTGAGTGTTATTCTATACCTGTATCTATGATTTTACAATACAACTTCCTATAGGGTAACTTGTGATAAATGAGTCAGAGTGCCACACACTGTCACAAACATACAAGCCTCACTCAACACACACACAGACATCGCACACCTGTAGTCAAGTACCTCTAAAGTTTTTTCGCTGGAACTGACTTAGCACTGCAGTTATTGTATGAAGAATATTTACTTTCTTACAAGTAGCAAACCGCATTATCTAAAAATGGATAAAGGGTACTCGTCAAAAGGCGAAAGCATCTTCGTATCAGCGCGAAAAGAAAAAAGGCTTCTTCTAAGATTTAATATTCTATTGTACAAAATGTAAGTTCCATATCTACTTACCTAAACATTTTATTACTTTGTCATTGCCTATTTCAGTGCGCCAAAATCCAAAAATAATTCTAGGGCGGTCAATATAAATGACTATGATACAAGGTGTGTAATCTAAGCAGATATAAAAGAAATTGTAATTTATAGGTACATTTTACTCAGTCAAAAAAATGGCTGTATGCATTTTTTTATTTGCATTTTATTGATGTTCTGTTTCGTAATACCATTGGCATCAAAGGAAATTATTGAAGTGGTTTAGTATTTATAATTATGACTCGTTAATAAAAAGTAGATACATTATCTATTATTAACATTTACACATTTTGAGAATTTCCCACTTATTTAAAACATAGGTAGGAAGTAAGTTGGGTTGTGTAAAATACACAAAAAGACAGTACTGAAAGCAGAATTGAATATCCTTATATTTATGCCTTACGTGATGCCATAGCAGACCATCTGTACGTAGATACGTCTTCAAAACAAACATCGGTCTGTGCGTTAGGTTACCATAGAAGCCGGCGGCCTGTCGGCATTTGATGGAAAAAAGAAAAATGAATATTTCTGTTTCAGGCGTTATTATTAGGCCAAATTCAAAAATTAAAAAAGTTTTGTCATTAAGACATTGGTCTTCACATGCGCCGTTGAGCCGATTTTAGAAATTGTTTTTAATAACAAACTTACAAGATTTAAAAATTTAAATACATAGAAAATAAAAAAATTAAAACGTTGGCGCAAATTCAAACATTATTTTAAGACAAATACAGTTTAAAATTTCAAAATCGGTCGTACCGTTTTCCCAAAAAGCGCGGAATACTTTTCCGATATATTTATCTCTGTCGCACACTTGGACGTCCAGATTCGCCTTAACTTAAAGAAATTATTAAAATCGCTGCATTTAATGGGTTCTCAGAAGACGTTGTATATAATACCATTAGAAAGTATAAAAACAAAATAATAATTAGAAATGTGAGTACTTTAGAAATTAGTGACAGGAAAATTAAAAAATATGTTAAATTACCATTTTATCCAAGTTGCACGAAAGGTCTACAAAAAATTTTCCCTAAATTCAATCTTGACATAGCAACTACTTCAAATAATAGTCTTAAAAATATTTTAGGTAACCCTAAAGATCAAGTAGATAATTCAGGTATTTAAAAAATATCTTGTAAAGATTGTGATCATGTATATTTTGGGCAAACTAAAAGATCAATTAAAACGCGTTACAAGGAGCATTTGGCTCATTTTAAATTTAGAAGGTTTGACTATAATCTAGTGTAGCCCTACATATGCTTGAAGAAAACCATAAAGTTGACAATATAAAGTTAGTTAAAAACGTAAGCAACTATGTGCAATTAAATCGTTATGAGAGTATGGAAATATATAAAAACAAACATATTTTAATGAATTCAGACTTAGAACCCCCTTAAATTCTTGTCTTTATAGTTTATTAAGTAGAAGTAGTAGATCAGATGGAGTTAGGATTAGTGACTAGTTAAGCATGACGGCAGCCAGCCATGACCGTGATCATTGTACCATGACCTTTTTTAGGTATAAATTAGGGTAGTTATTCAGTTCAGTGTATCTGCTGATGATGATAGTTTTACTATCGAAACGTACGTCTAGTTTAGTGCAGTTTGTGGTGAGGTGTCTAGGAGAAGTTTGCAGCATTACCAGTATCACAGTCTGGAGTATTTTTGTCATAGTATATGTGGGTCACTCTTCAAAAATAATAATTAAATTGTGCTGCAAATAAGTTTGCTGACACCAGCTAAGTCCCGTAATACCAAAAAAGCAGAGGATCTCAAATTGTGTTATTAATTTTACCTTTTTTTCAAAGAAATACAAAAACTTGTACCAGAGGAATGAGGTGCAATCCAGAGGGATGACACAAATAGCTTTTTTGCTAAACATTTATTGAAATTTCTTTATAAAAAAATTGTTTATTATTTAAAACAAAATTAACCAAAACACAAACTATCCTTGTTCAAAAACTGGGTATACGACTTTTAAATTTTTACACGCTTATTTCACTGTTTGGTTGGAAAAGGATATTTTCTGGGCTGATACAGTGTTTTTGTCTTGATTTATCTTTGGGTACATATAACATACATCTGGGGATCCCGGTGTTGCGAATATGTAACACATTAAAAAAAAAATCCAATTTATCACAGTGTAAATTTATTTACCCGGAATATTAAACAGCAAAAAAAAAAAGTTTTTAATGTCAGTGTACGACTTCTACGAAAATCTCGATCGAGCCAATTCGGTGCTCAAAGCGACCTGTCCAGACTTTCAGACGGGCCCATAGATGTGACTCACGTAAACAACATTGTGCAACGAATTATATTGTACGCTTTGCAAGTCAAAAAGCGATTCCAACAGAACTATTTGAAATGATAATTCGGTATCAGCGCGCTATGCACATACATATTTTACGGGTTATGGTGAGAAAAAACAACCTTGACAATGAACTCGAAAAACGGAAATGATGATAACAAGCCGTGCGTGTATTCCTTCCAGTAAACGATAAATAAAAAAAATATGGCGGCGACATTTGTTGAAATGACGAGCTTTTCTAATTGAACCCAAAGGAACGCGGTTAATGAGACACGAAATGAAAATTATTGGCTTAAAAGATTATTCAGACTGTTGTTGCGGAAGCTAGTTTTGTTCTAAATTCTATTTTACCAGTACAAATATGTTCTAATTGCGCCGTACAAAATTATTTGTTTTTAATTTTTGTTTAAAACTGTACCTAACACCCCCACCCTCAAACATAAACATATATACATATATATGATCTGTCATGATAATAAACATGGCTAAAAATTAACGAATTCTCTGGAAATGCCATTATGTATATCTTGATGAAGTAAATACACATCCCAACTGGTAATGTGGCATAAATTAACAGCTTCTTGCGTCAAAACTTTCGCTCGACGTTTCGCTGTTCATACTGACAGCTTCTTCAGGATAACTGAACTGATTCTCCATGGTCCGATATTCTTCTTATATATGCCCGTGTAGTTTCCGCTCCATTGACCGTGACGGTTCGTAGTAGGCTCTTCCACGTGTTGCTAAGGTGGTACCCTTCTTCTCTGTTAACGGTTTTATTCTTCTCTATTTCTATGGCTTCCCTGATGAGTCTTTTCCCGTAGTTCTTGGTGGTAATTATTACTTTTACATTCTTGAAATCCATTTTGTGTCCGGTGTCGTGCATGTGTTCTGCCACCGCTGATTGCTCGGTCCTTCTTAATCTTGCGTCCCTCTCGTGTTCTTTTATTCCTATGTCGATGGCTCTTCCTGTTTGTCCGACGTAGCACTGTCCGCATTGGCATGTTATCTTATAGATACCTTCTGTGCGCCCCTTGGGTATCTTATCCTTTGCGGTCGGTAGATACTGCTGGATCGACGTTGCAGTCCCGAAGCGTACTTGTACGTTACGTTTTCTTCAAAATTCGGCGCTACTTTTTCGGTGACTCCTGCTATGTAAGGTAAACACGCCATCCCTCTTCGTGGTTCTGTACACTGTTGAAAATATTACGGTGTTGGCGTTAATTTTGCGCTAGTCAAATATTTTAGTGTTGATTTTTCCAAACTTTGCCAGACGAGTTGACTACGCGTATTGAATAGCACAGAAATGACTAGAATTTCGTGTGAATTCTTTGTTCAGATATGAGGATTGACTATTTTTCTAGACATTCAGAAGCGTCAACCAATCAGAATTTTTCCCTCGGATAAAAATATAGAAACCCCACCTATTCTAATACAGTATTGCATTATACACACCACCTGCATTGCACGTGTATCTGTTTTCGTGTTTGATTCTCCGTATTAACATATCCAAACAAACCACCAAATGTGACTGACTTGCAAAGTGTAACCTCGTGTTATTAAACGTTAATTCCAGTGGGCATAAAAAAATCAATATCTTAAAGATGTATTGGGAACATCTATTTACGTAATTAGTTCAGGTTTGAGTCAAATAGCATGAACATTCACTTAATTTTATAATAGTTCTCAAACAATCATTTTAAAATTTGTACGTTTAGTTGAAACCAAAACTTGTGAATGAGTGGTTTTGCATATTTATAATTGAGAAAACGTCTTAAAGAGAGAATATTATAGCACTAAGAAATAGGAGTTGCATATTAAAAAGACGTTGTGTTTAGAAAATGATGTTAAAACACCCAATAGATCGCATTCATTTAGTTAAACAGCTAGTAAATTTGTCTAGTCTAGATCAAATAAAATGTGACTAAAAGTATTTTATAATTCCACGTGTCAGTTGGACAAAATAACTTTCTTAGTAATAGACAATACTTGACTATCTTTGTTCGTCAAATTTAAACTTCTATAGTTCTCGACAAAATAACACGAAAAGAGTGTGGACATCTCCTGACTATTAAATTAGTCAAAAAAGTGTTAAAATTTTCAACAGTGTAGTTGTCTCCAGTGTCGTCTTCTTCTTAGTGGCTCTCCTTATGTCGATGTCAGTGTAACCATTCTTCTTTAGTGCTTTCTCCAAATGCATCTTTTCACTGGTAAGATGTTGTTCGTCAGTGATGGTTTCGGCTCTGGATAGCAATGTTTGTATTAATGTCTTCTTCTGCATCGGATGATGGTGAGATCTTGCATGCAGATATCTATCGGTGCGCGTCTTCTTTCTAAATACTGCGTGCTGTAGCATTCCCTCTTTTGTTTTCTTAACCATAACATCCAGGAAAGGGAGATTTCCATTTTGTTCTTTCTCCATGGTAAACTTGATGGCTGGGTGCTGTGAGTTTATGTGTTCAAAGAACTGTTGTAGTTTTTCTTCTCCGTGTTGCCATATTACAAAAGTATCGTCGACATATCGCAGCCAACACTTGGGTTTCATATCACTGGAACTTAGGACTTCTTCTTCAAATGCTTCCATAAACAAGTTGGCAATTACTGGTGATAAAGGGCTTCCCATTGCTGTTCCGTTCTTCTGCTCGTAGTATTTTCCTTCATACAAAAAGTATGTCGTGGATAAGCATAGTTTCACTAATTCAATGATGTCTTCTCGTAGTCCGAGTTCTGGAAGTAAGGCCAGTCGTCCTCCGTGGGTATGTTAGTGAATAGCGATATAATGTCGAAACTTACTAAAATGTCTTTAACGTAGACAGAATATCCATGAAATGTTTCGAATTCTTCACATACGTTGCAGTTTGTCCGGTATATGGCTTTAGTAAGTTAGCTAAATATTTCGACAATAATGTGTTAATGTGGCATAAAGTTTTTGAATGCAGTAATGTTTTCTTAAAACGCAAATTTTCCCTTATTCAAAGTCCTACATTTTTTATTCCCTCAACAATGTCTAGCCTGGTAGCATTAAGTGCTATAGCTCTGTCATTATGTAAAGACGGTTACAAAATAGTATTGTATGTGACTTTGACGGATTAATTTGTAAACAATGTTTGCGGGATAACTCTGAGATTTTATTTAAGTTTTGATTAATTAACTTACTTGCTTCAGTGCTTCCTTTGACAAAATTCTACGCTCTAATTGTTCTAGGGCGAAGGTCGCCAAATATTCTAACGTTCTCTCCGTCTTTCCAGATGATGTTCAAATATGTCGCTAAAGAATGCATTCCTTCCGACGCGTCCAATTTGGAATCTCATCTAAGATGTACGTGGTGCTGAATGGGTTGGGAGCATATACGTTCAGTGCACCTTATCGCACAGCGGTTGCTTTACGAAGACGACCGTCGGCAGACCTCAAAGGTCTGAACGGTGTCCTACTTTGCTGATGGCGATTTGCAACATTTCGGCCCCAGAGCGGCTGTATTTCCGATGGCTGCTGCTGGTCTGGGCCGTGTTCTACATTCACAGCACCCTACCAGTTGGCATGGCCAAAGAACTGACACCAAGGACGGATCTAGCCGACCACAATGAATCCGGCAGTAAGTAATATTATTATTATTATTATATACGTTATATTCAAACGACCATGTGAAATTCCGAGGTTGCTATTCGCTGCCTTGCCAAAATCATTCATTGAAGACGATATTTAGTCATTGGGCATTCTATTTTTAGCGGTTTATGAAAAATTAATGGTAAATAGTATTCGGATCCTTCCTTTCTTCTTACTATGCGTGTTTAGATTCTTTATATAGTCCTCTCTAATAGTTTTAACAGGTATGCGTTACGACAAATTACAATGCATTCGGCAAATCCACGATCGAGATAAATTACTACAAATTAATACCAGAACAAATATCTATCAAATATTGGCTAGTAAAATTAACACGGTGACTTGTATTAACGTTTATCGATCGTGAGGGGAGAGATATTTGGTTTTTGGGTTATTGGGAACTTGAAATTTTTAATATTTGAAATGTGATCAGATCTGTTGTCTACGTAAATCTAATTGTGGTATTCTGAATGAACTCGTGAGTTTATTTTCTATACTTTACAAAAAAAAAATGTACGGATATACTTGCAGAAGTAATTATTTTAAACACGTTTTCTGTCAGTTTCTGTTCTATATACAAAACTTGCTTAGAGATTTGCTGGAATTGGGCTATTCAAATAGACTTGCTTTTGGGAATGATGATTTTGCACCTATAGAAATTTTCAGTGGGAGTTCCCGAGAAGAAAATAAAGAAAATAAAGATTTTTTTGGAGCTGGAAAGAAGACGAAATGATGAAGTTATTGGTGAAAGTGGTGACACATTTACATTTTTTCAGTTACATTTTTTCTTTTTCTTATTCATCAAAAGAAGGCCGGTTTTACATAGAATACGATGATGTATAACAAGTTTAGAAAATTAATAATTGTAATTCGTCTATTGATATAAGTCAAATGAACTATAACAGAAATAAGTTTTTATCCTTAACATAATTTCCAGCATAATACATGGTCTCAAGGTAGATTATCTTCATAAAAAGCTAATAACGGGGGACGGGGTACCCCATACCCCCGCATTTTTTTAATAATAAGTTTATTCATTATTCATCAAAAAAAGATCGCTTTTACATAGAAAATGGTGATGTATAATAAATTTATAAAATTAATAATAGCAATAATAACTCAAAATAAATATATGGAGTTCTTGGAGTGGGCATTGTGTTGCCGAACTTCAGCAATTAGTGCCAAAAGATTTTAAATATACCAAAAAAAAAAAAAAAACGACAGCGATGGTAAAACCTCTAGATATATATGGTTTTAGACTGTGGAAAAAATTTGTTAGAACTTTTTCGGATATAATGATTCTTATGAACTACGACATAGATTTACATCAGAGAAATAATATTATTAAGTTGCAATCCCTAACCCATAATCAGTTTTCTTCCCCAAGATTTTTCGACGTATTCAAGTACTCGTGGTATAAGAGTGGATACGTTGAGGAAAGACCTGGGCCTTTAAAATCCTGTAGAGTTTTGTTTTAACAAAGATGCGCAGTCTACAACCCTTGTGTAGTATTTGCAATAAACCAGCTATTGTGCGGTGTTCATGGTGCAAACAAAATTCTGTGTTTTAACACTTTTACACAGACTATCACTACTGTAATACTTACATAGCTTAATTACTGTATGTATATTAATCTTGTTCGCTATTGCAATACATATATATCAATAATCGCATTACAGTATGTCATGTATTTAAACATTTATAAGCATTATAATGTTTTTCTAATTCTGTTCTATTGTTTCTGAAATGTTATAATCGTTACCAACACATTAGTTATATTTATGCTCCATTGAATACTTACATTTACACACCTACATTGCACGAAAACTTGAAATAAATTAAAAAATATATGTGTATGTATTATTTAATCCTTCGTCCTGTGTAGCAAATTTGTTCATATATACGCACTAAAGGATTATGGTATTCTAATAATGAATAACATTTTATTAAGGAAATATATAAAACGCAGTCACTAACTGCAGTTGATAAAACGATTTATATTGCTACCACCGATAAAAGTTTCGTATAGTATATAGTATAAGTTAGTAGGCATGGAAAGGTTTGACCATAGCTTGTCGAGTAGATACAATTCTAAATTAAGAAATATTTAAGTAAGGAGAGCAGCGGAGTAAACGATAACAAATAATTTGTTAATGTACTATATTATTATTACAATTATTTTTATTATTGATCTTTCAAATTTATTATCATTGTTTTCTATGTAAAAGTGATCTTTTTTTGATGAATAATGAATAAACTTTTTATTAAAAAAATGCGGGGGTACGGGGTACCCCGTCCCCCGCTATTAGCTTTTTATGAAGATATCTACCTTGAGCCCATGTATTATGCTGGAAATTATGTTAAGGATAAAACTTATTTCTGTTATAGTTTCATTTTGATTTTATATCAATAGGCAAGTTTAATTAATTCTGAAGCTTTATTATTATTTTTCTATTTTTACAATTATTAATTTTCTAAACTTGTTATACATCATCGTATTCTATGTAAAATCGGCCTGCCTTTGATGAATAAGAAAAAGAAAAAATGTAAAAAAAAAATGGGTCCCCCGTTATTAACTTTTTGTGAATACGGACGACGCCACCCTTAGGGCCATGCAATATGCTGCAAATTATGTTAAGACGAAAATTTAATATCTGTTATAAATTTAGGAAATATTTGCAAAAATTGAAAAATCGTCCAACTTTGGAGGGGCTGTACCCCAAAATCGTGCGGATACGCCGATAAAAAAAAATACGTGTCTCTTATTTTAAGGTACTCTTTCGATCTGTTCAGTTTCATCGAAATCGGAGGGGGACACCCGCCGGTGTTCCCTTATCAGTAGTGGGATTTCTTCTGGAGCAGCTTCAACAGCTCCTGGAACAGCTTAAACAGCGTCATTAGCTGGTCAAATAGCGATTACAAGAATTGCTTAAATTTGTTGCAGGAGCTGTTTAACCTCTTCCAGAAATTGTTGAACTGTTACAGAAGCTGCCAAACTGTGGCAGGAACTGTTTAAGCTATTACAGGATCTGTTAAGCTGTTCCAGGAGTTGTTTAAGCTTGTTTTAGGAGCTGTTAAACTTGTTTCAGGAGCTGTTTAAGCTTGTTCCAGGAGCTGTTTAAACTTGATCTAGGAGCTGTTTAAGCTTGTTCCAGGAGCAATTTAAACTTGATCTAGGAGCTGTTTAAGCTTGTTCCAGGAGCTGTTTAAACTTGATCTAGGAGCTGTTTAAGCTTGTTCCAGGAGCAATTTAAACTTGATCTAGGAGCTGTTTAAGCTTGTTCCAGGAGCTGTTTAAACTTGATCTAGGAGCTGTTTAAGCTTGTTCCAGGAGCAATTTAAACTTGATCTAGGAGCTGTTTAATCTTGTTCAGGAGCTGTTTAAACTTATCTAGGAGCTGTTTAAGCTTGTTCCAGGAGCAATTTAAACTTGATCTAGGAGCTGTTTAAGCTTGTTCCAGGAGCTGTTTAAACTTGATCTAGGAGCTGTTTAAGCTTGTTCCAGGAGCAATTTAAACTTGATCTAGGAGCTGTTTAAGCTTGTTCCAGGAGCTGTTTAACTTGATCTAGGAGCTGTTTAAGCTTGTTCCAGGAGCAATTTAAACTTGATCTAGGAGCTGTTTAAGCTTGTTCCAGGAGCTGTTTAAACTGATCTAGGAGCTGTTTAAGCTGTTCCAGGAGCAATTTAAACTTGATCTAGGAGCTGTTTAAGCTTGTTTCCAGGAGCTGTTAAAACTTGTTCTAGGAGCTGGTTTAAGCTTGTTCCAGGAGCTGTTTAAACTTGATCTAGGAGCTGTTTAAGCTTGTTCCAGGAGCTGTTTAAACTTGATCTAGGAGCTGTTTAAGCTTGTTCCAGGAGCTGTTAAACTTGTTTCAGGAGCTGTTTAAGCTTGTTTCAGGAGCTGTTAAACTTGTTTCAGGAGCTGTTTAAGCTTGTTTCAGGAGCTGTTTAAGCTTGTTTCAGGAGCTGTTTAAGCTTGTTCCAGGAGCTGTTTAAACTTGTTCTTAGGAGCTGTTTTAAGCTTGTTCCAGGAGCTGTTTAAACTGGTTCCAGGAGCTGTTCAAACTGTTCCAGGAGCTGTTCAAACTGTTCCAGGAGTTCTTTATTTATTCAGGAGCTGTTTACGCTATTGCAGGAGCCGTGTACGCTGTTCCAGGAGTTGTTTAAGTCGCTCCAGGAACTGCTGAACGTTTAAGCTGTTCCAGGAGCTGTTTAAGCTGTTCTCGGAGTTGTTTAAGCATATCTTCCATACTTTGGCGTCATTAGCACAATTTTCTTTTCATTCCGTAACAAGCTTATCACCAGCGCAGCTGTTACTTTTTTCGAAACCCTCTGGTGTCATGTCGGCAAACGTGTGTCTATAATATATAATAAAGTTTGCTCCTTTTTATTATAAATTATGCAACTGATTGATGCCCAAATCGTTGCATGTCTGGATAAAGGGGTTTTACAGTGAACGTTTCAATTGTTTAGGCAACCTGCCGTACAACTTGTATTATGTACGACAAAATGCACCGTGTAAGGGTGAGAAGATGACCTGCACTATAATAGAGTTGAATTAATCATTTCTTAACAGTTTGGTATCTCCTTGTTGCAGTTTGTAAAAGTGTCGACATAAGGAATTCTATAAAGATGTTCAATCAATTAATCGGCTGTCGCGTAGTCGAAGGGTACGTCCAAATATTGCTCTTCGACACCGTGGATTCGTCCCATTTCGCTAACCTGAGTTTTCCGGAACTGACAGAGATCACCGATTACTTATTGCTATATCGTGTGAGCGGCCTATTGAGCTTGGGTCAATTATTTCCGAATCTGGTGGTGATACGTGGCTACCAGTTGCTCTTCGGATACGCGTTCATCGTTTTCGAGATGCCGAGCCTGCAGGAGATCAACCTCTACTCGCTGACGGACATCATGCGCGGTTCTATACGGATCGATAAGAACCCGTCGTTGTGTTTCGTCGACACCATAGACTGGAGCCTCATCGCTCACGTCCACACCGGCCACTATATCAAGAGTATCAAATCGGAGAACGAGTGCCCCGTCTGTCCAGGCGAAGATGGCAGCGGGGATATCGGGATCAGGTGCAGGTCGGCCGATTTCTCGTCGTACGAAATGACGAAGAACAGGCGACTCTGTTGGAACAGCCAACGGTGCCAGAAGGTTTGCTCGCGAGCCTGCAGGACTTGCGACGAGAGAGGGAACTGTTGTGATGAGAAGTGCTTAGGCGGATGTAGCGTTAGTAATCCGGCCAAGTGCATCGTGTGCAGGAACTTCGCGATGGGTGAAAAGGAGAATCGAACCTGCTTGACGAACTGCCCGTCTTCCTTGTATGAGGTATTGCTCTATTTCTAACTCGCCTAATACCCGATTTGTGTGTGTATATATATTTTTTTTTAATATGAATATCCGATCACTTGACGTTGAAACAGTTTTATTGATTCGGGATAATTATTTCGGGAATTCCTGCCCAGGTAGAAGAATGACGCAAAATTACGTTTAATAAACGGCAATATTACGTCTAAATACGTGATATCAACGTCTATTAAACGTCTTTCTTGTGGGTGAATTCCACTTTTTAACCGAAGACCGAATGAATTGAGAACAAAAAAACAAATACTGCCCACCTATGTAACTCCAACCCTCCCCCAAAGAATATTAACAAACGCTTGACGTACTGCTCGCTTTTCCTTAGATCAGGTATTGTTCCATACATCGCAACTGCACTACACTTTCCAATATCTAAACCTCTATATATCACTTTCACCACGTCAAGCACAGCTGTTTCAGTAGATTTCCCGGAGAAGTAACAATCCCAGATAACAATTTAAGGTTTATACAAGCCTTTTTAAAGGTTGTTCCGACAAGGTAAAAAGCTTGTCAACATGCTTGTTATGGCAAGGGTGCAAGCTTGCTGCAAGGTTATAGACAAGCTTGCTAGTTGACACAGGAACAAGGTTTTCCAAAGCAAGGTTACAGGTTAAGCTTGTCTGTAAAAGCATGTGACAAGGTTACCATGCAAGGTTCCCATAAGCTTGTCTGTAAAGCATATGACAAGGTTGAATGACAATGTAGAGCCAAGCTTTAAGAAAGCTGTACAAATTAATACCTCGATAAAAGTTTTAACAATCAAACAAAATCGGAATCGGATATTAATTTTTCTTTTTCGGTTTCTAGGTCATAAAAATATAGAAATGTACATTAAGGACGTTTCGTTTTAATTTCAAGAGCTTTTTCGAATATATAGTTAAAAATATAAATTATAAATGGTATACATTTTTTTTATTTAATAAACAAAACATTTTTACTATGAAGAATTATGATTTTATCATTTATTAAATAATTTACTATAATTTACACCATTTACATTATATTTTATATGTATACTTGAAAAAACTTTTGAAACAAGTGAAACGTCCTTATTAATGTACATTTCCATATTTTTGCCCTAAAACCAGAAAATGAAGAAATTAATATCCAATTCCTATTTTTCTTTTATTGTTGTAGCTTTTATGAGGTTTGTATAAGCTTTCTCTAAAGCGCTATAGTCAAGAAAAGAGTTGGTATATGACCTCTTTTCATGTGACTTGAAAATTACTAAAATATTTTAAGAAAAGATATAACCAGCAACTGAAACCAAAATAAATTTCGTACAAATAAACTTTATGTAACTTCCAAGTGTTTCAAAAAGTTTTTTACAAAATTATTACTAAACAAAATTCAGAGAGAATTTTAGTAAATTAAGATATAATTGCGTTCTTTTATTATTTTCGCATGCCGCCCATCGTCTCCTAAAATATTTTATTTTTTTCAAAGTCACATCTGTTTGCATCAAGTAAAATTCATTCAAAATCAAATTAGAATTCAGTATTATAATAAAAAAAAAAAACTTCCACATATTTATTATATACATATTTAGGTTGCGTTTTATATTTATATAGAAACAACACTATAATCTATTCCGTGCCATCGTGTTGGCCGCGATTCTCTGTAATAAAAAAAGGACAACTATTAAAAATTAAACAATACCAAGATGGGAAGACAAGGAAACGGGTATTAGTTTCCCAAGAGTCGACAAGTCGTCGTGGATATTATGAAAAGTAACTGTTTCCCTCGTTACTACAAAATACAAACTACCTTATTTTTACTATACTTAGTGTTATTAAATAAAAAAACACCAAAATAATTTTAAGCATTTCAGTCTTCTGGAAGTTTTTTTAAGCTTTTCCCTGTTAGAGAATGATTTGCCGCAATATGTCCTCTAGTGCTTTTTAGGACTCTTAACGTTCCTTCCATGGTTGATATCAAATATCGAATCTGTAAATTTTTTGTTGGAATTAATTCAATAAATGAACATGGTTTCGGACTTAAAAAAAAAACCAGGTAATAATTTAAATAAAATCAATTACTCACCAACTTTTTTTTCTCCAAGAAGAGTTTTCAATATTTGATGGTTTACTAATGTCATAGAAGCTTCTATATTCGCTGAAAAAGAATTTCATAAGTTATGAAATTGATTCTCCTCTTAATCCTTATTAGTTACTATATAATGCCTGTTGTATTGCGGCAGTCTGTTGCGCCAAATCTAAACCGTATCCATTTTAGTTCTAAACACTCTGCTATGAAAGAAAAATCTTCTAAGACCTTCCACATTACGCCTTGGTTTAATTTAATTTGGTGACGCTCATTACTGTAATCGGTTCCTAAAAAAATATTTGATACATTTAGAATGATTTCTTGAAATAAGAGATACAAATATATATATATATATTATTCTTGTTCATTATAACACTGATTTATATGTATATTTTTTGAATTTATTGAAAAATCCTGTTACACTGTCATTAAAACTGAAAAAAAGCTCAAACATTTAATTATTCATAATTTCTGAATTATATAAAATCAAATTATACTGCAAGCTATCTAGCCAGCAAATATAAACTATAACTTTTTAAACTAAGTGCATTGGCTTATGCGCTTATGGTGTAGAAAATTAGGTGAGAATTATATGCAATAGTTGGGGCAATTTAATACATGTTCTTTTTATTTATTGTAAGTGTCGTTTACTACGGTATTCGCAGGAACGTTATATATATACGGTACAGTAGTAAATCAAATGGAAATTAGTAGAAAATATTATACCGAGTCTGGCCACGCACATCTCCATTTGTTCTCTGTACACAGACACAGTTCGATTCATCGGTTAGAATTATAAACTATTGATATTCTTGAAGCAACAACGCATATCTAGTAAAAGATATAAAATTAGGTAATACTTTTGCATGAATGATGTTTTAAACTATTATACATTGAAACAGCTCAAACGCGTACGACACAACTGGACACAACAAACAATGGCGGTCGATGACAGAATAGCGGAATGGCGGTTAAACCAAAAAAAAAATCAATACTCGATAAACGATTGACGCCGAATCACTCCGGAAATACACGAAGTCACCGTACTATGACATAATAACTTTATCGCAACCTTGTATTAACCCCTTGCATTAAGCTTGTCTGGACAAGGTAAAGTTAAGCAAGTGGCAAGCTTGTCGTAAGCTTACGTGTTATCTGGGATGTTGCCATGTATTACTCGCTCAAAGATTTTACTTATTAGCATACTATTTTGTACAGGTAATGTAAATGTGAATAATTGTTTAAAGACACAAGTAAAAGACATCAGAATAACGCACAAATAATTTAAAAACAGATCATGTGATTATAAATTGAGCAAGGCAAATGAAAATATACAGTATGTATAAGCAGATACATCTAAGAACGCCGCCAATGCGTAGAATATTGCTTAAATACAGCTGCGTTTGTGGTGCGTGTCGACCAAACAAGTTAAAGAATGTGTGTGTGTCATCGCTCCACATTGAAATATTCCAGGGTGATTTATCGCCGCATGTAATAAAAAAAAAATCCACTACAGGATTTATACGAGCAATCGGATAACTTTTTATCGATGCGACCCTTCTTTCATTCGGTTGAATATAATAAAAACCTACGATTTTCCAAAAATAATTGTCCAGAATTACCAAACTGTTAATATCCTTGTTATATTTTTGTATATAAACATTTCTGGTGATAAGATTATTTTTGGTCGAAATTACAATAATTAACCAGGTGGTGGGCTTTATTTTATTTATTACTTTTTGTAATAGTGTAATTTTGATATAAATCGCTCCATATGTTTATCTGGATTAACTGAGCAATGATTCGCCACCCCAAAAGAGACAAGCCACCGAGACATTTTTACAATATACTTTACAGTATTTAGGAAGGAAATGCGTGACAAAAGAAGAATGCGTCAGCTTCGAAGACAATCGCGTCCAAGAAGAATACCCGTACCGCATCTTCAACAATTCCTGCGTCCTCGAATGCCCCAAGGACTACATGGACGATCCAGCGAATAGGACGTGCATTCCGTGCGAAGGGAAATGCAAGAAAGTCTGCGGTGGCCAAAGCGTCGATAATTTGGCGTCGATCCAAAAGCTCAGCGGCTGTACACATATCAACGGATCACTCGAAATTCAGATACGCGGAGGGGGGCGTGAGTGTTTCTAGTCTTTTTTTTAACAATTCCGCAATTTTACACTCGTCATCCTTAATAAAGAGAACGTCGTCCATTACCTGGAAGAGAACCTGAAGCTCATCACAGAAATCGACGGTTACCTCAAAATCGTCAGATCATATCCGTTAATATCGTTAAGCTTCTTCAAGGCCCTGCGTGTCATTCGCGGCAACGTCTTAGAGAACGGAAGGTGCGGAACGCCAGAGCCGATTGGAATCTTATTATACAGCCTTCTTCTTTTCAGATACGTCATCAGCGTGTTGGATAATCAAAATCTCCAAGACATATGGGACTGGGAGAATAGGAGCTTGAGCGTGGGGAACGGCAGTTTGTTCTTCCATTTCAATCCGAAATTGTGCCCGCAGAAGATCGAGATTCTCAGGTTGAAGGCGAACCTGCCCGATTATAAGGAGCACGAAGTTTCAGCCGCCTCGAATGGCGATAAAGTGGCTTGTAAGGGATTCGTATAATCATCGTCTTTTTTTTTTCCACTTAAAATTAATGATTCTATTCGCGATTAGGCGAAGTGACCAGTTTTACCGTGAATATCAGCCACGTTGAGAGTCAGGAGGTAGAATTGCAATGGAGGAAATTCGAGATAATCGATTCCAGGAAACTGCTCTCCTTCCTGATTTACTATATCGAAGCCCCATTTCAAAATATCAGCTTGTACGACAATCGTGATGCGTGTGGTGATGATGGGTATTCTTTCTTTTAAAATGGGAAGTTTTGTTTTACTTACAATTTTTTTTTTTTACTCCCTTTTAGGTGGTCGATGGTTGACGTCCCAATACCAGAGACTTACATGAATATCACACACATGACGAGGACTTTGACCGGGCTAAAACCCTATACGCAATATGCTTTTTACATCAAAACCTACACAATTGATACGGAGAAGCGCGGCGGACAGAGCCAACTGCAGTATTTCCGCACAGATGCCGACCGTAAGTCGTTTATATTTGCCCAAAAACTTTCGCAGCACATTGTATATTCAAAGTAGAACCGGCAAAAATAAATCATTTTAACAAACAACAGGTAAACATGTTTATGTCTGGGTTTCTTGTAGCCTGTTTTTAGAAAATATTCTTTTATCTACATTCTATTTATAACGAGAAATCGATTCGTCTCTTTGTTTATTTTTTTTTTCTTTCGTAGAGCCGTCTCGTTTGATAAAATACACAATAGTATCTAACAGCAGCGATTCTCTAAAAATATCGTGGGAACCACCGGCCTTTCCCAACGGCAATATTACTTATTATAAAGTCACAATTATCAGACAGGAAAAGACGAAACCCCCTGGCGGATATCAGGACTACTGTGATCGTCAGTAAAGTATTTTAAAAAAATGCAGACTCGATATAAAGATGACAATTGCAGGTCACAGGCAACCGGCAATAAAGCCGATAATTGATCAGAGTACTTCATTGCAAGCCAAGAGCAACGACACCTGCGTATGCAGAGGGAAACCTAAGCCTTTAGTTAGTGCTAATAAGGAGAGCGAACGATCTTCCCAAATATCATTTGAGGACGAGCTGATTAACAAGGTTTACGTTAAGAGGCCCGAGGAGAATACCAGGAAGAAACGGCAGGCGATATTGGACGGGAAAGATTTGGGGATTATCGAAGGGAATTACAGCACGTTGGAAAATTCAAGCCTAAATGGTGGTAGGTAATTTCAAGTTTGTTTTTATTAGTTAGTATGTTATTCAAAGTATCATTAATTATAATGGTTCAATGCGCATAGAAATGCGTTTGAGGTCGCGTTATAGAGAGTAAGGGAGGGGAGAGGGATTTTGTTTATTAACCCATTTCGAAAGTAAGCAATTTAGAAGAGAAATTATTAATTAATTGTAATATGTAATGCTGTTTTTAAATTCTAATAAAATTTTAATAAGTTACATAGCTTTAAACTCTAATGACGTATTTATTACACCTGAGGATGGCCTAGAGCCGAAACCGGTTGTTAATAATAATAAATTAAAAGATTGGATAGAACATTTTCCTGTTTTTTTTTTTTTTTTTATAATACTGAACATTAGAAATAATATATGCAACCCGATTTCATGTTAAGGCGAATCTGGATGGCCTTTTAATGAGATTCTCTTCCAGGAGATGGCGCGGATCTTTTTTCCGCTGTTTTTAGACATATCAATCAAAATATTTTAAATTTGATAAAGAGATTGTTTTGAAAACAGTATTTAAAATTGCGCCAACGTTTTATTTTTTTAAATTTTCTTTTTTCTAATTTTTTGTTTGGTTCTATTTGGCTTCCAAAAAGGAAAAATAAAAAAGTGGCCATGGGCGACGGTTCAGCGGTCCTTACTAATACTAAAACATTTTTTTTCATTTCTTTCTGATAGCAAATAGCGTCCGAAAGAGGAAAATGCGTTTTCTCTTTGATCTCGTCCGCCGGGACAACCATAACTGGGACGGTAGCACACTCGTCGAATTGAGTGCGCTACAGAAATAATACCGGTTCGAGTAATCAGATCTTTTCAAAACATTAGTTAGTCTGTCATATGAACTTGAATGTATAGGTAACACTATTTCATATGGTCTTTTTAGAAAAATCAAAATTAAAATGCAAATTAATAAGATACTATCAGTAATTTTATTTGATTTACTAGGCTACAAAGAATACTATTAAGTCAGAAATACATAATTATAGCACTGATAATATAATCCGTACTATGAATCAGTAGAATCAGTGACTTATTTTGTAAATTGAGTAACTGCTGTTTTCCGAAAACTGAATTATCTCGAGGTATGCACAAACGTGAAGAGCATTTGTAGAACACGTGATTGCAGGAATAAACCTCAAGCGATAGTCAGATCGAAAAGAAAGATACCTCTTGTCTTTTTGAATGGTATGAATTGTTTGCCTTCTATATTACATGTGCCCAAATCAATTGCTAAGATTGTCTAGAGTATTCGCTACGTTTCATTGAGTGTTATTCTATACCTGTATCTATGATTTTACAATACAACTTCCTATAGGTAACTTGTGATAAATGAGTCAGGATGCCACACACTGTCACAAACATACAAACCTCACTCAACACACACACAGACATCGCACACCTGTAGTCAAGTACCTCTAAAGTTTTTCTCTGGAACTGACTTAGCACTGCAGTTATTGTATGAAGAATATTTACTTTCTTACAAGTAGCAAACCGCATTATCTAAAAATGTATAAAAGATACTCGTCAAAAGGCGAAAGCATCTTCGTATCAGCGCGAAAAGAAAGAAGGCTTCTTCTAAGATTTAATATTCTATTGTACAAAATGTAAGTTCCATATCTACTTACCTAGACATTTTATTACTTTGTCATTGCGTATTTCAGTGCGCCAAAATCCAAAAATAATTCTAGGGCGGTCAATATAAATGACTATGATACAAGGTATGTAATCTAAGCAGTTATAAAAGAAATTGTAATGTATAGGTACATTTTACGAGTCAAAAAAATGGCCGTATGCATTTTTTTATTTGCATTTTATTGAGTGTTCTGTTTCGTAATACCATTGGCATCAAGTAAATTATTGAAGTGGTTTAGTATTTATAATTATGACTCGTTAATAAAAAATAGATACATTATCTATTATTACATTTACACATTTTAAGAATTTCCCACTTATTTAAAACATAGGTAGGAAGTAGGTTGGGTTGTGTAAAATACACAAAAAGACAGTACTGAAAGCAGAATTGAATATCCTTATATTTATGTCTTACGTGATTCCATAGCAGACCATCTGTACGTAGATACGTCCTCAAAACAAACATCGGTCTGTGCGTTAGGTTACGATAGAAGCCGGTGGCCTGTCGACATTTGATGGAAAAAAGAAAAACGAATATTTCTGTTTCGGACGTTATTATTAGTCCAAATTCAAAAATTAAAAAAGTTCTGTCATTAAGACATTGGTCTTCACATGCGCCGTTGAGCCGATTTTAGAAATTGTTTTTAATAACAAACTTACCAAGATTTAAAAATTTAAATACATAGAAAATAAAAAAATTAAAACGTTGGCGCAAATTCAAACAGTATTTTAAGACGAATATAGTTTAAAATTTCAAAATCGGTCGTACCGTTTTCTCAAAAAGCGCGGAATACTTACTTTCCGATATATTTATCTCTGTCGCACACTTGGACGTCCAGATTCGCCTTAATAGCATTTTCTATCACTTGGGTTAATACGTGTGTAGCGTCTATTGATGATTTTTCTTTTCTAAATCGATCCTGATGTTCTCCTATAATGCTCTTTAATTATGTATATCTTAGCTTTGACAGTTCGTTAGATCTCCTTTCTTGTATAGGCAATACAAATCCTCTTTTCCATTCTACCGGAATTAATTCCTTCCTCCATATTTACATCAATCCCTATAATCTTCTCTCATTTCTTTTCCTGCGTTCATTATCGTTTTGAGTCATAACCATTTATTGTGCTTACCACCTGATCTTGGATTTACTTTACCCTCTAGGTGGTGTGTCTGTAAGCATGTAGTTTTTTTTTTTTTTAGGAAAACATGACTATAACAGTTCGGTGTATTCGATAACTGGTAGTTTGGAGTTATTTGTTAGTTCATTACATCATTACACCGATTATATGATATGGATCCAAGCTTGTCGGGAAAAAATACCAGGTAACAATAGACCGGAATGTTCGACCCCCGCCAAAGTGACTCACAAAACTCTGAAGAAAGGTAAAACGTTATTTAACGCGATTTAATTCAAGTAATTCGAATTTGTGGTCCTTCTTTTCAGACGATGCCGATATCATAACTTCCGGTATATCCATCTATCATAAGAATCAAACTTCAGTTACCCTAACGTGGGACCCACCGGCCTTTCCTAACGGCAATATCCTTTATTATCTAATAGAATACAAACGCCTGGATATAGAAAATGTACTTTAAATTCCTCCATCTTATACGATACACTGGTTATATATATTTTTTTTGTATTTGACTTTACAGCCCTACAATCAATGCATCAACAATGATGAATTCGAGGATAAGGGACATTTATACACATTGTACGGCTTGAATGCTGGCAATTATTCCGTCCGCGTTCTGGCTGTGTCAGAAGCGAAAGCGGAGAGGAAGTTTTCCACTCCCGAGTACTTCGTTATCGAGGAATCGTCCAATAACAACATGTGGGCGGTGTTCACTTCGTTATTCGCAATCGTAAGTCCAATTACTTATCCTCAATAATCCGCTAATGAATTGTGTTCCGTTTTATAGAGCCTGTGCGTCATCATAGCGTATTTCATGTGGAGGAAATTCCGACAGAAGCCTTCCGCTATGAAGTTAATACCGCGAGTCAATCCGGAATATGTTAGTACCGTGTACGAACCAGACGATTGGGAAGTGCCACGAAGAAAATCGAATTGCTCAAGGAACTAGGGCAAGGTAGCTTCGGTATGGTGTTACGAAGGCATCGCCAGGGACATCAAAGGGAAGGCGCAAGTCAAGTGTGCCTGTCAAAACCGTAAACGAGCACGCTACGAACAGGTAGGTTTTTACAAATAGATGAAGATTGTTTATATTGTTATCAACCACTCCATTATTTCAACTTTGCAAGCTATCTTCTTTTGTTTTCTTAATAGATAGATATATAGAAATAGTAGATATTGTAAGATATTGTAGGTTGTAATGTACTAGTAGACTTTAAGAAAATATTTATTTTTGTATTATACATTCCACCTGATATCACTCCGGACGGACTTGATCACTTCTTTAATAGTGCTTGAGGAGGTGACTGCCTACTCCAATAATCATGTTATTATATTAGGTGACTTTAACATTAGGTACCTACTTTAACGATCCTTCGATTAATGATAGCAAATGCCAAATTATTGATGCTTTCATAAATTTTACCGATTTCCGTCAAATTTACACGGTCGACTTTCAGACTTAATTATAACAAATATTCCATATCTATCATTGGAGAGGGAGGAACTTCCTTTGGTGCGGGAGGATCTGGATCATCCTGCTATTAAGCTTTGTTTAAAATATGCTAGAAAACCTTTATATCTTACCTTTCGGAACAACACTAATGCACGTAATTATAACTACAGAAGAGCTGATTTCATAGGTCTTTATAACCTCTTTCTACTGCCACTGGTCAGACCTCTATCAATGCAAAAGTGTTAATGAAGCATCCACAATTTTATACAATGTCACTTATTATTACATTAACTTACATGTTCCGCTAAAAACTCGCCGTAACACTACTTATCCAGTGTGGTTTACTGCTCAGCATATCACTGATATTAAACAAAAAAATTACTTCCGTAAACGATATCTTCTATCGATCTTTCCTCATTTAAGGAGTTGCGAAAAAAAGTTAAAACTAATCCAAAAACTTTATACGATAACTACTTGCTTCATGTTCAAAGTTCTATACAGGGCAATCCTAGCGAATTCTGGAAATTCATACATTCTAAAAATAAGGACCAATCTCTTCCCAATACTCTTGAGGACATTGATGGGAGTACGTTGAAAACTCCACACTTAATTGTTAAAATGGCTTTGCTCATTTCTTCGAATCCGTCTATTTGCATACATTTAATGCTTTACCCAACTCTGACCCTCAATTTACCAGTAATGTTTCAATTGATATACCTTGTATTACTGAAAATGATATACTTCTTTCATTAAGAAGTCTTAAGGATGGTCTTGTTATGGGGAATGATAATATCCCCTCGTTCATCTTGAAAGACTGCGCACAGGCTTTTGTTGGTCCACTCCACTATGTTTTCAATCTGGCTATTCAAATAGGAACTTTTCCTGATACTTGGAAAACTGCTCGACTTGTTCCTGTCCCAAAAAAGGGTGATAGGCACTCAATTGATAATTATCGACCGATTCCAATAATTAACAACTTCGCTAAGATATTCGAGAAATGTTTATATAATCGTATTTACCCGTTGGTGCATCCACTCATATCCACCAGTCAGCATGGATTTGTTAGCAAAAGATCCACCGTTACAAATTTGGTCGAATTTACTCAATTTCTCGCTTTCAACATCGACAATAATAAGCAGGTAGATGTGGTTTATACTAACTTCGCTAAGGCTTTCGACAGCGTGGACCACTCCCTACTTCTCCGTAAACTTGATCGTCTTGGCTTTTCTTTATCCTTACTATCACTCTTTTCATCCTATTTATTTAAAAGAACCCATTATGTAAGATATTTGGGTCACGAGTCCAGCTGTTTTTATCCCACATCTGGCGTTCCTCAAGGAACAAACTTAGGCCCCTTGCTGTTCTCTATATTCATTAATGCCCTGTGCGACACTCTGTCATGCCACCAATTATTGTTTGCTGACGATTTGAAAATCTACGCTACAGTTGATGAAATCAACGATTCCAGACTCCTTCAACATCAAATTGATTCCTTGCACGGCTGGTGTGTTGAAAATAGGCTTTCCATGAACGTCTCTAAGTGCAAGGTTATTACGTTTTCACGCAAAATAAGGCCTATTGTATATGATTATTATTACGATGGTACCATACTTGAGCGTACGACTTCTACTAAAGACCTGGGTGTAATATTTGACACTAAACTTTCCTTTATAGAGCATATTAACAGCATCTGTAGTAGCGCACTAAAAATGCTTGGATTTATTATAAGAACTTGTACTAAATTTCATAACATTACCTGCATTATCTCGCTGTATTTCTCGTATGTTCGGTCCAAGCTTGAGTACGCAGCGGTGGTTTGGTCTCCTGCGTACCGATGCCACATCTACTCCCTTGAACAAGTTCAACGTAGATTCCTAAAATATCTTTACTTTAAGGAACACCTTACTTACCCCATGCAAGGGATATAGCCACAACGCTTTACTTCGTGCATACAATATTACTCAGTTGGATGTTCGGCGGTCCCAGGCTGACCTGAAATTTCTGTTTAATTTATTACATAATAGAATTGATTCAATACCTTTACTTAGTGAGATCAGCTTCACTGTACCTCGCCTATCAGCTAGATCATCTACAACCTTTTACTGTCCTAGACCAAACACTAACATCCTACTAAACTCACCACTGCATCGCATGTGCTCTACTTTCGATTCACTTTCTAACGTCACTACTGACATTCACTTTACTCCTTTGCCTTCATTAATTAATAAATGCATGCCGATAGTTCATTATCAGTAATCCGAACATGACTTTAACTTTAATATCTTGCTTAACTTTAGTGTTTAAGATACTTTTTTCCTTTCTTATGCCCCAATAAGATGTTATTTGATGATAGTTTAGATTAAGTAACTTTGCTTCTGCTAGATGTATTTATATATATGTATATGCACACTTATTTTACTGTTGCTGTTGTCCTGTAAATGGATCTTTTCTGTGGGGCAGCTTAATAAATTATTATTATTATTATTATTAATAAAACCGTTTTCTTGACAGATTTGTATTGCACTAAATGACTATAGTTCGTCTCAACCTTAAAATGCAGTATACGTCTTATGGGAATTCGATTCGCGATTGCCAAATCGTCGCATCAGCTGCACATTGCTACTTCCGGTTGCATTATTTGAGGTTATGACAATTAAAATGCATATATCAGTATATGTTACTATCTTCTCTATGATATATGTTTATGTGGTCTCAGATACGAAAAGGGAGCTATAAAGCAGCAATTGCTTATATGCTGAAGAAAGAAGCTGAATTGAAGCAATTATAATCGTTATCTCGCAAACTATAACTAACAGCTTCTTGCGGGTTTCGCCGTGTGTCAAAACTTTCGCTCGACGTTTCGCTGTTCATACTGAACAGCTTCTTCAGGATAACTGAACTGCAGTTCAGTATGAACAGCGAAACGTCGAGCGAAAGTTTTGACCACACGGCGAAACCCGCAAGAAAGCTGTTAGTTATAGTTACACCGGCCGTGAAAGCCTACGCAGTGTTATCTCGCAAACTTTTTTCGGTTTCTTTTTTAAACGGAATCTGTGGAAAACAGTAAAATATAAAAACCATTATACTGTTTTTATTTAAGAATCAGTAAAAAGAGCCGATAACTTTATTTATTATTACTCATTAACGTAATTTACATTTTCGAACATTTATTTATTGTATATGGGTATATACAATTTATTTAAATTCAAAGAAATAGATACAATCCTTTAATTAATTATAGTTTCCACGTTTGTAACAAAAATAGCTGGAATCATCAAATGCCCACACATAATACAATAATATTTATGAAAGGAATAGTAATTACACACGTCTTATCTAAATTTTTAGTCGCGTCGACGAATCAGTTTATCTTCGGATGATGAATCTGTTACACGAATAATGAATTCTTCAATGTCATCTTGCAAAATTATCCACTATCCACATTTCCTTTTCAATATTTTTTACATGTTTGATGTAGTTTTGCCAATTAGCAACAGTTACAATGCTATACGCTCTTTGAATTAGTTCCTCCATATTTTTTACCTTAAATGTGGTATTGTTCATTTTTATGCAGTTTTTTACTTGTGCCCATACCATTTCAATGGGATTTAACTCGCAATGGTAAGGTGGTAATCGCAGAACATGATGACCGTTTTCTTTAGCAAGTTCATCAATCCTGCTTTTATCATACTGCGGTTTAATTTGTGACACGCAAAACAGCAAGTCCCTTTTTAACATATCGTCAGTTGGAATTTGTTTCTCACGGAGCCAATCTATGATATCAGTTTTTCTCCATGCTGCCGTTGGAATTTTTTCTAATTTTCTGCAGTGATACGAAGCATTGTCAAGAACAATAATTGACATCTGCGGTATGTTTGGAAGTAATTTCTTAATAAACCAATCCTCGTATGTTTCTGAGTCCATCTCATGATGAACATCAGCAGTGTTTTTCTTGCAGAGAAATGTATATTCAGCACCAGGAACAAATCCATTATCATCACCAGCATTAACTAATGCAAAACGAGGTCCGAGCCCAGTGGATGATTTCAAGCCCGTACTTAATCCTTGTATAAAAGCTTGCCGACTATTTTGAATAGTGGTGTCTGTCCAAGTTTTATTTACTGCATGCCCTGTATTTACCCATGATTCATCGGTATATATTATGGTTCGACCTAAAATAATATAAAGTTATATGCATGTCAAATAGCAAAAACTACACTGTACCTTCTTCTCTAAATTTCTTGATCTCTCGTAAGTATTTATGTCTCCACCGAATAATGTCCTTTCGTTCGATGAGTATACTTTTTCGTCCTACTTTTTTAAATTCAAAACCCATATCATGTAATAACGTATGTAAGGTTGCTCGACTGAAGTTAGGAAGATCATCATCAGCAGTGACAGCAGCAAGAATTGCATTTAATATAGGTGGCATATTCTGTATAAAAAATCGATGCACTTTACGTCGTATAGATGCTTGCGTGTTCTCGTCATATGTTTGTAATCGGTCGTTTAGTTGTATGCCTTTCCTTTTTTTGGGTATTTTTGGAGTTGATAACGAACCAGTGTGTTGCTCCATCTTTATACTATATATTGTACGTTCTGAACAACCAAAGCTTTGCTTGCTTCTTGAACAGCAGCACTCACATTCATAGATTTATTAAAATAATTAAAAACATTTGCAATCATACACTTCTCCTTCAGGCTAAATTGTTCTCCCTTACACCGTTTTCTCCCTAAACCTTCCATTAATGCAGTGAAACTGTAATTAAATGTATAGTTATATAATTTATAAAAATCACGAAAAATACCCATATTACCTTGTGCGCGCTTGAAAAGAGAGAAGCGTTCTGAAAAGAACGATTGTGCTATATATAAACTAATTAACGTGGAACTTAACTGTTTTTAAAACTACGATGATGACGATTGACAATAAGTTGATGCTAATAGACAGATGACAGATAGGTATTGGTGCCGACACCGACATATGTAAATAAGTGGCAACATATAAATCGGAAGTGAAGATAGCGTTAGTGACAGCAACAGCAGGGATAGTAAGAGATGCACAGTGGCTATTATATCCCATACTGCATCTTAAGGTTGAGACGAACTTTAACGTAATTATCTGAGCTAAAGTGTATATTCCACTATTTTTTTTCTTTTCGATCGATCGTAGCTCTTCCTTCATCGTTATTTCATTTTCCAGGGAACGAATCGAATTCTTGAACGAAGCATCGGTGATGAAAGCCTTCGACACGGCGCACGTGGTAAAATTATTGGGCGTGGTATCGCAAGGCCAGCCCACGTTGGTGATCATGGAGCTGATGGCGAACGGCGATTTAAAGACGTATTTGAGATCTCACAGGCCAGAGATGGACAAGGATTCCCCCGGCGGCCTCCTGCGTCAACCCCCGACGTTAAAGCAAATCCTACAAATGGCGATAGAGATCGCCGATGGGATGGCGTATCTCTCCGCGAAGAAATTCGTACATCGTGACCTGGCCGCCCGCAATTGCATGGTATCCGAGGAGCTGACGGTGAAGATCGGCGATTTCGGGATGACCAGGGATATCTATGAAACGGATTATTATCGCAAAGGCACTAAGGGCCTACTGCCGGTGAGGTGGATGGCGCCTGAGAGTCTAAAGGACGGCATGTTCTCCAGTAGTAGTGACGTGTGGAGTTACGGCGTCGTATTGTGGGAAATGGCGACCCTAGCGTCTCAACCCTACCAAGGCCTTTCCAATGATGAAGTCCTACGTTACGTGATCAACGGCGGCATCATGGAGATGCCGGAGAATTGCCCGGATAAACTGTACACGCTGATGATGTACTGCTGGAAGCATAAACACACCGAACGGCCCAGTTTCCTCGAATTATGTTCGTTGCTATTGGAGGACGCTACGGCACAATTCTCCAAGGTGTCGTTCTATCATAGCGCGGCGGGAAGGGAGGCGAGATCTTCCAGGAACAACCAGTTCGTTACGCAGGACGACGCGACGACGCCTTTGCGTTTGGCCCACGACTTAGACGAGAACTTCTCCCTCCACAGTTCAGGGGCGGATTCGGAGCCGGAGGAGGATCTCGTCGGCAGTACACGCCTAGAGTTTTCCAGCTATCCAGTGCAAAAGGACAATTCGACAGCGGCAAATGGGTATTTGGGTGCTAATGCCTCTAACGGTACTACGGCGTAAAAATATGTCTCGAAAAAAAAAAAAATAGCGTTTAACTACCAAAGATAGTGATATTAAAAAAAAAAAGGAAGCAAATGATTTAATTTTCGACGAAACCCATCTGGAGGAGGAGAAAATATTAACCGAAAGGATAGCAAATATGTTTAAGTATAGTCTCGACACCTCACACTACACAAAATACACACACAAAACTCACATTCAAAACAATGTTCGATTCATCGTCTTGCCTATGTGTAAGGTATTCGTTAACCCAGGTGTATGCAGCTAAAAAAAAAAAAAAAAATCTCGTGATGATCGTGTGGAAGTTTATCTATTGCCTTATTGTAAAAAAAAAGTAAAGTAAATAATAATAAACTACAAAAGAATAATCTGTATATGTAGCAAAATATATTCACCCGAAATGAAATAAATAAATAAATAAATACGCTGTTAGATATGTTGGGTACTCGATCGTGAACCCATTATATGTAGCAGCCCGCGCCTAAGTTCCTCAAAACCTCGACCATAGTTGACGGATATCCTGTAAGAATGGTCAGAAGTACTGTTTTATTTTATCCTACCGCTATTTATATTTCTAATTATATTTTGTATGTGAAAAAGTGTACATTTCTGAACGATTAATTAATTTTGTATAAAATAAATTATCATAGGATACAGAAGCCTAAGTTCTTTCCTGCTATAAATATCCCTTAATCCCTGAACAGATCGAAACTGTTTGAAATCGAGCTAATCGTCACCGGTTGTGTTTAATAAGTCGTGATTAAATTTGCATCATAATTAAAATCTAATCTACCAAATTTAAATTTCCCACAATAATTTCTAGTAACTTCAACTTTGAATCATGAAATTACCTACAATTTTGTATTACATTCATAGTTATTTTAATACCCTTGTGTTGAAGTTACTAAAAATTTTATTCAAGCATGATTATTTGCTGGAATAAAATTCAATCAAACTCTTCTTATTCTATTGTTGTAATTTTTTGTATATGATTCATCTGTATCCAATTGTAAACACAGCATTACGTGTCAGCTGATGCACTAGTAGGTTATTTTTTCACATTTCAGTTACGTCCAACGTAAAATGTGCATAATGTCTTTTAATTTTGTGTAAAAAAAACATTTACCGGCATTTTTATTGCTGTTTTAATCGTTCCTGACTAAAAATTATCAAAAAAATATTGACATTGACTTAAGGCCGAGTTTAGTAGTCAAAACGCAGTGGTACCAATCCACATTTACTTGATATTTTTTTTTACCAAAAAATAGTGTTGAAGTATTTTCCCCTAAATTTAGAGTACATTTTCAAGGTGAGGAGATTTTTTTTGAATTGGAGATATTAAAAATACCTACTTTTTTTCTTTCAAATAAAATCATTAATAACAATTTCCTTTGCTTGTCGAATTTAAATTGACGCATGATTAATAATAATGATACGTACATTATATAGGAGTCATTAAATAATACCAGCATATTTATTATAACATTTTTTTGTTTATTTATTTAAAAAAAGGAGAGAATACAAAATTTTAACTTCTAATACTAAGGTCCACTTTACTATATCAGTCTTACAAGTGTCAACAACGTAACAAATAATACTAATTTGGACAAAATACAGAAAACATAGAACAAAAAAAAAATATACATATTCATAAGAGGCATCAACAGTATTTCTTTTACACTGAGTGTATTTGTTTTTAAACCGTCGTTAGTATCACAGATTTCGTCTTCTATTTATTAAGCCTTTTTTCTTATATACAGAACCACAGCTAAATACGATTTTGGTGCGTTTACTCAATCCCGAAAGACAAGTCGTGTTACCAGACGTCACTTGGCTGTGGTTTTCGGTATATCTAAGCAATTTACAATATCTATATAAATTTGTACTGTATACTTCGCCGAGTTTAGTTGTCAAAACGCAGTGGTACCAATCCACATTTACTGACTGTTATATTGATATTTTTTTTTGCCAAAAAACAGTGTTGAAGTATTTTCCCCTAAATTTAGAGTACATTTTCAAGTTAAGGAGATTTTTTTTGAATTGGAGATATTAAAAATACCTACTTTTTTTTCTTTCAAATAAAATCATTAATAACAATTTCCTTTGTTTGTCGAATTTAAATTGACGCATGATTAATAATAATGATACGTACATTATATTATATAGGAGTCATTAAATAATACCAGCATATTTATTATAACATTTTTTTGTTTATTTATTTAAAAAAAGGAGAGAATACAAAATTTTAACTTCTAATACTAAGGTCCACTTTACTATATCAGTCTTACAAGTGTCAACAACGTAACAAATAATACTAATTTGGACAAAATACAGAAAACATAGAACAAAAAAAAAATATACATATTCATAAGAGGCATCAACAGTATTTCTTTTACACTGAGTGTATTTGTTTTTAAACCGTCGTTAGTATCACAGATTTCGTCTTCTATTTATTAAGCCTTTTTTCTTATACACAGAACCACAGCTAAAGACGATTTTGGTGCGTTTACTCAATCCCGAAAGACAAGTCGTGTTACCAGACGTCATTTGGCTGTAGTTTTCGGTATATCTAAGCAATTTACAATATCTATATAAATTTGTATTGTATACTTGGCTTAGTTTAGTTGTCAAAACGCAGTGGTACCAATCCACATTTACTGACTGTTATATTGATATTTTTTTTGCCAAAAAGCAGTGTTGAAGTATTTTCCCCTAAATTTAGAGTACATTTTCAAGGTGAGATTTTTTTTGAATTGGAGATATTAAAAATACCTACTTTTTTTTCTTTCAAATAAAATCATTAATAACAATTTCCTTTGCTTGTCGAATTTAAATTGACGCATGATTAATAATAATGATACGTACATTATATTATATAGGAGTCATTAAATAATACCAGCATATTTATTATAACATTTTTTGTTTATTTATTTAAAAAAAGGAGAGAATACAAAATTTTAACTTCTAATACTAAGGTCCACTTTACTATATCAGTCTTACAAGTGTCAACAACGTAACAAATAATACTAAATTGGACAAAATACAGAAAACATAGAACAAAAAAAAAATATACATATTCATAAGAGGCATCAACAGTATTTCTTTTACACTGAGTGTATTTGTTTTTAAACCGTCGTTAGTATCACAGATTTCGTCTTCTATTTATTAAGCCTTTTTTCTTATACACAGAACCACAGCTAAATACGATTTTGGTGCGTTTACTCAATCCCGAAAGACGAGTCGTGTTACCAGACGTCATTTGGCTGTGGTTTTCGGTATATCTAAGCAATTTACAATATCTATATAAATTTGTACTGTATACTTGGCCGAGTTTAGTTGTCAAAACGCAGTGGTACCAATCCACATTTACTGACTGTTATATTGATATTTTTTTTTTGCCAAAAAACAGTGTTGAAGTATTTTCCCCTAAATTTAGAGTACATTTTCAAGGTGAGATTTTTTTTGAATTGGAGATATTAAAAATACCTACTTTTTTTTCTTTCAAATAAAATCATTAATAACAATTTCCTTTGTTTGTCGAATTTAAATTGACGCATGATTAATAATAATGATACATACATTATATAGGAGTCATTAAATAATACCAGCATATTTATTATAACATTTTTGTTTATTTATTTAAAAAAAGGAGAGAATACAAAATTTTAACTTCTAATACTAAGGTCCACTTTACTATATCAGTCTTACAAGTGTCAACAACGTAACAAATAATACTAATTTGGACAAAATACAGAAAACATAGAACAAAAAAAAAAAATATACATATTCATAAGAGGCATCAACAGTATTTCTTTTACACTGAGTGTATTTGTTTTTAAACCGTCGTTAGTATCACAGATTTCGTCTTCTATTTATTAAGCCTTTTTTCTTATACACAGAACCACAGCTAAATACGATTTTGGTGCGTTTACTCAATCCCGAAAGACAAGTCGTGTTACCAGACGTCACTTGGCTGTGGTTTTCGGTATATCTAAGCAATTTACAATATCTATATAAATTTGTACTGTATACTTGGTTAGTTCACTTATCAATTTAATTATTGTGTTATATTAATATCTAATTGATGCAATACCAGCTTATTATTATCGCTTAGGTAGTTCAATGCTGCATAGAAAGATCTGCTCTGCGAGAACGTCCTTAGGAAGTCCTTTATGTACTTTTGCGTGGTGTCTTTGCAAAAATATCCTTCGAAAATCTGCCGATCTAGTTGGAATTCACACTAGAACGTTCAAAATATAATTATTAAATATAGTACGGAGACGATGTAAAGCCTAAACTTACACCTTCATCGCTGCAGTTTGTTGCCTGATGGGTGTTATTTAGAATATCGAAGCTCTCGATTAATATCTCTAATATTCTCGCCGACAGAGGCATCTCCACCTCGTGCAAATAGGTGCTCTTCCTTGGTATTAGTATTTTGGTGTCTAAAAAGTGCTCGTCGTTTTTCAATATCGCGTAATGGAGTATGTTGGCTAGAGCGATCAAGCTAGAAAACCAATATTTAATTCGCAGTCGCGCTGTAATCTTAAATGAAGGTACCTCAGATAGTATTCGTGATCCTCCGGAAAGATACGATAGCACAGCACCCAACGGGTAAATATAAAAGACAGCGCGCTGCCACCATTCGGTCCAGGGATGACGCTCAAAGTGCTCATCAGGATTTCCGTATGAGTATGACACAGGTAGACGAAGATTATCAATAGGCCCTCGTTGCAGGATGGATTATTAAAGAAGTTCATCCGCGTTAATGTCGATTTGATGATGCAATTTATATGTTGAGCAGTTAGTACGTTTGATAAATATTTCAATGTCGTTATGCACAATCTACCGGCTACTTTGCATATGCTATCAGCCATTTGCGGTTGTAAAACGTGTTTAATTATATTCATCATGAAATCTAAACCGTTCTGTCCGTTGGCGTCTGTGATCGCAAACACTTTATCGGCCGATTTGTATAAGAAGTAGCAGATGCAGGATACGGCATGCTGTAAGGGAATTGAATCTTTCCGTTTCATCACATTTTAAATAAATCGGATTTTCTCACTCACCCAAATAACTGACGCGTCATCCGCGGTCATTATAACTTTATACAAAGAAGTCAAACTTTCCTCGATCAATTGGTAGTTTATTGGTACTGGTATGTTCTCGATTATGGTCTGTAAGACGTTTATACCAACGCATTGCACATCCCCCATATCCTCGATCTTATCAGTGGTAAGGCTAATATCTTTGATTATTTCCGGCAACAGCATGTTGTGTATATAACACATGCAGTGATTATTCTTACTCAGTTCCCCTATCAAGGAGTTGTAAACCTCCATGAAACCTGGTATGGACATATTCTTCCAGAATAGGGTCCTCAAGTACGGCACTAGTTTTTCCAATAAATCTGGAACTTCTACACGATTTACCTGCGAATTTAAAAAAGAGTCACAGGTAACTGGGTGAATTCTGAGGCCGAAAAGAGCTTTAGAAGATGTTGATTGATGATGATTATTTCTTGAAACGCTGAAAAATCGAAAGAATCGACGTAGTACCCACAAATGCGGACCTAAGCTCTACAAATCACATTGAAATATCAGCTAAAAATTATTTTGGGGACAATTTTGAATTACGTATGGCTACACGTAGAGAAAAAAAATGTTGAATTAATCAAAATCACTTTGTTAAGCTCAAATGCGTTGATGTGGCAATATTTTTGTTTGACTTTACATAAATTAATTGTTACAGTAAGAATTTCTTTTAGTTAACATAATTTTGTTGAATTAAAGAAACATTTTAGTTGTTTGATGAATGAAACGAATTTTCTGTTTATATTAACTCAAATAATTCTCTTAAAATTACTGAACTGTTATGATCAAAACTAAGCTTCTTGGTAGTTGTTTTAACAAAAAATTATGGTTAATCAAACACATACAATACATTAAATTAAGATTTCCTATATTTTTAACTTTAGGCGTATATCTGAAATTCGCACCGAGAGAAAAAAATGCATTCCGTCATTTGTTGGAAAAATATTATTGCATTAACAGCATTTTTAATTACTTTAACAAAATTCGTTCTATTGATATAACTATATTAGATGCTCCGTAATGTTTGTTGCGTTAACCAAAATTTTAGTTAATCTCGCAAGAATACCGTCTAATGAAGGCAACATATCGTTTTATTAATTTAACAAAGCCAATGGGTTCACGTGTATGACAGTTTTCTTCCACATAGTAGCAAATACGTTAAATATAGGTAGGTATGTATTTCAGAAATCGCAGTGAAGATGGCGTTCCTTCCATTTCACACCAGTAAATGACACATAAGGGTTATAAAGCACAACAGTCAGAGTTAATAAAATATTACTCTAGTGCATTTGCCAATCAAACAATCAACAGGAGTTGCGACCATTAAAGCAGCGATTGGTGGTGTGCAATGGCAGTGATGTCAGTAAAACTGCTATTTTTTGAGGATTTTAAATATATCCCGCCTTATATAGATATTTTACACTTTATGCTAGGTTTGTTCGCTGGTGTTACACCAATTACACTGGTGCATGTTTTATCTTTCTTAGGTGTACCTACAGAGTAAATCTTCTTACTTATTTTAATCACAAGCCAGTGTAGAAAGTGTAACACCAGCGAACAAACCTGTTGTGAATGAGATGATAAATGTACAATACCAAGATACTTGAACATTTCCCCTTGTAAAAAGAGAATCAAAAAATGCCCGATAGGTTGCTGTAGCAATAAAATATTATTAACTAAAAAGCAATTCTGTTTTGGCTCAACATAATTTTTTTGTTTAACACAACAAAAATTATTATTTTGATATAACAGATAACATTTACTCAATTTAACTTAAAATGTGTATTTAACCTAGCAACTTCTGCTTTTTATTTTAATGAATTCTTTTGGTTATTTTAACATGAAATAGTTGTTTATTTTACCCGAACACTTATTCCACTAACATTATTGAATGTTTAAAATAAAATTATCTTGATCGTTAAAACAATGCTAAAAATATTATCAAATCTACACAATTATTTTAACATTCGCATTTTGTTACTTTAACAATGATATTTGTTTGACTGTATTTAATCTAAATTTCGCAGTTATATGCCGCCTTTTTTGTTAGATTAACACATGTCCTTCTTTACGTGTATGTATATACCAAGTGTAGTTTCGGTTGCATAAATAATCGAAGATTTGTGGGAGTTAGATTTAATTTAAATATATGGTAGACTTGATTTTTAATGAATAAATTTTGCCAATCCTGCTATTGAGAATATGTAAACCTCGGAATAAAGTGGAAGATTGGAGAAAAAATATTAGCACGCCGATTTTCAAAGAAAAAAGGAGAAATGAATTGAGAGCACAGAGAAAATTCAAGGAAAAATTAACTCTATTCTTCTTTCGTATTCCCAAAGAATCGTACGTTTGAAAATTGCAAAACAAGATATAATCATAAATCCATCCACCCGAATAAATGAATTACCTCAGAGTTCTTACCCGTATAAGTGATTGCAAGCATTTTAAGATGATATAACAAAGTCTTGGTGTTAGATCCCTTATTGAAATTAGTCTTTCGGTTATATTTTTAATATTCCTAGCGAACTCGTGGGCGTACTGGTGTTCATTGTTTATCTGTTCGCAATGCTTTTCTAAAGCCCTTAAAAGTGAATTAATTAAAAGTAATTTTATTATAACCTTAAACGGTGATATATCTTACATTATCGCTGATAATCGCGCAATGATGTTAGTGGACATCAGCCTTTCCATAATTGTATTTATATGAACGACTAGCTCGTCCCTGCCAAGATATTTCGACAAAGTGCCGCCCAGTAGTAGGATTCTAATATGTAGTAAAGAGAAATTTTTCGTTAAATTAGCATTAAGATAAGAGGTCCACATAGAAACTTGTGCTAGATTAACGTATAAATGTTGATTATCCTTCTTAAATACGTCGAAACTCAGCTGCATCAAATACATTAAGGCCTCGTGCGTCCGCCACCAATAAATAATATTTTCAACCCGCATATTTGCTTCCTCCACCCGCCGTATCAAGAATTGCTTGAATATTTCGTTATAACGCTCGTGGGAAACAGATTCGATTAATGTCTGAAAATAATATTACCGCTATTAGGGGAGTGCCTTCGCAGAAATCGACACTTACTTGCAATAAATGCCTCAAATACGTCCTTAAACTAGTCTCAACCGTATCCCCGGATTCGTCAGTGTAAAAAGTTTCTTCGTCCGAATACCATGCATCTTGGATATCGGAAGTGATCGTCATGAATGTCACAAATACAGAAAGAATATCGTGCAAATTCTCGTAGGCGAACTTCTGCCCTATGTCGACATCAACGAAAGCAGAGTCCAGAATGCTGAATATATTCCGTATTAAGTTCAAATAGTGCACGTTAGCGTCTTTCTCGTGGAAATCTATGATGCAGGTCTGTTGGTCCGTGATGAATTTTATATATTCACCGGCGCAAGTGCCTAAGATCTCCCAGGAAGTCGAGATGGATTTTACGACGGTTTTCTTTAATAAATTCGGAAATAACACGTTTCCGTTTGAGAAAAATTGGAAGATCTCGCTCTTTAGAGCGAATGTGCTCTTCAGGCTGTACGGCTGGCGGAGAATATCGATAAATAGCTCGCAGAATCTATCGATAGCGGTCGCTAAACGTTCGTTAGAACTTCCATTGATATAATAATCCGCGGAAAAGAATATGTACGTCATATTAATAACTAATGTACGATGCTCTGAAGTATACTGAAATGAGAATCGTTAATAAATTTAAAATTAAATCAATCATAACAGCTCCTGTTATTATAAAGCAAAAAAAAAATGTGTAATAAAGATAAATTAACAACTAGGGCAATAATAAATTCATGTAAATTGCATTTTTTTCCTACAAAAATAATTTATCTGCTCTTTTCCAAGCACAATGATGATTATTTGTAATAAAAATAATGTTAAACGTCCCGAATAAAAATTTGGCACTAACTGGCAGTCTAGACGGATCATTACAGCATCATGGATTACAAAAGTTTTACAAATCTTCTTAGATTAAATAAATAAAAAAAAATATTTACCCCATCATCGCGGCAGATTTGATATAAAGGTTCGTAGATCACAGGTGTTAGCATAGATAATTGTTCCTTACAAAAACTTTTTGTTAATTCATTAGTGAAAATAAGGCCTCCGATAACTTCATTACGATTTTGCGAATACAGTTTCGTTAGCAGCATATACTGAAACGAATCCCAATCGTGTGGATAATCGTTTATTGCGATCATGGCGAGCGTTGTGGCCACCGCCTTTTGTATCTTAGGCACGTCGTCACCTAAGCCCTTAGGGAGAACATTTTTCAGCTTCCGTTTGGTAGCTTCGGTTACCTCTGGTTCGATGAAGCCCTCGTTATTCTCATGCCAGTGGGCTTTTATGTATTTATTAAGTAGTATACTAGCCATTTGTCTCTCATCCAGTGCTTCGTCCGTTGTTAATAAAATTTCAACCAAGTGCAAACTATAATCTAAGAATCCACACCAGGATATATATAAATTTAATGGAATTGTGTACACACTAACCATCTGTCACTTCCAAGGCTTTTTGCCTCTCCTCGGCAAGGCGGCGGATTTCGTAATCCTGACTCAGCATACAGCTAACAGTTTGAAGAAGGGCTTCTTTTAAATCCATTTTGGAACGCGAATTGCTTATTAATGAAATAAAAGGTTCGACATAACCTAAAAGTCATACTAAATTACCAAATACCGACGAAGTGGCGAGGGACAGCGGCTTCTAACTGAAAATATTGCGTCGAATTAATAAAATTAACTAAACTGCTTGAATTAACGCGGAATATCTCACATATCTTATTAAAATACTAGAAAAACACCCGCACATATTTCATATTTTAGTTCGTGCAATGACAGCGCACTCTATGGTCCTGACGTATGCGCAGTAAAAAAATACTAAATCGCTTTATTATTAATTGAAATTGATAGATATTTTATCATTTTTTGAAGCATTATTTGCGTTTTATAATAGCTATTAATTGTTATTAATCTATAAATAAATTTTAATGATAAATGATTAACGTGAAGCTAGTTGCATATATTATAGTGCGAAGGTTTGCTTGATAGATGGCCCTCGGCGCTAGTTGTCGTTATTTTTTTTTAATTTAAATTCCATTTTTTTGGCGCGAAAATTGTGATGCGATGAGGAGGAAATTAAAAATGTACATATTCCTATTAATATTTATTAATTTTACTTGTACAATTCGTTCGATTTAATTGAAATGTTATGATAGTGTTTATTTAGAATGTCGAGTTATCTTTACAAACAATTGTACACATCTAATTCGGAGTTTTTACTTCTTATATTTTATTTAATAAATTATTAAGTGTCCGTATCGGAAGTTTCTGTTTTGAAACTTTTTAATTATATATATACCTGACTAGTCTTAATTTTTATTCACGATGTTATCCAGAGCGGTTTTTTACCGTGTGCGCAAGGGGGAGACATATTGGCGCCAAATGCGAAAGAGATACGTAATTTATATATGTATGTGGAAAGTATTTGGAGAAAGATTTCTAAGAATTAAAAGAAACATATGGTACGAAGATTTCCAATTTTGATATGTGAGAATACATAAAAATATTAGAAACAGAATATAATATATTAAACCAATATTATAAAACAATGTGTATAAAATATTAAAATTTTGATATTTATTTAATATTTTTGTGCTACCTGGGTGGGTTTACTATCCTTACCAACGGCATTGTACTTATCTAATAAGTTATTTATTTTACACAAACGAATTCTTAAGAAGTAAAAATCCTGCAACGATTAAAAGAATAAATTATCTATCGATTACCTATCTAATAATCCATTGTTTGCAATGTCAATGTTTTATTTAAATATTAATTAAATTCGTTAATATTCATCACCGGTTTTTAAATATTATATTTGATGTGATCAATCCGGATTTGGCTTGTCATCTAGCCAAGGTCGAAATATCGGCAGTGTCGATGGGTAATGCGTGCCATCTTTATGAACGCCGTCGCTCTCTAAGGACCTCAAAGGATACGTGGCCATCATAATCGGTAACTGGAGCTTTACTTCTTTTTCGAAACTCTTTGGTTCTATTATAAACTGTAAAAGATGATGAGAGGAAGCTGGGGCATTTTCGTATATAGTTACAGATAATAAAAAAAAACAACATACGTAAACATCGTATTGAATCTTAATTAAATGGCACCCTCTCAAATTCGTCGGAGGTAATGGCGGTACGTATAATTGTTCATTTGCCCACTCGTCCCTTTCGCCAGGTCTAATCTTCCCTCTAGTTAATGACGCTAATTCTCGTCGTTCCGATTGTACAACTTTACCCCTGGCCATGTAGGTGATGGTTTCAGTTAGAGCGGCTCTCGTACTCTTTATGGTCACTCGGCTCCTGTTGTTGACACTCGCGGAAACACCTATATATGAATGATGCAATCATATCGTAGATCAAAACCGAATTATTTTAATTTAGACATTACCTATGCTCTCTCCGGGAACATAACCGGCTCTATCCAAAGTCACTCTGCAGATGACAGGTCCGGATCCAACACAAGTAACGCCCAATTTGTGTTCGACTTCGCAACGAAACGGTTGCTGTACGGAAGGCTTTCTTTATCATAATCTTGCGTTCAAAATTAATTTAGAAATACAATAGAAACCGCTTAATAGAATCACATAGTTAGGGACATCTACAGCCGATTAACGTAGCAGAGTGACGTAAAATGACGTTTAATAGACGTAGATATACGTCACATTGACGTCTATTAAACGTCACTCTGCTACGGGGCCGGTGTATATGGTGGTATACTTCATTTACCATAACAGACGAGGTACGTCATTACTTGCAAATTCGGGCCATGGAATACCATATTATTAAAATAACCAACTAACATATAACTTATTCATGTTCAATTAAAGATACTATGTTGGTGCCTACTGCTTTTTAAATTACATGTTTGTCACATCTTCCCAATGTATTCCCACCAATTTAGTTATTGCTGTCAACTGTCAACGGGTTATATTATGGATTTGCAGTAAAGTGTGGGAATTTGCGTTTATACTTCGTATATATTTATTTAAAATAAGTAGTTATTACAACTAAATTGTGTAAACAATCGAAGGAGTTAATAGTTTCGTTAATCGTGTATTTCGACGCAGAACGTGAGAACAACTGGCCATTACTCCCGTTAACTTTCGTGCGAGGAGTATAAAATCCATATATTTTTAATGTCATATTCTTTACAGTATTTCGCTTTTCGAGAGTAACGAGTGTTCTAAACATTCATGTTGCAAACATAAGCAAAATTTCATCCATGAGTAAACAAGGAATTACATCCACTAACCCAAAACGAAAATGCACACGAAATAAATGTTGTAAAAATTGATTATTCTACTTATTGTCAATGTGCTATTGGAAACACAATTTATGACAAGTACGAAAACAGTGAGTAAATACAAATATTGTTTACAGAAGTGGTTCTTTCACATACATTTTTCAGACTAACATAACACATTAAACGTTTTCGACAGTGTTCTTAAAGAAAAAGACTTTTGTATGGTTGAAACACATTGTTGTGGTAGATATTATTTGTTCTCAAAGAAAAGGAACTTTGTTACGAAACGATGGATGAAATATGGCAGATCGGAGGATGCATACAATAGTATAAAGCGGATTGAATTAAATTAGTCTGGAAATTTGACGTACTTGGTGTGCAATATATTGGAAACGAAATTCAGAAGCAGTAAATCAGAGAGACTGGTTTGGATAGAGAAGAAATTTGCATACTAATTGTTACTGTGAATACTTTAAGTGATAATGGTCCCGATTAAATTTATTGTACTCACTTGTGGTTTTTTGTTATTTTTTCCACTGCTATCATGATTAACATACTTTAAATCCTGATTTTCAAAAAGAATCATAACTAATATTAACGGTAAATGTTATTTTTAAGAGTTCGTTTATTCACCTGTCAAAAGTGTTTGACAGTTAAATAACCTAACGGTTTGTTTACGTTTTGACGAACAGAAAATTTGCAACACGGTCGTGACGTCATAGCAAACTGACTCACGTAATACCTCGTCTGCTATAATAAATGAACTATAGAATATAAACTGTACTTCATGGATCGCAAGTTGCAATTTCATAAAAATCCATAACAAAACGTTAATCGTGATTATATTAAGCGGCTGTTGTTGTAAATCTATTTACCCCTAAAGATGAAGGTTCCAGATTTAGGTCTATCGGATTCATGACTATGAATACTTGTTGGTTCTTGTGCGTGAGCCCATTTGGCTCCCTAAGGGCGGTTTTGCAATAATATTGTATCCAGCCGTGTTTTCCGAGAAAGGTGGATGGTAGCCCTAGCGGTAGTCCTAATTTGAAAGGGAAACTATGAATCCCAGGCGACAATACTGACGGGCCTTGTCCTGTTACGGCAAAAAAATTAAATTTAGCGCTTCGCTGTTCGAATATATTTAGCCCAGGTACGAACCGGGTTCCCCTAGCAGCCTCATACGGAAATCTATGTAGTTCTCCCTGTCGTATACCCTCTCCTGGCGAGGGGTGCGAACTCTGACGACACCTTCTCCGACGACGTGAAAATGCAGCCCTGAAACACGACGTTGGACGATTTAGATTTGTGTTATTTACATCGCAAAATAGATGGGGGTGGGTGTGTACTTTGATCCGCGATGGATGTTATTCAACGCTATTCGAGCTTGCGTATGGCGATGTTTTTAAAATCTCGGCGATATTTTTTCTCTGGTGCGTGTTTATTTGACTTAAATAAACCCGACTGGGGTGGATTTCACTTAGTTCTTTTTTTTTTTTTTGTTGTTGGCGTTTTGGATGAGGATCAATATTTTTGTTCCTTTTTGGCGGGCGCGTATTTTCGGCGAGATCGTTTTAATTTGACATTCGAAATATAGATCTCTCGGCGTATGTGCGGGTGAGCGTTTAACATTTCGCGTGGGAATTGCAGGATGGGCTTGTTGCATTCAAGTGGAATCAAAATGAAAAATTAAGAACTTTATCTGTGAAATATTTACATCCGTCGAACTGGTTTTCATTCATTCAAAGCAATATATTTTAAATCAATCATGAAATATAGTCAAATAATAGTATATTCAAAAACTAGTTTCATGACAGCCATGTATATATATACACTTAGTCGCAAAACTCTACATACGACTTAATTGTTCCTATAAATTTTAATTTTTAAAGAAAATACAGTAAAAAATTTTAAACTTCTTTTATTCAACACGATCTGCGATCTTAGGAAAAAATAAAATAATAACAATTCATTTGGTTTAATATCATTAAATTAATAAAACAACAAAATTCAGTCTTTTATATAAAAGCAAAAGTCTACATACGATAAATTTTTATACACTTTGCAGGTAATTTAGAAAATATTTAATAACTTGTGTGGCCTCCTTTTGCATCAAAAACTTCTTTCAGCCTTTTTGGCATCGAAGCAACAAGATTCTTTGTTATTTCAGTAGAAATATTTTCCCATTCTTCCTTTAAACCGTCTTCAACTGGGAAATGGACGAACTTTTTCTATTTCGAAGTTTCTGCTTCAAATGGCCCATAATGCTCGATGACGTTAAGGTCTGGGGATTGCGGGGGATGAGGAAGCTTCGATTTTACGTTGTAAAGCAACCATTCTCTTACAATTTTTGAGCTATGCTTCGGGTCGTTGTCATGCATAAAGGTAAAGTTATTTCCAAGGTTTAGTTTTGTGACACTCGGTAAAAAATCGTTTTCAAAATGTCTATATAGCCACGACTATTCATAATACCATCAATAAATCTCAATTTTCCAACTCCATCAGCACTCATGCAACCCCACACCATCACCGAACCTCCACCATGTTTAACGGTGCTGCATACATTTTTCTGTTCTAAGGCAGTTCCCCTCTTTCTCCAAACTCTTGCTCGTCCGTCGTTTCCAAAAAGGTTAAACTTACATTCATCTGTAAAAATAACCCTTTCCCAAAAGTAGATCATTTAAATGTACATCTTTATACTTGACAGCATAGTCAAAACGTTTTTCTTATTAATGGCACTAATATACGTTTTTTCTGGCTACATGCGACTGAAGTCCGGTTTTCTTTAAGCATCGACGAACTGTATCAGCATGTACATCAACTCCATAATCTCTTTGATATCATTTTTCAAGTCCACACTACTTTTCTTTGGATTTTCTGTGACTTGTCTTACAATTTTGCGCCGTAGTCTTTCATCGAGTTTTGATGGACGACCTGTGCGCGGCAAACTTTCAAAGCTTTTATATCTTTTATAGTTTTTAAGGATAGTTTGGACTGTAGATTTTGCCAAATTTAAAATTTCTCCCACCTTCGCCATAGATTTTCCTTCATTTGACAACTTGACCACTAATTTTCTAACTTCGGAAGAAATTTCTTTTCTTTTCGCCATTTTTTCTTCAAATACTTTATTTTTAACACACGATTTGAACAAAATATCACACACTCTACTACAATGAAAGTAAATTAAGTAAATTATCCTCAAATTACAAAACTAACGGGTTTATCACAACAACATTCCATATAATTAAAGCTCGTATGTACACTTTTGCAACGCTTTCTTAGTTGCATATTGCAAAAATTTAACAAAACAAAACAAGTGGCCATGTTTTTTATACTTTTTTTAGCATCGTTGAACACAGTAGGCCGTGTTTAATACTTACAAGTAAAAATTTAAAAAATATTAACTTAATATATGAAATAATGATCAGGTTAAATGAAACTTCGATATCGTATGTAGAGTTTTGCGACTAAGTGTATATAGCTATGATTAACGTTTCGTAGAAGTTTGTGGGACAGCAGTTAGGGGAAAAAGTAATAAAACTTCTTGCAATTTAATCCAAGCTTTCGATATTTGTGGTTAATAACCTAGATATAAAAGATTTAAAAAGATTAACAATTATTTATAGTTTTTTATTATTGTTTTTAAATAATTTTCTATATTTTTTTTCCAATTATAATTACCAGTTTAATATGAAGTGACAAGTTCACTCAAATATGTCTGTTTTAAAATGTATGTAAAATGTTCCTTATATTGTTGACGCTTTAATTATTAAAAAAAAAATAACTGGAAGAAATTAAATAATTAATTAACGTGAAGAAAATAATATCGATATAAGCAAAACGTTATGGCAGAAATAATGAAAAGGCTTTTGAAAAAGATGATAAAATAAAATCGAAACGTAAACATGTATGACTAGAAAATAAAATGAAAGAAGTTTTATTTAACCGTTTTTTATATATGTATATATAGCTATGCTATAAAATTAATTCCCTGTACTCTATGTGAGTACACGATTAAAAAAAAAAAAGGTGATGAATGAAAATCAGGTTCAAATCTCACAAACTCTTTTTATTAATGATGGAATATTGGCGACATGTTTCAGGTGTTTGAACCACTCATCTTCAGGCCGAATCTGGAATCCGAAATAAGGGAAATTTACAATAATTTGATACTTTTTTTCTTTCGAAATATGTTCAATTTGTTATTTTAAATGGGACAACATGTATATTATTATTAGCATATAATTTTAGACAATTTTCTCTACTTATTTTCAACTGTTTCTAATAAGTATATTCAGGGGCGGTTCCACGGGGGGGGAAATTAGGGAAATTTCCCCTCCCAAATTCCGCAAACTAAGAAAGACTTATGATACAAACATATATGATATGCTCGTCTCAAGGATGAAAATTTACTAAGTTTGTCCCCCCCCCCAGTTTGGCTCTCTGGATCCGCCCCTGGTATATTACGATTTCTCAATTATTATTTTACCTCAGTCATGACTATGTCTTTGACATTGTTGTAATCCGCAAATATTGTTATAATCATTGTTTGTTACATGTTTCACGGTGTTCGTAAAAATATATATTATTGTGCAATTCTAAATTATACAAATTACAAATAAATAAAAAAAAATTAGCTTATTAAAGACGCTAGTTACAAAAAAGAAATTTTAGTAATTTGTCACTTAAATAAATGATTTAAAAATTGAAGTTTCTAAACGTTTACATAATTCCCTATATTATCAAATTTTGTTTATTTTATTAAAAAATACATTAAACCGCAATTACAAAAACAAGGATTTTTTAATGAAATCTGGCAAAAAGAAACAATATTGTTTTTAAAATAAAGAAATATGTTTAAAAAAATTCTTTCTTTGACTTGAAGGATTTCTCCTATCAGTATAAGGGTGCTACACTTTTATTTAATCGACTTGAATTAATTGATTTAAAACACAGTGTTTAGGATAAAATGTATGGGCGATATACCTTGAGATTCCTACGCAAATTTTTCTTTTTATGTTTAGTAGGCTTAAAAGCAGGTGTTTTAAATGTCACAGGTTCTAAACTTATGTTAATATTTAATCGGGAAAAGAAACGTACCACTAATGTGTCTTTTACAATAAAATAATACATGGATGGATTATGACTGGTTATTATTAAATTAACACCATTTGTTATGCTTTTAATACATGGCAATATCAATTTTGCCCTAACTAGTCAATATGCTGTGATAAAGTTAATGAATATAGATTTACTTATCATAAATTTATGCTTGCTTATTTTTGTGTTAGTTCTCTCTGTAATTGTTCATGATTAATAACTAGTGATTTATTGCGCCATTTCGGGCTTACATTCTATATAGAAAGTATGAATTCTAAAAAGTTACAGGGTTAAATTTATTTGTAATAGAATTTTGTTAAAAAGATAATAGATTCAGTGTTTCAATGTTGAAGTTACTGAAAATAATTGTGGGAAATTTAAATTCTGCCAATAGGGAATTATTTGAGAATAGATATAGTATGGTATGAATGAAGTCAGCTGCTATATAAAAAAAAATATCTTTCAATTACACGTTAGGCTTGTAAAATAAGAATTTAAGTAATTAGTTTTATTTGGATCCTTATAGTATATATAATAATCCTTCCTACATCGATGCCGTTTTTATTTTCTTGGTTACTATCTGAAATAAGCTTTAGTATAAAATATTCAAAGAATATTACATAAACAAATAAATCACGTGACATCGATAAAGCAATATCGCCTTAGATACCAATTCGCCATCGAACGCGTATTTTTTTTTCCCGTAAAGAATTTTATATTAAACTTCCAACAAGTTAACATGATATTATAGAGGGTATACCGAAATGAGTTGGAGGAGAGGGGGGGGGGGATCTTGAGAATTCGCTTGTTTAGGGTCAGCATTTAATTTGTTTTCGGAATTTTATTAAAAATACTTTAATGTTTATTAGAAGTCCGAAATACTTCCGGCGGTAGCTTAAAGCATCCTACATTGTTTTCCTTATAAAGTGAGTATGCCTATTAACTGACAATTAACAACTCGTTTTCTCGGTTTTTTGCGTTTTTCAATAAAATTCGCGGATACTGAGTCACCGGTCGTCTCTCAGTTTCTCCTTCTTTTCTTGTTTCTTTTTTTTTTTTTCGTAACGGAGTGTCGGATATTTGTTTTGCAGAAACAAATTAAAGTTTGTTGTACGACTATATGCAGGGCGGAATAAGAAATGAGGGGATATAATGGGATTCCGGACTTATTTAATGTGAATTATCGAAGAAGTATGGATTTGGGCTCATCAATAATTCTTACCCAGGGCGGGCGTGTCGTCTTGTAGTTCAATCAGTACCCGTCCAGTTAGAAATTGTCCGGGAAAGTACAGTAGTGACGTATTGTCGAATAATATGAGGAATTTCAATAGCTTACGAGGCATGTCTGTCTCATTTATCTCTCTTCTATATTAAAACAAAAAAAAAAGAAAACCCACGAACAATAACGCAGCACTAAGTCACCATCGTCACCATGTTCTGTTATACCTGAGATAGTCTCGTCTGCGGCTCTGGCGAATACCACTTTCCCTCTTGAAGACGGGTTCAGGAGGGGACACCTACCTCCCCGGCCCCCCTTCGCGATGTGTACAGTCGACGGGTTTTATCTTTTTTTATTTTCTTTCCTTTACACCGGACACCCACGCGAGCATACCTCGGAAACGTCCATAATACTCCTAGCATAATACCACTGAGTATGGGATACCTCGTTGTTATGCAATTATTATATTCTAAACACCGCACGGTGAATATTAATCTCCATTCCTAAATAGAATTCTACATGGTCTCCGCTGGAGTTCGTAGGCAACTAGAGAACTAGAGTTGCAAGTAGCTCGTAAATAAACCGTAAAGTTTAAATCGTTATTGTGCCGGTATACGACTCAAGGTTAGTTTCAAATGTGAATCCGGACGGTTAGTTTTATTCGCTAAAAGTGAAATTGGAAACGATTTTTTTTGTTTTTCACTTTTAATGTTGTATTTACCTTTTCGCTCCATGCTCGGCCACTGGATAAGAATAAGTTAACACGTACGAAAACAGACTTGGCATTTGGTCTTTCTCAACATATGACAAACGATAATAACTTTCTCTTATCGCATATATAGTGAAAGAAAACAGTGGTATTAGTGTAGAAACTGCTTTCGTATTTGCATATATGTATTTACATACGCAACAGTCGCATATTATAAATTTGTGTTAATAGTGTCAAGTACTGCAAGAAAATTTACAGTACAAAAAGATTGCACAATATTTACTGCTGCGAACTGATGGTGCCAGCATATATGAAAAGTGAAATTAAAAAAAAAATTAAATCAACTAGCTCACAAGGGAACACCGGCGGGTGTCCCCCTCCGATTTCGATGAAACTTAACAGATCGAAAGAGTGCCTTAAAATAAGAGACACGTATTTTTTTTATCGGCGTATCCGCACGATTTGCGTACAGCCCCCTCCAAAGTTTGACGATTTTCCAATTTTTGCAAAATATTTCCTAAATTATAACAGATATTAAATTTTTTTCTTAACACAATTTGCAGCATATTGCATGGCCCTAAAGTGGCATCGTCCGTATCGCAAAAAGTTAATAACGGGAGATGGGTACCCGTACCCCCATTTTTTTACATTTTTCTTTTCTTATTCATCAAAAAGAAGGCCGATTTTACATAGAATACGATGATGTATAACAAGTTTAGAAAATTAATAATTGTAAAAATAGAAAAATAATAATAAAGCTTCAAATTATAAACTTGTCTATTGATGTAAATCAAATGAACTATAACAGAAATAAGTTTTTATCCTTAACATAATTCCAGCATAATACATGGTCTCAAGGTAGATATCTTCATAAAAAGCTAATACGGGGATGGTACCCCATACCCCCGCATTTTTTTTAATAATAAGTTTATTCATATTCATCAAAAAAGATCGCTTTACATAGAAAACAATGGTAATAAATTTGATTAATAATAAAAATAATTGTAATAATATAATATAGTACATTAACAACAATTATTTGTTATCGTTACTCCGCTGCTCTCCTTACTTAAATATTTCTTAATTTAGAATTGTATCTACTCGACAAGCTATGGTCAAAAAAATTTTGTTAGAACTTTTTCGGATATAGTGATTCTTATGAACTACGACATAGATTTACATCAGAGAAATAATATTATTAAGTTGCAATCCCTAATTCATAATCAGTTTTCTTCCCCAAGATTTTTCGACGTATTCAAGTACTCGTGGTATAAGAGTGGATACGTTGAGGAAAGACCTGGGCCCTTTAAAAATCCTGTAGAGTTTTGTTTTAACAAAGATGCGCAGTCTACATCCTTGTGTAGTATTTGCAATAAACCAGCTATTGTGCGGTGTTCATGGTGCAAACAAAATCTGTGTTTTAAACACTTTTACACAGACTATCACTACTGTAATACTTACATAGCTTAATTACTGTATGTATATTAATCTTGTTCGCTATTGCAATACATATATACCAATAATCGCATTACAGTATGTCATGTATTTAAACATTTATAAGCATTATAATGTTTTTCTAATTCTGTTCTATTGTTTCCGAAATGTTTATAATCGTTACAACACAATTTTATATTTATGCTCCATTGAATACTTACATTGTACACCTACATTGCACGAAAAACTTGAAATAAATTAAAAATATATATGTATGTATTATTTAATCCTTCGTCCTGTGTAGCAAATTTGTTCATATATACGCACTAAAGGATTATGGTATTCTAAGAATGAATAACATTTTATTAAGGAAATATATAAAACGCAGTCACTAACTGCAATTGATAAAACGATTTATATTGCTACCACCATAAAAGTTCGTATAGTATATAGTATAAGTTAGTGCATAGAAAGGTTTGACCATAGCTTGTCGAGTAGATACAATTCTAAATTAAGAAATACTTACGTAAGGAAGCAGCGGAGTAACGATAACAAACAATTGTTTGTTAATGTACTATATTATTATTATTACAATTATTTTTATTATTAATCCTCCAAATTTATTACCATTGTTTTCTATGTAAAAGCGATCTTTTTTTGATGAATAATGAATAAACTTATTATTAAAAAAATGCGGGGGTATGCGGTACCCCGTCCCCCGATATTAGCTTTTTATGAAGATATCTACCTTGAGACCATGTATTATGCTGGAAAATATGTTAAGGATAAAAACTTATTTCTGTCATAGTTCATTTGATTTATATCAATAGACAAGTTTATTAATTTGAAGCTTTATTATTATTTTCTATCTTTACAATATTAATTTCTAACTTGTTATACATCATCGTATTCTATGTAAAATCGCCTTCTTTGATGAATAAGAAAAAGAAAAATGTTAAAAAAATGGGGGTACGGGGTACCCCGTGCCCCGTTATTAACTTTTTGCGAATACGGGCGACGCCACCCTTAGGGCCATGCAATATGCTGCAAATTATGTTAAGAAGAAAATTTAATATCTGTTATAATTTAGGAAATATTTGCAAAAATTGAACAGTCGTCCAAACTTTGGAGGGGGCTGTACCGCAAAATCGTGCTGATACGCCGATAAAAAAAAATACGTGTCTCTTATTTTAAGGTACTCTTTCGATCTGTTAAGTTTCATCGAAATCGGAGGGGGACACCCGCTGGTGTTCCCTTGTGAGTGGATATAAATTTAAAAGGGCGCACAAGACTTAATAACCTCAATGTTATTTTCAGGATTGAACTAATCATAAAAATAAAATGTGGGTGAAAGTAATCAAAATTTATTATATCAAAAAAAAAGAAAAAAAAAAAAAAACATTTAATTACAAATTGCAGGGAAAACAAAACCATCGACTGAAAGTCCTGGCCAAAAATAAAACCTGCCTGAATTTACATTTACAAAGGACAATTCAAAATCCTCTAACGAACAAAATGGTAGATTTGTTCTAGAAGAAGATCCAAATCGCACAAAAAATCCACGTGGTCTTAAAATTACAACACACTAAAATTAATTTAAACGTGGACAAACAAGTAAATTAACAAAATTGAAATTTAAACACAAGCACAATGCTTTCTTTTCACCTTTCACGAGGTGATTAATAAATAAAACTAAATTGAAAACTACGAAACGGAAAATTGAACTCTTTAAACTAAAAAAAACAATTTCTTCTAAAGCAAATTACAATAACTGATCTTACATTCGATATGTGTACATAATTAAACACAACAGCAATTATTTAATGAAAGAGTTCCTTGAGAGCTGATAAATTTCAAATAAAACGAACTACATATTAAAATAAAAATGAAATTACCAAAAATTGCATACGGTAACTTTCAAGGAATTACCTTTTAGAGGCCCTACATCGCATACATATAACAATTTACAATTGCGTGGCAAAGCGGCGCATGAAAACGCAAAGAAAATCACTTGAATATTACAAAATATACAATACTGACGAAGGCAATATGTACAATAGAATGAATTTAATTTAAACAGTTGAACAATTAAATACTTAAATTCATTAAACAATCCTATTAACAAAATCTTGTCCAAATAAAAATTTAGAACTGTGGAAACATAGGCGTAGCATTGATAGGGATAAATCGGAATAAATAAAAACACAAATTTAAATTTCCGAAATCCGGGGTGCCATACCATAGCTTAGTTACTCTACAAAGTTTATTTTTAAAGAACTACTCACTTAACAATTATTTTACTGATCTCATAGGACAGGGTAAAATTTCATTAAATATGTATTTTTACACACCAGCACAAGGTACATAGAATGTACATTATCCTGGTATTTTTCGTCAAAATTGAAATTACACAAATTACACAGTTCAGACCAAATCAATGAAATGTAATTAATTTAACTTTACTAAATTATGATTTTATAATCCTCTACTAACTGGTGTTTAACTAAATTTATTTATTACTTTAAATTATAACATACAATTAGTATAATTATTAAGTGACAAAACTGCATCTCTCAGTTCTTCTATGGTATGCATGCGGTTTCTATAGATCCTATTTTTTAGATAGCCAAACATGAAGTAATCTAATGGGGTTAGATCAGGCGATCTTGGTGGTCATCTTTGTGCTCTAACGACCCTGCTAGCAAAAAACTGTTGAAGATATTGGCAGGTTTGTCGAGCAGTATGTGCTGGAGCATTATCGTGCTGAAAATAACTTGCTTCAAGCGCTCATTTTCTTGTAACCCTGCAATAAGCAATTCCAACATCTGTTGGTAACGTTGGGCTGTTACAGTTTCCTCGAAGAAAATTTGCCCTATTATTCGTTGCCTGGACATAGCTCTAACCAAACTCTAACTTTTATGGGATGCAATTGCGTTTCTCGAAATTCGTGTGGATTTTCTGCAGACCAGATACGATAGTTTTGTGAATTGATATAGCCTGTTAGATAAAACCAGCCTTCATCCGAGAAAAATGATTTGTTTAGCAAGACATCGTCCCTTAAATTGTTATTAAACTAATGACAATATTCCAATCGCCTATCGTGATCTAATGGTAATAATTCCTGTACCGTAGAAACTTTATAGGGATGAAAATGTAACTTTCTTTTGACAGCTCGTTGCGCTGAAGTGTATGATAAGCCTATAAAATTATAAAATGTAATTTCACTTAATGTTAATATTGATTTTTTACCTGTTTGTTAAGCTAATTACCACAGATAAATTCCCTTATTTTCTTACAGTATTCAGAAAAACTATTGTTGGTGATATTAGATGGAAATATAAACGGTTTGAAAAAAATTATAAGATAAATAATCGAAAGATACTACAACACGAACGTCAATGTCGCTAAATGTCAAGAAAATTCATTTAATGTATGAAATTTGTATGTAGCTAACTTTGCTCATTAAATTGGTAATAATTAAGTATAGATAAATTTTTCCGGAAAACAGTTTTTTCTTTACGACAATCATTTTGAATCTCATAGTATTTTAAAAAGTGAGCATAAAATCAATTAAGTTACTTATTGTGTTAAATAGAGATGCAGATTAAAATTAGTATCTAAACAATAAATTGATTTAATGTGACCTAGGAACCTTATTTGCACAACGACAATAGTTCTTCTTATCCATGTATTTTTTTTTTAATTCTTATCCTGTTGTATATTATAATAGATTTATTCGGAAATTCAAAGAAACTGCGACCATCAGAATTTATCTTGCAAGAGCGAATGGCGCAATAGCATGATACCCATTGGCGTCTCTTTTCACGGATATTTCACTTAAACCCAACAATATAATATATAACACTGTATGTAAATGTTACAGCCACTAACCTTACCTTTTACACAGTGCACCTTAATAAAACTGCAGGGGTATGTATGTATGTATGTAATAGAAGGGTGGTGTTACACTGCGACCTAAAAGATCTATTGTGTCCCCTATTCTTGCTGCTTTACAGCTGGCCTTCCAATCCTATTCCTTTTAGAAAGTGTAGGATGTCAGAGGGCCCCAGTTTAGGTAAGTCTCCCTCTTCGATTTCACATGCACCCAGGTACAATGCCCTCGGGTTGCACAGTGCTACGCAGTTTGAGAGGAGGTGGATGGATGTTTCATCCTGTTCCCTACAAAATCTGCATTCAGGATCTTTTTCCAATCCAAGCTTACTCAGGTGTCCTTTCAGTCTACAATGGCCTGAAAGTATTCCTGTTAATATGCGAACGTTGTTCTTACTCAGGTTGATGCATTCTGTTAAACCTCTTCTGTTATAAGTTCCCAGAAGAATTTTTACTTTGCCTCATTCCCTGGAGATTCTCCCAGTAACTGGATTTTCTCTGCTCCATTTCTGTTTTTAATTTCTTCAGTATTGTACTGCTACTTAACCCGCAAAAGGGTTCAGGCCCTATAAAAGGCATTCCAGTCCCTTTTTTTTTGCAAGGTTATCCGTTATTTCGTTTCCTTCCACTCCTGTGTGACTCGGAACCCACAGGAGGGTTACTTATTTCTTTTGCCTGCAGGGGTAAATTGAAACTAATAAAATACGCAAAATAAATAAATAAAACAAATGTCATGTTCATTAAACGGATGAGTAAACTAATTTATGTAATAACAATACAAACTGCCGTATTGGGAGGCTGTTGTTTGAAGTGAAGTTATTTAGAAATTCAGACCTCGATAACTCATCCAATGTTTTTACTCTCTGTACTCTGGTGCTGCTTGTAACAATATTGAGTGGTGGGGCGATTCTCCGGCCAACAATGTGTAAAATAGTGACCGCCGATAAACGCAGTAATTTTCCAGATGTGTTGTAATTTTAATTTTGTTCAAGAAAATTTTACAAAATGAATGGAATTCACATTATCCCAGTACCTGTCTTCAAAAGTTTTTTTAAATATTTCTAACTTGGGCAATCAAACACTTTTGTCTGTATAAACAAAAGGTTCAACAACAGTTCTTGGAACACATAAACTCACAGCACCCAGCCATCAAGTTTACCATGGAGAAAGAACAAAATGGAAATCTCCCTTTCCTGGATGTTATGGTCAAGAAAACAAAAGAGGGAATGCTACAGCACGCAGTATTTAGAAAGAAGACGCACACCGATAGATATCTGCATGCAAGATCTCACCATCATCCGATGCAGAAGAGACATTAATACAAACTTGCTATCCAGAGCCGAAACTATCAGTGACGAACAACATCTTACCAGTGAAAAGATACATTTGGAGAAAGCACTAAAGAAGAATGGTTACACTGACATCGACATAAGGAGAGCCACTAAGAAGAAGACGACACTGGAGAAAACTACAGAACCACGAAGAGGGATGGCGTGTTTACCTTACATAGCAGGAGTCACCGAAAGATAGGCCGAATTTTGAAGAAACGTAACGTACAAGTACGCTTCGCGACTGCAACATCGATCCAGCAGTATCTACCGACCGCAAAGGATAAGATACCCAAGGAGCGCACAGAAGGTATCTACAAGATAACATGCCAATGCGGACAGTGCTACGTCGGACAAACAGGAAGAGCCATCGACATAGGAATAAAAGAACACGAGAGAGACGCAAGATTAAGAAGGACCGAGCAATCAGCGGTGGCAGAACACGTGCACGACACCGGACACAAAATGGATTTCAAGAATGTAAAAGTAATAACTACCACCAAGAACTACGGAAAAAGACTCATCAGGGAAGCCATAGAAATAGAGAAGAATAAAACCGTTAACAGAGAAGAAGGGTACCATCTTAGCAACACGTGGAAGAGCCTACTACGAACCGTCACGGTCAATGGAGCGGAAACTACACGGGCGTATATAAGAAGAATGTCGGACCATGGAGAATCAGTTCAGTTATCCTGAAGAAGCTGTCAGTATGAACAGCGAAACCTCGAGCGAAAGTTTTGACACACGGCGAAACCCGCAAGAAGCTGTTAGTTATAAACAAAAGGTTATTATGTATTTATGTTTTAACCTTTAAAACAATCATTTTATATCATGTACATTTTTTTTGTTAAAAGCAGTATGTAGAAAGTTATGATGCTTATGTGGAAAAATAATGAAAATTAATTATAATTCAAAAAGCCCACGTTTCCTCAAAATATCATTTAGGGGGAGGGGGTATAGCAAGCATGATTAGCTTTAAAATGACCCATGTCCAATAATTATAATCAGTCATAATTAAAATTTAAACTACTACTCGCATAACTGGTGTTGATGAAAATCTGATGCAAAGATTTCCAGTTGTGTTGCAAGCACTTGCTTTTCCGATTTTCATATCAGTACCTTGAAATTTAAAGAGTATTGTAGTGAAACTATTGTAAAATTGCGCATCAAATTGTATGGTTGATTATATCCTTTCCGGCGCACATAAAATTCCCGCCACGGACCGGCTATTATCGAAAATTTCGGGTCAATTTCAATCGGAAAACTGTCAGAGGGGGTCGTCGAATCTAGAAACAAAGATTTGCAAAGGTGTCGTCATAGTCACTGCCGAAAAGTCTGTAGAAGGGTCACGAACGAAGGCATTTTAAATAATTTATTACATAATTGAGATCCGTTCATGTCAATGAAACGTCCCAGATTATTCGGAGGCCACAAAATTTTCATGAAAGATGCTATAGTTTTATTAAATGTAAACATAGAATTTGTAAATATTGACTCTGAGTACGAACATGATGACAACTAAATAATCTAAAATTTAAGTTATAAAGTCCTTCTTTATTATTTTGCGCTTTTTTAGAAGTAGTAGTAGCAGTAGAAGTCATAGTTTTGGCGAGAAAGAGTTAATTTAATTTTTTAAAAAAAGAATTATTTTCTCGAAAACTTAATATATTTCATTCATTTTTGTATATGTTGCAGACACTTATAAGGTGCATTTATGGCTTAAACATCAAGCTTCTACCCTTTCTAACAGACATAGAAAAAAGATATTATTGTTTTCAACACTTTTTTTAGGGGTTTTATACCCCACTTTGTGTATTAATAATAAACAAAAGTGTTGAAAACAATAATATCTTTTTTCTAAGTCTGTTAGAAAGGGTAGAAGCTTTGATGTTTTAGCCTTAAATGCACCTTATAAGTATCTACAACATATACAAAAATGAATGAAATATAAGAAGTTTTCGCGAAAATAATTCTTTTTTAAAAATGAAATTGTTTTTTTCGCCAAAACTGTGACTTCATTCATTCATTCATTCAGTTAGGGTGGGCACTTGATGTCCGGGCACTTGAGCTTGGTGCTCATTGTATCATCCCTATTGATTCTCTTATTTCCACTCGAGCAGCTTGGTGTTCTCTATAAAGCCCAGTATCTTGCCCAGTGGAAACTTGAGGACTTTCGAGGGCTCCAATAGATCTCTCCCGAAATATTCCTGCCTGAGTACCTTCAGTTCCTCACATGTGAACTCGTTTCCTCCTGTAGCTCGCATCTTCTACACCACGGTTCGCTTACACGGCTTGTGTTGTATAGATGCTGTTTCAGAGGGCAGTGTCCAGTTACCAACCCAGTAATGGTTTTAACTTCTTTCTTACTGCGCTTGAGTTAGGTTATCAGAGAAACTACCATCCCCATCCCCTAATCAGCGTTTGTATGGAGTTGACCTTCAGTCGACCTCCATTTCTTTGTACTTTCTTTATCTAACCAGGTCCAGATCTCTCTTCTTGCGGAATCCTTAGTAATCCCACATACGGGTCTGGACCCATGAAGTGTCTCTTAGAGCCCTCCATTGGCTAGTCATCAGCGATTACTTGCCCTTTATATCCTCATGTCCCGGCACCAAATTAGAGACACCCTGTTGTCTCGTTGCCAGTGCATTGAGGGATTGTTTGCAGTCCCTAACTAGTTTTGACCTAGTTACAGGGTTTGAGACTGCCTTAATGACAGCCTGGCTCTCAGTCATTATATTAATTTTCCTCCTCATGCAGCCCCCTTTTGCAATCATTTCTGCACAGGCTGCAAGGGCGAATACCTCTGCCTGGAAGACCGTTGTATGTTTCCCCAGGCTTGTGAATATGCTTTGATTAGGACTGGGCCCGCAAATACCGGCTCCTGTCCCCTGGCTGATTTGGATCCATCCGTGTACCAGTTTTCGTAGCAGTGATCTCACTACCGCCTGGTCTCTGTTCGGTATGGAGATTTTCACCTTTTCAGTGAAGATAATTTCGGGTGCCATGCTCTCCGTGGGCATTTGTAGCAACGTCCAGCAATATAAGTGTGTCCTCCCACCCTGAAGTTGGGATGCCACAGGTTGTTGGCTTTCAGTCTAAGGATCGCATTCATTGCCTCCGCTCTCACATAGAGTTCCAGCGGAGGGAGGCCCACAATGGTCTCCAAAGAGGCGGTCCCTGTACTGTTAGTTGCACCAGTGATACCCAGCAACGCCTGTCTCTGGACAGCGGTCAGCAGCTTCGCTGCGGAGGACACTTCTGTCCTCCTCCACCACACTACTGCCCCATATGTTATCGCTGGTCTTATCACGGCAGTATATAGCCAATGGATCACCTTCGGTTTTAATCCCCAGGTTTTGCCAGCAACTCTCCTGCAGCGCCAGAATAGTTGCGTGGCCCTGGTCGTTGTGTTAACTAAATGATTTTTCCAGCTCAGTTTTGCATCAAGGGTAACACCCAGATACTTTACTTCCTTGGTTAATTGTAACTCCTGCCCAAACAGTCTAATGCCGCCTAGGTCATTGAGTTTCTCATGTGGTAAAGGCAACCAACTTTTTTTTTTTGTGGATTAACTGAGAGTCCTTGTGAAAGGCACCATTCCTCACCATTCGCAGTGCATTACGCATGATGCCCGCCACCACGCCTGGGAACTTCCCCCTAGCTACGATGACAATGTCATCAGCGTACCCCTGCGTCCATATTCCTTTGTCGTTTAATGATCTGACGAGATCATCCACGACCAAGCTCCACAGCAGTGGTGACAGTACTCCCTTGTGAGGACACCCTCTGGTGGTCCTCATGGCGATGTTTTTATCTAGCATATTGGCATAGACCACTCTGCCTCTTAGCATGCAGTCAACCCATCTGCTAGTCGTGTGGTCAATGTTCCGTTCCATCAGTGATCGGTTAATCGAGGGCGTTGATGTGTTATCAAAGGCGCCCTCGATGTCTAAAAATACTGCAAGGGCCACTTCCTTTTGATGTAGGCTCCTTTCGAGTCCTTCCACCAAACTATGCAGGGTGACTTTTCAGAGTTGATATTTTGGAGGGGGAAGGATTATTTACTTATCTGCCTACGGCCTTTAAAATCTCTTTGAAACTTTTTTTTCTTTTTATACAATACTTTTAATACAATTTTACGACATAATATTGCGTATTATAAAAACAAATGGGGCACAACGTTCGTTAAAACTAAATCTGTAGATGTGTCTCATGAACGATAAAATCTTGCAAACGAATTATTGCGTCAGCGCACGTGAAATTCGCATAGTTTGTTTGCTAGGTCACTGTAAGTACACCTATTAGTTAGAGATGCTTACAGCTGCTCTTATAGGAAGTCTTATAGACGCTGTAGATTTGTAGCGAACGTTTGAAATGTTTTACATCTTAAAACGAAAAAATTGAGAATGTTCATTCTAATATTGCGGAATAATGAAATTTCAATATTTACACGTGAATCACACGGGCTGGTTTGTAAATAAAATATCCTTGGAAAACAATGGGTGGAAATTTGAATTTCCTCTCCGCAATACGACAGAACGGAGCCGCATGTGTTCCGCTTTCTGTTTAGGTCAAAACGTACTCGGTATCTATTTTCCGGGCGCATTACTCTTGAACATTAGCTGTACACCGTTAATGTATGTTTGCGAAGATAACTTTGGCAGTTGTTAATTGATTTTTAGCAGGTTATAAAGGCAGGAAATTGGAACACATCTGCCCCCAATCTACCCTCAATTTGGCGCTAAAAATAATTCAGGTTTAGAATTTCGATATGTAATTGTGAATTAATACGTTTGGCGTATACAAAGCTAGGCTTGATTATATATATTTGGAAGTTATAAGGTAACTGGGAACGCATTATGTGTAGAATGATTATTAGCTTTGTATGCCGTTTGTACGTATTGAAAATTGGATTAAATTTACAGGAAAATTTTATTATATACCCGCATTGGATTATTAATTTCAAATGTTTAATAATGACAAACAGATTAGTTTTGCAAGTAATCAGTTTACAACGCCGCGTTTCTAGGCTTTCAAATGGCTTTATTATCTAAATTAAACTTGCTAAATTTGACGATAAAAGACAGCTATACATATACAGGCTGGGCCACTACATTCGCGTCGGTTTATATAAAAAATTAGTAACATATTTTCAATTTTTTTCATTAAGGATTATACAGGTTCAGAAGGACCACACTCCAAAATTATTTTGAAGTATACAGGGTGACTCAAAGAAAAATTACACACCAAAGTTGTGAAAAATTAAATGGGACAGCCTGTATATTATGACATATTTTGATAGTACAGACTAAATAAAGAAAAGTTGGTGTTAGGTTTCTTATATCTAACTCAATTAGTTTACGAGATAATTAACTATTTTTCAAAATGTAGACCAAAATTTATGAGGCACGCCTGTCATGCATACTTAAGCTAGATATTTTAAACTATATTTATTTTTTAACTAAAGTAAAGTGATAATAAAATAAAAATTATACAGGGTGAACAAAAACATAACTTTAATTTTCGCTATCTTTAAAGGCATGTAACTTTTTTATTTTGAAATCGAACATCCTGTATTTATTATCAATTTTCTGATTAAAAAGGTGCCGCAGTGTTGAGTTACTGCATCGTCAGTAGAAGAACACCTGATAGCAAGGATGATAAGATGTTCAACATATTCAAAAAACTACTTTCGTGTTTTGTCGATTCGTTTAATTTCAATATTTGAGTTTATTTTTATACTATATATGTATAGAATTATTTTTTTGCAATTAGTGCCGTAACCATACCATTTATTCCACTAGTGCCGTAATAGGGTCTATTACAGCACTAGTTGCGTAGTAGAAATGGAACATTTAAGCAGATTTATTTTAAGTTGGTCACATTGCAACAGAATTGGAGATGTCAATATGACATTTTGTAAGCAAGTTTGAGGTTATTATATTAAAATTCATTGTAAGATTTGATTTTTTAATTAATCTTTGAAATAGTACAACTATTATAAACATTTATATTAACGTTTGAATTATCTTTTCGAAGTGATAGTGATACCGTGTGCAGTAGAAACATTCTGTTGAAAATTATCGTTCTCTGCGATAGTGATATTGCTTCTGTTGGAGTACTCAAACTGTAACCATTCCCAGAAGTTCCAGGTAGATTCACATTATTTTCCTGTGCAAAACATATTTCCAACATCAATTTTTATTTTTCATAGAAGAGGCAACGTAACCTTCAGCAACAGCCGTGCTTTTTCATCCACCTAATCGTTTTATAGTTAAAATATCACCTCCAGTATTTGCTATATGTGTCGCACTGGATCTTCTAAAACAATGTCCTGTATAAAGATGAGGATCTGGTAAATGAAGAAAACTGGCAATTTGTTTAGGAACTTTCCCATGGTGTTAATACGATAGGGCTATTAATAAGCAGCCATGACGATAAGTTAGAAAAAACGTTTGTGAGTAACTGTTTTAGGCCGCAGATTATTATATTTTTTTTATAAGTTCAATGCAGTTTACATCAGTCACTGCGAACATTCTGGTACATTGTTTTTTGTTTTAGGTATGTTGACTATAATGGAATCGGAATTGTATTGAAGATCTTCCACACATATATTAATTAATTCTTTCTCGCTACAGGCTCCATTATATCCTATTATCAAAATAACCTAGAATATAAAGAATTTACAAAAAAGTAACGAAATAAAATCAACACTAACCTTTATAGCTAAGTATATTTTATCATCGGCTTGTTTCAAAAATCTATGAATATCTTTAGATTTTTAGATTTTTTTGTTTGATAACCTTTAGAATAGCCGTTTTAATAATGCTTGAAGTTTCATATATTTTGATATATCCACATTTCTATGTACATTTAAACACGATCTTAACATCGAATAAATCGACCATAATGATTGACGATTTTATAATCTTTACGTAGCATTTCAAAATAAGCAAGTAAGACGTTCTCAGAAATATGAAGAATTTCTCTTTCTTTGCACCATTTTTCAAAATTTTTGTATCGCTTTTGGTACATAGTGTACGATTTTCTCGGAAGTAAATTATTAATGGTTTTTTCAGCAATTTGCCGTATTTCAGGCGGAGTGCATGAAAAAGTTGTAGAACTCATATTAAATATTATAATATAGTTTACTTTAGTAATATAATATATAACAAATTTAAAAAATGTGTCAATTTTAAATTAATTTGTCAATTTAAATCTTGTGCCAAACCAAGGTGACAACCGGTGACAACCGCCACAAAATTTCCCTAGATTATCAAATTTTTCTCGTTTTGCTTTTAGAAAAAGAGAAATTTTAAAACTAATTGCAAAAAATAGCATAAAAGACACGTTTCATTTGACATTAAGCACTCATTCAGTTAAGAACCTCGTGGCTACGCCACTCGTTTCTTAAACTCTGAATTCGTACTTTGAAACGTCAAAATGAAACTTGTCTTTTAATATACTATTATGTCGGAGTAATTATGTTTTATCTCAACGAACACGGTTGTTGCTTTATTCATTAGTGAATAAGGAACTTAATTTATTTCCCTTCCGTTATAGTAGTATTGATAAAACATTTAGTAGAGAAAATTACCTCTTTCTAGAGTTAATAATCACTATTGATGTTGTTTAATGCACACTAGTAGTGGTCTTAGGATCTACACTAAAAATTAGATAAACACTATGAAGCAGTAACATTCGCACTAGTAGTGATATTCTATATTTACACTAAGGCATATTAAATATTCTCTAACTACTAACACTACTCTTAGTGTTAAAAAAATTACACTATTTAGAGGGACCTCCATGAACTCGGCGTAGTGTAGTTCTAGTGTAAAAAATTTCTTACTGTGCATTAAGTTGAAGTTACTGAATATAATTGCGGGAAATTTGAATTTGGTTTACTGGGTTGTATTAAACGTTTATTTATTGTGTGTGTGTGATAATAAATAAAAGTTTTTGCTAAGTGGGCTAGGTTTTGTGTACCTATATTTTCGATTGAAAAGTTTCATAAATTTACAAGATTCCTTTAGAATGGCGTGCCAAAGAAAAACTATGAATGAAAGTGCCAAGGAGCCACCCGTTTTAAGTGGCCCAAAACGTTGAAGATGTATTACCGTACAAATGGGATGTCATCAGTAGACTTAGAGCGTGTTGTACGGCTGGAACCCGGGCCACTATTCTTACAGCTTCACCGGTATTAACTCCAGGGGTGGCAACCTCAAACGAAAGCGGCGATATTTTGCAAGTAATCAACGTGGAGGGTACGCAGAGATAACTTTCCGCCCTCCGCAATATACATTCTCTACACGGGTTAGATCGATTCCCAATGCGAAATTCCGTTATTATTATTCACGATGGCGAACCGTATCGTGATGGTTAGGTGACAGTTTAAGGATGTTATTGTTTTTCTTTTCTTTTTTTTTTTGCCTCCCCGCTCCGATATTCATTTTAAGTGGATTTGAAAAAATCCCATACGGTGCATAGAGGAACGGCTACGCCTTCTCGCGTATAATGGCCATAAATCGTATTATTTCTATGGAGCGGGACAAGGGGTCCGGGAGCCGAAAAAATAGCCCAGAAAGACAAGAATGTCCGCCGGCCCGATTCTGATGATGCCGTGCGCGGAATAATAATGAGGACGAGTGCGAACGAAGTGGGGAGTGGGGGGAGGAACGGGCCGGATCCGTATCATCATCGAGTTCTGGGATTCCCCCGGATCCGTTTCGCCCCCCCCACCCCGTCCATCCGCTCGTCACTCACTCTACGGGTTTGGCGCGAACGGTGTCCGTCATTTAACGGGATGAATGTGATATGTTACCGTCGGATTTTAGCATTCCGTTTGACGGACCGGCACGCGGCCTACATAACAGGCGAAAAGGACTTTCATTAGATTCTCTCGTCGAAAAGGGAGCTGTCGGATTCTTCCCTTTCCCCTCCGCACGTCCTATCTAACGTTGGCTCCTCTATTCCTCTACCTTCTATCATGCCAATGTGTCTATACCACCTATAAATATATCCGCGCTTGTCCCCGTGTGCAAATGTTTTCTGCTGACGTCTGCATCGTCCACGGCCAGTCATCACGTGCTCCCCACCCAGCGTATCCGACGGTCCCGCCGCTGGGTGTACAAGTCAGGCGTCCCCACGACCCGGGGAACGCGACATTTAAAGGTCACGTGCTTCTGTTTGCCTCTCCGAGGTTTTGAGTAAACAAAATAAATGGAGAGGAGGGCTTAACAATAACAGCGGGGCTAATTGAAAATTCTTATTAGATATTAGGTAATTTCCACTTGCTTCCCTTTTTGATGTTATTTTTGCCACGGCTCTGAGCAATAATCTAGCTTATTGGAAGTAAATTACATTTTCTGACTGATTGGAGATGCTTCACCATCACGGACGTGCCATTTTCCCCACTAATCTTTACATTTCCAACATTTTTTTTAATCAAAGTTAGACATACCAAGCGAACGCATGCCAACTCTCCGCCACTAGGAACACTGCTTCCTGACTTTTGGCAAACGTGGTTGGTGGTTTTCTATTCTCTTATAATAGCTGCGAATATTTTAAAAGTTCTTTTGTTTTTAATTACAGAATCTAAATTATACTGGATAATTAATAATACTTGTTTGAATATTCCAAATAACTATACTCACCTTGAGTAAGAGTTCTCATGCTATTTATATGTCTTTGATATAAACTTATTAATAAATTATACATCTTATTAATAATTACACTCTTTTATTAACGAAAGTTCATTTGATACATTGAATTATTAAGAATAAAATTATAAATTCAATAATCTAGCTCAGTGGTTCTCAAACTTATTTAGACACTGTACCCCTTTTTACCCACAAAACATTTTAGGTACCCCTTCTCAGTTACCGGTACTAAGTAAACTATAATTAAAATATTAAACAAATCTTAAAGCCTTCTATGTAGCATAGAAGTATAGTGTTAACCTTTGAAACTGAATTACGCATCATGTTTAAATAAAAACAAAGAGATATTGTTTACAAACATTTTTATTACATTAAAAACAAACACACACAAAATTTAAAGAGCAAAAAGCGCTTACTTTCAAAGAGATTAGTGAGAAGGGTGAGCTTGTTTCCCTTTGCACAGTTTATCAAAATTGGGTTTTAACTTGGTTAAATACAATCTTAAATCATCTTCAACATTTAATTTGTTTCTAGATTTATTTTTAAGATAGGTTAAACTTGAGAAACCCTTTTGACATAAATAAGTGGTGGAAACCCAACAAGAAATTTAACAGCAGTGCTTGACAGTTCTTTGTATTCCTTCCCCAATACCGATCCAGAAATCTAACAATGTAGTACCAGCAGTCAAATATTTGTTTTTCAACGTGGGATCACATGATACTCCAACGAGGTGTTCCTTTTGAAAGATAGTCAGGTTAGTGTCCATAGCATCAGCATTAAAGGGGTCACGTATCCAGTTATACTGTTTCTCTAAAGGTGGAAAGTACTCTCTTATGCGGATCTTCAATGCATTCAAATGCTGGCCCATTTGAGTCTTGAGTTCAGTGAAATCAGATATGTTTTTCTCATTATCTTGCAAAAATGTAAGTAATCTTTCAAACGGCTCGCAGTTGTTATTTTCTATTTGTTTTTCCCAGAGAATGATCTTTTTTACCATTGCATCAGTTTTCTTATCTATATTAAAAATATCAGAAACACTGCCTTGCATGGATAAATTCCAGATGTTGAGTTTTCCAAAAATATCACTTAAATAAGCCAACTTCAAAAGCCAATCAAAATCAGTAAGTACAGAAGACAGATGGAATTTGTGTTCGGTAAAAAAATTATGTAATTCTTTGTGGAGTTCAAATACACGGGACAAAACATTTCCCCGAGAAAGCCATCGTACCTCAGTATGTAGCAATAAGTTCTCATGGAGGCTCCCCATATCCTGGCATAGAATTTTAAAGTAACGAGATTTTAGGGGCCTAATTTTTATGAAGTTCACAATTTTCACACTCTGATCAAGGACATCTTTAAGTTCATAAGGGAGGTGCTTAGCCACCAAAGCCTCTCGGTGAAGGACACAATGAGTGAACTTACACTCAGTTGAAACCGTTTTAATATGGCCTACCAGCCCTGTGATGTGACCGCTCATAGCCTTAGCACCATCCATACACACTGACACACAGTTTTTCCACTCGAGCTGGTTTTCGGAAAAAAAAGAATCTAACAAATTGAAAATATCTTCAACTTTTGTCGATGTTTTAAGTGTCTTACAAAATAAAATTGATATTTAATATTGATAATTTAACAATAGTGTACTGTGGACTAGCAATTAGACAGCATCCAGATTCTGCATAAAAATGAAGGCAGCTATTTGGGCTACATTTCATTATAAATGTTCAACCGACGCGGATCCACGACACATTTATTGTCCAAAAGGTGTAGACAGCCTGTGTAAGTGGCGCGTTGCAGAAGCCAAGGTTGAGCTTGCTTCATTCATACATGACTCTCTTTTGTAAAAAAAAAAAAAAAATCAAGATGCTATTAGGCCGATTTATGAAGTTTTTTTCTAGAGTGATTTCTTGCAAAGATGCATTGGAAAAAATTGTCAAAACTGAAACGACTCGTTTAGTTCATGTGTGTAGAAACTAGCTCCAAAAGATTTACACTGCGACCCATAAACAATTCAACTTGCTACCTACATTGCCGCGAATTTATTCAATGAAGGTTACTTTTCTGTATTACAAATAATGAATGCGGTGGGAATTATTGCAGTAGGACTTGATGCCAAAAATTTCGTCATCAATTCTGATCGTCAACGCATACAACGAGCAGAGCAGAGTATGTCCAGCGCTGCAAAACTTGCTGTGCTGTCTAAAGGGAAGCAACAAATTTTGCAAATGCAGAAGTATGAAGAAGAAGAAGGATTAATGTATGGTGCTGGAATAGCTGACTAAGTGTATGTTGAACTATTTGTAAAAATTTTTGCTGAGAACTTTGAACGCGTTTTTCTCGAAACATGATTTTTCATATCTGCGTAAGTTCTAGTTCTTCAAGTGTTCAATATATCAACTTAATGCTTTTGTTTCTTAATGTAAACAGTTTTTATTGGAGGTTATACCTATAATATACTAAAAATTGCAATATTCCACATTTTTATATCCACATACACACAAAAAAGAAATAGAAAATAGTCAAATCAAAGTCCAGGTATCTGCCACATTGTTTGCTTTCGACTTATTTGGTTAAATTTAGGTATAACCTCCAACAAATTTAATATATTTCTAACTCTTCTTTTTAATTTCAATTTCGGATCACTTTTGCGTATGCTAGAGCTTACGCAGTTTGACCGTGTTTTCTGTACACATTGCTACCTAGATACAAATAGCGAACGTTATAGTGGTCTTGTCTTTAAAAAAAAATATTTTTTTTAATGTTCAAATTTTAATATATTTATTAAGAAAAAGTCGTATTTCGTATATCTTTTCCTTTGTCTGAAAAAAAAAGCTCAAAGTTTTTGGACTTTTCCGATATATATATGTAAACCTCCCCTTAATTGTTGATCATTTTTTTTTGTCTCTTTAGAGGTATAGTTTAGGTTAAAGTAATCTATTTCGAGATATCCTTTTTCGATATTTATTTGTCAAGTTTACGTAATTGGAAAGAGAATTCCCTTTGAAGTGGTAATTAATTTCATGGCTTAACGACCGCGCTCCGATGTGAATCAACCAGCAAATGCGAAAAGAAAATATTCCGCCGGTTTTGAAATTCCCGGAAATTTACGCCGGAAAAAGAAACGTAACGAGAATTGCGTTTGTTAAGGGAATCGTTCGCCCCGTCCGGAATTTTCGAACATACGGATCGATGCGGTGCAATACACAGTGGCCAGCGATGGGTAGGAAACGATGGCGGTAGAACATTGCATATGAATTTGTTGGCATAAAAATAACAATATCTTCGAATATAAAACAATTCCGCCGTTGTTCTCCCCCTCACAGTTCCCTATTAGGGAACCGCCATCCCCTCCACCCCACTCCCTCACTTCCCCCTCCCCCTCCCACTGCAAGCGTCGGGCGTGAATTGGGGGGGATGGGTGTCGGGCGTCGTATGAGCGAAAAAGAAATGGAAAAGTACGGTAATTGTACAAGGCTAAACTGCAAACATGCGGAAAGATAGCCGGCCTGTGCGAACGGGTGTAAAGCGTGTACGGCGGGAACGCCAGGAGAAGTAGAGACTGTGAACAGCACGTCTCTCAGGCCCATTCCGGATGCTGGAACACGAATATGTGCCGATGCCAGTGTATACAGTCAGTAATGGAAATCGTGACTTACCGCAAGAGCGGCGCCATGCGCTTCGCAGTGTGTTTCGACGATGCTGCGTCCAAGCCAGTAGTACACAATTAAGATATCTACTTGAACGCATCTATGGGCTATATGCGGATATACGTACAAGTCCCAGTGAAAACTGAATCTCTAATTACAGCTTCTATTTTTCATTTATTTTCCGTAGAATATAACCTACAAATATTCCTGTCTCTATGTAGCGCCCCCAAAAACAAATAAATATCCTATTTACTCTTATTTATTATTATGAACACTATACAATATGCACGCGGTTGACCTCTGGATGGGTACATCAGTAATGCCTAAACTCATGAGACTATTTCCAAAGCTGTTGAAAGACGGTCAATTAGGTTTCTGTCAACACCAGTTAAGTATACTGGACGCTAGTTCGGCATTAAATCAAAATAGTTTCAACATAAAACTAAAAATGGAAAAGCTTAATTCTAAATATTTCATCACTGATAGTGTCAAAACTATTTGGAAACAAGCCTATAATCCAGAATCAGCCACCTTTTCGTCTTTTGTATACCCCATTATAACTCTGTAACTTCAACGATTGATAAGCGACTGCTGATTTTCGTTCAAACGCTCGTACATGACAGCATACTTCTTTGTAGCACGTTAGTGGCGCATTTCGTTTTGCTATTCATCCTCACTGTCATTCCTCTTTAAATACATTTCTTCGTAGTTCCATGTGTTTGGTTGTACTATGAGATTCAAAATGATTGTCGTAAGAAAAAAACTGTTTTCCGGAAAAATTTATCTGTACTTATTACCAATTTAATGAGCGAAGTTAGCTACATACAAATTTCATACATTAAATGAATTTTCTTGACATTTAGCGACATTGGCGTTCGTGTTGTAGTATCTTTCGATTATTTATCTTATATTTTTTTTTCAAACCGTTTATATTTACATCTAATATCACCAACAATAGTATTTCTGAATACTGTAAGAAAATAAGGGAATTTATCTGTGGTAATTAGCTTAACAAACAGGTAAAAAATCAATATTAACATTAAGTGAAATAGTTTATTACATTTTATAATTTTATAGGCTTATCATACACTTCAGCGCAACGAGCTGTCAAAAGAAAGTTACATTTTCATCCCTATAAAGTTTCTACGGTACAGGAATTATTACCATTAGAGCACGATAGGAGATTGGAATATTGTCATTGGTTTAATAACAATTTAAGGGGCGATGACTTGCTAAACAAATCATTTTTCTCGGATGAAGCCTGGTTTTATCTAACAGACTATATCAATTTACAAAACTATTGTATCTGGTCTGCAGAAAATCCACGCGAATTTCGAGAAACGCAATTGCATCCCGTAAAAGTTGGAGTTTGGTTAGCTATGTCAAGGCAACGAATAATAGGGCAAATTTTCTTCGAGGAAACTGTAACAGCCCAACGTTACCAACAGATGTTTGAATTGTTTATTGCAGAATTACAAGAAAATGAGCTTGAAGCAGGTTATTTTCAGCACGATAATGCTCCAGCACATACTGCTCGACAAACCTGCTAATATCTTCAACAGTTCTTTGCTGGCAGGGTCGTTAGAGCACAAAGATGGCCACCAAGATCTAATCCCATTAGATTACTTCATGTTTGGTTATCTAAAAAATAGAATCTATAGAAACCGCATGCATACCATAGAAGAACTGAGAAATGCAGTTTTGTCGCTTAATAATTATACTAATTGTATGTTATAATTTAAAGTAATAAATAAATTTAGTTAAACACCAGTTAGTACTGAATTGTAAAATCATAATTTAGTAAAGTTAAATTAATTACATATCATTTTTACAAGCAGAAACACCAATCCATAGTCGTTTATATAATGCGAGTTTTAATATAGGTTACGTTTTCCTTATTTATGACAGATTCGTTTACTTTCTTGTTCCAACACTGACTTAGTTCAAACCTTCATTACAAACACGAGGCATATACCTACACCCTGTTACTATCTATAGGAGCGGGATTGACAATCTTTTTGAATCTCATAGTATATAACCGAAATTTAACAGCAAATGTTTGAGAATATATTCGAAATCAAGATTTTTTTTGTGAAAACTGCAAAATTAATTTGTTTGTAAGCACCACGTAAGCGTGCAGATAACAATGAAACACATTCATCTAATCCGAATTTCGGTATACGATTTTCAGAATTACGAATAATCACGTCGCACCTTCATTTATTATTACGTAAAATCTTTTAGACTGTTATGATATAAAATTCGCCAGCAATTTGTTTTAGATTTAATTCCAACATACCACACATTTGAATTTCTAAATCACTTACATTCTCATTCGGAACAATTATATTTTCATCGTTTATTAAAGAAGATGTTGCTTTGAAACGTTGAACCGTGTTACGAACATTACTTGGGCTCGTGATAATTAACTGAAAATAAATTTGTATAGCTATTTCCGCAGAATTAGCACCCTAAAATTGCTATTCCAACACATTTTTACTCACACAAAAGGCGGTTTATTAAGAAATGGAAGGAGAGAATTTCAATTGAAAGGCGCGTACGTATATATGATAACAATACTCCGTTGCTTCGATCGTTGATACGATAGAATCTACTGCGTCGATCCTGATTTTGCATACATATATCAATGTGTAAGATAAAGATGCAACAAGTGAAAATGTCAAATAATATGTGTATACTCTCTGTTTACTCCAGTCTTTCTTTCGATCTTTATCCCATCGCCAGCTCGGATACGTTCACTTGGTGTTACAGATATTTTATTTTATTACTAATTCATATCTCGATGAAGACTTGTTTGCATTACTTAGGGGCACGGGATTTCGCTCCTCTATTTCGTTTCAGTCCTGACAACGCGGTAACTTGCGCGTCGTAAACTGTGCCGTGAGTTCGGCAAGTCCTAAACCAAAATAAAACGCGTCGCATATAACCAATGTATTTATTAGGGTGTCCCGAAGGTTTATCGCTCAATTACTTGTTTACGGCTATTAAGGTATAATCTGAGTAGTGACAGTTAAAGCGGATGTAATATGGAGGAATAAAAAAAGGGCATTACGGAATGGGGATCCTGCCTAAAAAACTTTTCTCGCCTTTCGTTAAGTCGTAAACGTGCTTCTGTTTTGGAATAATCTTTTACCTGATTATAGTAAACTTTGTTTTTTTTTTTTTTAGAAAAATGCGTCTCTATACTTGATTTGTACTAATTTTCATTTCACTAATTTCTAGACGTAGCACTTCTAATGTCACTGATGTGAGTACTCTTACCTGGCGCTTTCACCAAAATAGCACGTACATGTTGGGCATAACCGAACCGCATATTTGGTAAAGTTTCAACCATACATGTTTATGAAAGTTATTGCTATATTGAAGGTATATTCTTTGACAAGTCATTGTTAAAGATTTAATAAATTTTATAATGTTGTAGTAATTTTTAAGTATTTAAATTAAAAAGAATAATAAATGGTTTTATTATCACACACACTTAAAGATTGTTAGTGAAATTCACACTCTGATACACTCGTGACGTCTGACAATACTTTTTATTTTCAATTTAATTAATGACAACTTACTAAAACAATTATATAATATATATATCAAACTATTTATCATTTGGCCCCACGTTGGGTGCCAAACTTGTGAGGGGTTATTGTTGCCACTTTATATTATAGATTAAAAGTGTTTCTTAGTTGATTAAATTAGACACAAAGAAATCTAGCTTTTTGATACACTCTTAACGTTTGACAATACTTTTTATTTTCAATTTAATGACAACTTACTAAAACAATTGTATATATATATATCAAACTATCTATCGTTTGGCCCCACGTTGGGTGCCAAGCTTGTTAGGGGTTATTGTTGCCACTTTATATTATAGATTAAAAGTGTTTCTTAGTTGATTAAATTAGACACAAAGAAATCTAGCTTTTTGATACACTCTTAACGTTTGACAATACTTTTTATTTTCAATTTAATGACAACTTACTAAAACAATTATATAATATATATCAAACTATCTATCGTTTGGCCCCACGTTGGGTGCCAAGCTTGTTAGCGCTTATTGTTGCCACTTTATATTATAGATTAAAAGTGTTTCTAAGTTGATTAAATTAGACACAAAGAAATCTAGCTTTTTGATACACTCGTAACGTTTGACAATACTTTTTATTTTCAATTTAATGACAACTTACTAAAACAATTATATAATATATATCAAACTATCTATCGTTTGGCCCCACGTTGGGTGCCAAACTTGTGAGGGGTTATTGTCGCCGCTCGAGACTCTAGATTGAAAGTGTTTCTTAGTTGATTAAATTAGACACAAAGAAATCTAGCTTTTTGATGCGCTCGTACTGTACGTAAACTGGCAATTTGTTTAGGAACATTTCCCATGGTGTTAATACCGATAGGGCTATTAATTAAGCAGCCATGACGATAAGTTAGAAAAAAACGTTTGTGAGTAACTGTTTTAGGCCGCAGATTATTATATTTTTATAAGTTCGATGCAGTTTACATCAGTCACTGCGAACATTCTGGGGTACATTGTCTTTTGTTTTAGGTATGTTGACTATAATGGAATCGGAATTGTATTGAAGATCTTCCACACATATATTAATTAATTCTCTCGCCTACAGCTCCATTATATCCTATTATAAAATAACCTAGAATATAAAGAATTTAACAAAAAGTAACGAAATAAAATCAACACTAACCTTTATAGCTAAGTAATTTTATCATCGGCTTTGTTTCAAAAATTCTATGAATATCTTCTTCTTCTAAAATTTAGATTTTTTTGTTGATAACCTTTAGATAGCCGTTTTAAAATGCTTGAAGTTTCATATATTTTGATATATCACATTTCTATGTACATTTAAACACGATCTTAACACTCGAATAAATCGACCATAATGATGACGATTTATAACTCTTACGTAGCATTTTCAAAATAAGCAAGTAAGACGTTCTCAGAAATATGAAGAATTTCCTTTTCTTTGCACTATTTTCAAAATTTTGTATCGCTTTTGATACATAGTGTACGATTCTCCGGAAGTAAATTATTAATGTTTTTTTCAGCAATTTGCCGTATTTCAGCGGGAGTGCATGAAAAAGTTGTAGAACTCATATTAAATATTATAATATAGTTACTTTAGTAATAAAATATAACAAATTTCAAAATGTGTCAATTTTAAATTAACTTGTCAATTTAATCTTGTGCAAACCAAGGTGACAAACTGGTGACAACCGCCACAGAAATTTCCCTAGATTATCAAATTTTTCTCGTTTTGCAAAACTCTGAATTCGTATTTGAAACGTCAAAATGAAACTGTCTTTTAATGATACTATAGTTTACCTTCTATGTATATTCCTTGTTCTCTAATTTCAAAAACCTACTTAATATTCTTTCCGATGCGCGTATGTAGTGTTATCAGTTTTTAGTTTTAGACTAGCGGTTTCCACTTTAATGCAGAAAACAAAAAGGTGTTATAATTTTCAATAAAAGTAATGTTTCTTAAGTGGTTTAAAATAAAAATGTTGGTAAAATTTTATTTATTACTTCTAGATACAGTTCCTTGCAACAACAACTGTCATTACGAATATCAAACAATCTATCGTTTGGCCCCACGTTGGGTGCCAAACTTGTGAGGAGTTATTGTCGCCGCTTGAGACTAGATTGAAAGTGTTTCTTAGTTGATTAAATTAGACACAAATATAATAGTATATCAAACTATCAACCGTTTCGCCCCACGTTAGGTGCCAAACTTGTGAGGAGTTATTGTCGCCCCTTGAGACTAGATTGAAAGTGTTTCTTAGTTGATTAAATTAGACACAAATATAATATATATCAAACTATCAACCGTTTCGCCCCACGTTGGGTGCCAAACTTGTGAGGAGTTATTGTCGCCGCTTGAGACTGTAGATTGAAAGTGTTTCTTGGTTGATTAAATTAGACACAAAGAAATCTAACTTTTTGATACACTCGTGACGTTTGACAGTACTCTAGATTCAATTTAATGACAACTTACTAAAATAATTATATAATATATATCAAACTATCTATCGTTACAACCTGCATTTTTTTTGGTGTTTTAATAATTGTTCCTATAACCGGATGCAACCAGACTTAAAAAAAGGAAAGTGGGGTTGCGGAGCCCATATAGGCCGAGACGCTGGTTTCGCCATGACCGTAAAATATACCGTATTTCTTCTTTTATATGATTACTCCACCATAAAAGAGTTGGTAACAAATTTATTTATAAGAGTTTTGTGAAGGGCGCAGAGTGTTAAGGGATTAAGTGCGGTCTGGCAGAGTGCGATAGAGGCTCGTTGAGTTATGGGTGAGCGGTAGCCGTCGGGAGCCGGTGTTCGGGCAATCGTCTTTGATTGTTATTTGAGCGATTTCCCCCCTTTTTTTTCCCCGGAAACGGAATGCGCCCGGGCCCCATTCGCTTCCGGCTCCGGGGCTGACGGCACCGCACGGACACCACGGGCAGGGGCGTGTGTTCCATAAGCGGCATTCAATAAGAGCCGGGGACTAGTTTAATAACCTACCGGAGGAGTATATTACGTTTAAGCCATTCATCACTAGGTGTTAAGGGCGTTTATCGTTGTTTCTGTTTCATCTTACGTTCATTACTTCAGTCTGCAGTATATTAAGTAACTCAGCCGACCGCATTGTTTCCCCGTTTCGGGCTCAGCTACGGTCGCTGTTGCTTTCACCGGTGCGGGGTACCGATTACAACTGTTGCCGGTTCACCAATTATTAATTAGTTCCCGGTGTGCTTCTGTGCCCCGTCCCCCTCCGCACCTCACTTTCCGCAATTACCCGCAGGGGTGTGTGACGAAGTTACAAATTAGCCCACGTGAACCTCTCGGCTCTTTTTTGCGTTGTCGTCGTTTTTTTCCTTCGGATTCCTACGTCACCCTGAGAGTCTTCAGCTGAGATCAGTCACTACAGGCCAAGGGTGGTTCGTCAGTAAGAGGAACAAGACTAGAACGAATCGCTGAATACCTATCTGAAATTCTTTTTGTTGTTGCTTCATTCCATATATATTTTTAGATTGAATTTTGGCAACAACGTATCAGTTCCTCTAAAAAGCGACTGGTAAAAGTCAAGATCTTACAAGAAGTTGTAAGCAGGCGGAAAGAAAGTTTTTTGTCAGATTCTCTACTTAGAGCACGCTCAGTCTTCTCATTTTCGCTTCATTTATGACTGGCGTGAGGAAGCTTTGATAAAAAGAAAGTATGCTTTTGAAAATTATCTTGAAAGGGAAAGAGCTGAAGAAGTTGCTTTTTACAGTATTAGCATCTAGGTCTTCAGTTGTAACGAAAGGTAATGATAAAATTACAGACTATAACTATGCCTTTCGGAGGGAATGGAAGATCCATTAGGAGCACTCCAATGCCACAAACAAAAATCAAGTAATGTGGCAATTTATAAATGAACATAAAAGACCAAGGGAGTAAACTCCTTCAATATTCACTTCTTAGTAGTGGCAAGTATCATGCTATCCAACTCTTACAGTAATGTAACTTCCAATATTAGTAGTATTATAATCATGAATACCTAACAAATAATAACCCCTTCTTAATAGTCTAATGATCGATACTGATATCATAAAATGTGACAATCTCATAAAGTCGTGTATTCACTACATAATTAAGCCGCTAGCACATTTGATTATTTATTTATTTTCAACTCAATATCAGCTTATTAAAACAATCATCAAATCATTTTAATATTTAACTTTTAGTAATTATATAAGCTTCTTAGTTATTTTTTTTTTCGGATAAGAACGTTTCAAAGTACGAATTCAGACTTTAAGAAACGAGTGGCGTAGCCACGTGTTTCTTAACTGAATGAGTGCTTTAATGTCAAATGAAATGTCTTCTAGGCTATTTTTTGCAATAGTTTTAAAAATTTTTCTTTTTGTAAAAGCAAAACGAGAAAATTTGATAATCTAGGAAATTTGTGGCGGTTGTACACCAGTTGTCACCTTGGTTTGGCACAAGATTTAATTGACAAGTTAATTTAAAAATTGACACATTTTTGAAATTTGTTTATATATTATAGTTACTAAAGTAACTATATTATAATATTTAATATGAGTTCTACAACTTTTTCATGGACTCCCCTGAAATACGGCAAATGAAAAAACCATTAATAAATTACTTCCGGAAAATCGTACACTATGTATAAAAAGCGATACAAAAATTTTGAAAAATGGTGCAAAGAAAAGGAAATTCTTCATATTTCTGAGAACGTCTTACTTGCTTATTTTGAAATGCTACGTAAAGATTAAATCGTCATCATTATGGTCGATTTATTCGATGTTAAGATCGTGTTTAAATGTACATAGAAATGTGATATATCAAAATATATGAAACTTCAAGCATTATTAAAACGGCTATCTAAAGGTTATCAAACAAAAAGATCTAAAATTTTAGAAAAGAAATATTCATAGATTTTTGAAACAAGCCGATGATAAAAATATTTTAGCTATAAAGGTTAGTGTGATTTTATTCTTGTTACTTTTTGTAAATTCTTTATATTCTAGTTATTTTGATAATAGGATATAATGGAGCCTGTAGGCGAGAAGAATTAATTAATATATGTGTGGAAGATCTTCAATACAATTCCGATTCCATTATAGTCAACATACCTAAAACAAAAAACAATGTACCCAGAATGTTCGCAGTGACGATGTAAAACTGCATCGAACTATAAAAAAATATAATTAATCTTTCGGCCGATAAAACAGTTACTCACAAACGTTTTTTCTAACTTATCGTCATGGCTGCTTATTAATAGCCCTATCCGGTATAACACCATGGGAAATGTCCTAAACAAATTGCCAGTTTTCTTCATTTACCAGATCCTCATCTTATACAGGACATTGTTTTAGAAGATCCAGTGCGACACATATAGCAAATACTGGAGGTGATATTTAACTATAAAACGATAGGTGCGGGAAAGCACGGCTGTTGCTGAAGTTACGTTGCCACTTCTATGAAAAATAATAGGATTTGTTGGAAATATGTTTTGCACAGGAAAATAATGTGAATCTACCTGGAACTTCTGGGAATGAGTACTCCAACAGAAAGCATATCACTATCGCAGAGACGATAATTTTCAACAGAATTTTCTACTGCACACGGTATCACTATCACTTCGAAAGATAATTCAAACGTTAATATATAGAAATGTTTTATAATAGTTGTACTATCCAAAGATTCAATTAAATATCAAATCTTACAATGAATTTAATATAATAATCTCAAACTTGCTTACAAAATGTCATATATCGACATCTCCATTTCTGTTGCAATGTGTACAACTTAAAATAAATCTGCTTAAATGTTCCATTTTATTACGCAACTAGTCTAATAAGACCTATTACGGCACTAGTGGAATAAATGGTATGGTAAAAGTTTGTTTTGCTTCAAGCTTCTTAAAATTCTGTTTCTAGCTTTCTGCATCTTCTTGTATCTACCAGCGTTTGTCCTTTTCTCTGTATTTCCGCATACTTTATCCTCATCCACAATAGACTCTAGTGGTCTCAGTGTAGCGATTAATTTTTAAATTAATTTCGTTTTTTTTTTTCCAAGGTATGCTAAAACGTGAAGACCTATTCCAAGTGGGTATTTATGTTCAATAATATAGTCATTGAAAAGAGATCGTTAATAAAAGTTTAAAGTAATAGCGGGCCGAGGAGTTTGCACAGAGAACATGTCACCTTTTGGGGTTTTGAGCTCCACCGTTTGGTAATGGCCAGTTAAGTACGATACGCGCCAGTTATGTAGCTTCTAACTTTATAATTGCAAAGTTTGTGCGACATGGTTAGGTCTAAGAATAAACTTCTTCTTTTATAGTTCTAATGATTATTTGAAAGTTGATTTGCGCTTCAATGGAGGTGGTTGTTTTTTTCCCATTGGGCAGTACGCCACTGGTCTTCTCACTTTCACCCCTTCCCCCTTTCCCCTTTGTCTCTCTTCTCCCGGCTGTGTGTGTGTTTGTGTGTGTGTAATGAAACCGCAACCGCGACTTATAACTTGGTTTTCCATGTGGCCGGATTCTGTGATCAGGAGTGGATAGAACGCGAGTCCGCCGGCTCTATGCTCATGATGAAATTGCATTCCTGTGCAGATTTCCGTGAGGGAACGTCATCCCTCAGGCCTCTCTCTGTACAAGAGCAACAGTTACTTCGCCTCGCCGGCGTCGCGTTTCGCATTTGTTTCGAACGTTCCTGCGGAGGAGGCGTGGTGTAATATGGTGTAGTCGCCTCTCCCACACAGGCCATCGCATCGGTGCCCGGTTCGGGTGCCAGTCGCAGAACTACGACGTATCCAACGCGGCTGACGTTCCTGAACTACGGGCGGCCGTTTCAGAATTTTGCGGCCCGCGTCGACTAGCGCCAGTGCACTTACGGAACTCGCGGGAAACAGGACGCGCCGAACACGCCAACGGTCCTGCCGACACGTGAGCACAACTGGCGCGGGCTGACGCCGTCACAACTTGCCGCCCTATACTTTTTCTACCCAACCTCGGCTAAGGTTTGTAATTTTCATCATGTCCCACACGTTTATTAAACTAACACCACTTTAACGCCACACTCCGGACCGAATAACTATTTTAAGTTAGTTATTAGTTAGAGTATATTATTTATATATATAACGTTTATTCCGTGAAAAGTCGTTTTAAAATAAAATTCCAAAACATTCAACAAATTATATTTCACGTAATGTCGTCTGTAACTGGTGGAATTTAATTTCACTTTACTCGGAGAATGTGCACTCGTTCAAATCTGTCAGTTCAAATATTCATTTCCCCCCCCCCCCCAAAAAAAAAAAAAGCAGAAGTATAAAACGAAACTTTTTTGAGAATCTCTCGCGTTACAAATCAAATATTCGCTCATACTTGCTTGCTTTACTTTTTGCGATGCATTTTGCATAGAATCGCGGACTAACTTCAAATCCGCATCGCATCTTCAAAAGGGAACCTCTTTTGTCGTATTATGACGAGAACCTTTTCCGTTCACCGAATCAGCTTTTATTGTTTGTTTTCCTTTCCCCTGTTTTATTTATTTTATTTATCATATACGCATTCCTGTTGCGATTTCCCAACCCACACCTAAAGCGCAATGGGAAGACAAAAATGTTGAATTTATTTTATTTTATTGATATCCGGTTATTAATACCCAATCCAAGTTATAATAAACAATTTGCTATAGTTCATTCGTCCAAATAAAATAAGCACCGAGAAATATACTATAGACCATGAGAAAGAAGTTTACTCATATAAACATATATCATGCTATGTGAGTTTACTCATATAAACATATATAATGCTATGTGAGTTATAAGATATATGAAACTTTTTCCGACAATATCTACAAATATGTTCCAATAAGGTTTGTAATTTTCATCATTTCCCACACGTTTATTAAACTAACACCACTTTAACGTCACACTTCGAACCGAAAATAACTATTTTAAGTTAGTTATTAGTTAGAGTATATTATTTATATATATAACGTTTATTCCGTGAAAAGTCGTTTTAAAATAAAATTCCAAAACGATTCAACAATAATTATTTCACGTATGTTGTCTGTAACTGGTAGAATTTAATTTCACTTTACTCGGAGAATGTGCACTCGTTCAAATCTGTCAGTTCAAATATTCATTTCCCCCCCCAAAAAAAAAAAAAAACAGAAATATAAAGCGAAACTTTTTTGAGAATCTCTCGCGTTATAAATCAAATATTCACTCATACTTGCTTGCTTTACTTTTTGCGATGCATTTTGCATAGAATCGCGGACTAACTTAAATCCGCATCGCATCTTCAAAAGGAACCTCTTTTGTCGTATTATGACGAGAACTTTTTCCCTTCACCGAATCAGCTTTTATTTGTTTGTTTTCCTTTTCCTCTGTTTTATCTATTTTATTTATCATATACGCTTTCCTGTTGTGATTTCCCAACCCACACCCAAAGCGCAATGGGAAGACAAAAATGTTGAATTTATTTTATTTTATTGATATCCGATTAGAGTTAATACCCAATCCAAGTTATAATAAACAATTTGCTATAGTTCATTCGTCCAAATAAAATAAGCACCGAGAAATATACTATAATAGACCATGAAAAAGAAGTTTACTCATATAAACATATATAATGCTATGTGAGTTATAAGATATATGAAACTTTTTCCGACAATATCTACAAATATGTTCCAATAAGGTTTGTAATTTTCATCATGTCCCACACGTTTATTAAACTAACACCACTTTAACCCAAACTCCGGACCGAATAACTATTTTAAGTTAGTTATTAGTTAGAGTATATTATTTATATATAACGTTTATTCCGTGAAAAGTCGTTTTAAAATAAAATTCAAAAACGATTCAACAATAATTATTTCAAGTATGTCGTCTGCAAATGGTGGAATTTAATTTTACTTCGTTCGGAGAAGGTGCACTCGTTTAAATCTGCCAGTTCAAATATTCATTTTCCCCCCCAAAAAAAAAAAAAAAACAGAAGTATAAAACGAAACTTTTTTGAGAATCTCTCGCGCTACAAATCAAATATTCACTCATACTTGCTAGCTTTACTTTTTGCGATGCATTTTGCATAGAATCGCGGACTAACTTCAAATCCGCATCGCATCTTCAAAAGGGAACCTCTTTTGTCGTATTATGACGGAGAACTTTTTCCCTTCACCGAATCAGGTTTTATTTGTTTGTTTTCCTTTTCCTCTGTTTTATCTATTTTATTTATCATATACGCTTTCCTGTTGCGATTTCCCAACCCACACCCAAAGCGCAATGGGAAGACAAAAATGTTGAATTTATTTTATTTCATTGATAACCGATTAGAGTCAATACCCAATCCAAGTTATAATAAACAATTTGCTATAGTTCATTCGTCCAAATAAAATAAGCACCGAGAAATATACTATAGACCATGAAAAAGGAGTTTACTCATATAAACATATATAATGCTATGTGAGTTATAAGATATATGAAACTTTTTCCGACAATATCTACAAATATGTTCCAATAAGGTTTGTAATTTTCATCATTTCCCACACGTTTATTAAACTAACACCACTTTAACGCCACACTCCGGACCGAATAACTATTTTAAGTTAGTTATTAGTTAGAGTATATTATTTATATATAACGTTTATTCCGTGAAAGTCATTTTAAAATAAAATTCAAAAACGATTCAACAATAATTATTTTCACGTATGTCGTCTGTAACTGTGGAATTAATTTTACTTCGTTCGGAGAATGTGCACTCGTTCAAATCTGTCAGTTCAAATATTCATTTCCCCCCCCCCCCAAAAAAAAAAAAAAAAACAGAAGTATAAAACGAAACTTTTTGAGAATCTCTCGCGTTACAAATCAATATTCACTCATACTTGCTTGCTTTACTTTTTGCGATGCATTTTGCATAGAATCGCGGACTAACTTCAAATCCGCATCGCATCTTCAAAAGGGAACCTCTTTTGTCGTATTATGACGAGAACTTTCTCCCTTCACCGAATCAGATTTTATTTGTTTGTTTTCCTTTTCCTCTGTTTTATCTATTTTATTTATCATATACGCTTTCCTGTTGCGATTTCCAACCCACACCCAAAGCGCAATGGGAAGACAAAATGTTGAATTTATTTTATTTCATTGATATCCTATTAGAGTTAATACCCAATCCAAGTTATAATAAACAATTTGCTATAGTTCATTCGTTCAAATAAAATAAGCACCGAGAAATATACTATAGACAATGAAAAAGAAGTTTACTCATATAAACATATATAATGCTATGTGAATTATAAGGTATATGAAACTTTTCCGACAATATCTACAAATATGTTCCAAATGAAATATTATTATTAAATAAATATTACCCACTTAGCAAAGATCTTCGAAAAATAACTCACATAGTATTATTTACATCATTTACTTATAATATACACCTTCTGCGTTATATACAAATATCGCTCAGTGAACTGACGCTTTGGAAGAGCCGACACATTGCACGTCTCTCCGTGTCACAAATGTCCCTATTTGTATGTATTTCTCCTTACATTAATATACATACACATATTGTGTGTTAAATTGTTCTTCTGATGTCGAAATGTTGAGAAAATTTTTTACTTGTTTAAACGGTTAATAAAAACAAGACTTGGGTCTGTTATTCAATGTAACGCATTTATTTGATTTCGTGTTGTTTCGGGATTAAATAAATAAAGCTCCAACCGCGCACTACGATCAACATGTTTGTTTAAGTTTATTAGTTAGCCGATTACGTTGTGATTATGTATGTGACAAGCGTTAGTGGATCTTCGGCTCAGATGATAGGCAAATTTTATATTTAACCACGTTTCAGCATTTTAATGCATTTTTTTTCAAGTTATTACAAAGTTTACAAGATTAAAGAAGCGTTAGATGCGCTATAATTATAGTTTTAACTAATTGTAAGTAAAAATTATAATTAATTATATATCGCAACATAAAGTTGTTTAGTCAAGTACAGGTGTACTTGTTGAAAGTTATATAAAACGATAGCAAATTTACATTTACGAACAAACAATATAAGGTATTGAAGAGTATATGTCTTTCCATATCAGCAATACAGGTAAAGTAATTAAGGTTAAAACTTACAAATCCAGAAAACAATACTACATTACTTTACTTCTTAAATCAGGCCTTTTTTTATATTTTGGGATATTACAATCAATTAATTCTCCAAGGCATCACCAGTACCAATGTTACGAAACCAAATAAACGCGCTACATTGAATAACAAATTCAATTCTTGTTTTTATTAATGATTTAAACACGTACTGAGATACATTTTTATCTCAACGTTTCTGTATATTTGAGTATATTGGTGGTGGGGCATCTAGCAAAAAAAAAATTATATATATTAATTGATGTTCTTAATTTTAATTTTTCACCAATTTTTTTTTTTTTGCATTTATAAACATCTTATACAATATACAAATAATATCCGTATAAACTTTTAGTCTTTTACTTTTTGCATTATCAAATTTATATTTGACGTAGGTACTACGTTATTAATATTTGTATTCTAAACTTAAATTTTAACATGTTATAATCGTTTAATTCATCAGCATCAACCACCAATAGTGTTGAACATTTTTTTTTCTGTTTTTAAATATGTAAAATGACATCCTTTCATTGTTCGAATTTACGTGCATTTTTAAATTTAACAATTTTTTTTAATTTTCTATTAATTTTAATGTTAAAAAAATGTACCCTATTTGACCCTGATGACACATATAAACTTATCTATGTGAAATATTGGTGAAGAAAATAAAGAACCTCAATTAATATCAAGAATGTTTGCTGGATTCCACATGACCAAATTTATACTTAGTATATATATTGCTATGTGATATAATGCTAATAACAAATACTATAATTTAATACGTATTTAGTTTGTGCAAGTCCTAGCACTTTTTTTTTTCATCTGATATGGGCTGTGCATATAATGTATAACTTTGGTAATATTATGTGGAATATGAAGGTTATAATTCAGAGCTTTGTTTTGCAATAATGAAAAATTTTGAGGAAAAAAAAATCATCTAAAGAGGATATACAGCAAAGAGATTTTACTATAAATGTATGCTAGGCGAACAATCTCTCATAATAACATCTTTTCTTTATCAAATAAGACATTTGCGTTGAAAAACGACGTCACAAACTTGTCAAAAGAGAGACAGACCATTTTCCATCGTGTTAATCAATAGTTTTGGTAGTTATTTGAAAATCTCCTCATCTGCGTTCACTTAAAAACATTCATTTAGAAAATTTACCAGCAAATTTGACGATCGATCGGTTTCACAGTGCCGAAACTCACCGAACGGTTGCCTATAAATTACCGATGATTTTATAAATACGGATACCAAATTTCATTATTGAAAATGAATCCGAAAATGAAAAAAAAAAAAAGAACAATATGGATCAAATGAAGCAATTAGCTTTGAGGGTGAAAATACACACGGAAGATAACAAGGGTAGCGTAAAAATGGATTAATGATTAGAGAGATGTAAAATAATTTCACGCTGAAGGATCCATTTATTTTACTCAAAAAATTGGAAATCTATTATGAAAGTCTAAAAATGAAAAATCAAATATACGTATACGGAATTTTTAAAACAATTGCATATTATGTTGTTCATGTAATTGTGTTTCAGTCAATATAAAGCGATATTTTTCTGATGCCTACGGATATTTACATTTCTGTTTTTATTTTGCGAACCTTTCTTTTTTGTTATATGCAAAATCTCTGCTAGTGTTATTGATGTTTGTTTATTTTATTATTTTATTTATTAACGTCTAACCCGAACATCTCTCTTAAGGGGAGGTTTATATATATATATCAGAAAAGTCCAAAAACTTTGAGCTTTTTTTTTCAGAGAAAGGAAAAGATATAACAAAATACGGCTTTTTCTTAATAAATATATTAAAACTTGAACATTAAAAAAATATATTTTCTTTAATGACAAGACCACTATAACGTTCGCTATTTGTATCTAGGTAGCAATGTGCACAGAAAACACGGTCAAACTGCGTAAACTCTAGCATACGCAAAAGTGATCCGAAATTGAAAATAAAAAGGAAAGTTAGAAATATATTAAATTTGTTGGAGGTTATACCTAAATTTAACCAAATAAGTCGAAAGCAAACAATGTGGCAGATACCTGGACTTTGATTTGATTATTTCTATTCTTTTTTTGTGTGTATGTGGATATAAAAATGTGGAATATTGCAATTTTTAGTATATTATAGTATAACCTCCAATAAAAACGGTTTACATTAAGAAAACAAAAGAATAAGTTGATATATTGAACACTTGAAGAACTAGAACTTACGCAGATTTGAAAAAATCATGTTTCGAGAAAAATGCGTTCAAAGTTTCTCAGCAAAAATTTTTACAAATAGTTCAACATACACTTAGTCAGCTATTCCAGCACTATACATTAATCCTTCTTCTTCTTCATACTTCTGGATTTGCAAAATTTGTTGCTTTCCCTTTAGACAGCAACAGCAAGTTTTGCAGCGCTGGACATGCTCTGCTCTGCTCGTTGTATGCGCTGACGAGCAGAATTTGATGACGAAATTTTTGGCATCAAGTCCTACTGCAATTCCCACCGCATTCATTATTTGTAATACAGAAAAAAGTAACCTTCATTGAATAAATTTGCGGCAATGTAGGTAGCAAGTTGAATTGTTTATGGGTCGCAGTGTAAATTTTTGAAGCTAGTTTCTACACACATGAACTAAACGAGTCGTTTCAGTTTTGACAATTTTTTCCAATGCATCTTTGCAAGAAATCACTCTAGAAAAAAAATCATAAATCCGCCTAATAGCATTTTGATTTTTTTTTTTGCAAAGGGTCACGTATGAATGAAGCAAGCTCAACCTGTATCATACGCTCTACTACAGGTTGTCTACACCTTTGGACAATAAATGTGTCGTGGATCCGCGTCGGTTGAACATTTATAATGAAATGTAGCCCAAATAGCTGCCTTCATTTTTTATGCAGAATCTGGATGTTGTGTAATTGCTAGTCCACAGTACACTATTGTTAAATTATCAATAACTTTGTCAGTCAGTTTACCAGCGCCTTTCTTCAAAGTCCACTCATTCTTTTTTGTACATCTCCAACGCATTCTCTTTTTTTCTTGAACAGTAACATCTTAGTACGGCTAAAAATCACAAATTGCTTAAAAAGTTGTCTTATCTCAGTCGCCTATCCGAAATCGTGCGAAAATTTCTTTTAAGGCATCGCATCGACTTCCATTTTTCCTGTGCTACTCTGATGATCCGTAGTGCGGTTATCTTTGCCATCATATCTAGCCAGCTTTTATAAGAAATTTAGTGTAAGTGCATCTGCAATAAATTGATACATTTTATGGTAAGTAGTTTTCTAAAGCGTGGGAAAGTGTGTTTTAAGTAAAAGAAATATTGTTAGATCAGTTTCTTCAAATGTGCGTTTTATTTCGGATCTAATTGCTTCATATTATTGTAATATAAATAGCTACTCTGTCGTTATTTTGTGATTCCCGACTACAGTGGCATTTCTAATCATTAAAGACAACTATACATACACTAACAAACAATAAGTATGATATTTCGACCAGAGCAGCCCCGAGTCGAATATAGTATTACATCTAATTTGCTCCGTTTGTGTTCGGTACACCCGCTCTTTTAATAAGCCGTAGAGGCTTAAACAATGCGAATATTACGAAACCGCTTTAACCATGTATGTTATATATTTGGAGCTTTCAAAAAATGCAAAAAACCAAAAATCGATTTTTCCAGTCAAATACATGTAAACCTCCCCTTAATCGGACAAAAATCATTACTTTTTCAATATTCTCATAGTTTTATATTAACATGGCTAGTATTAATAGTCAGTATATGAATCGTACTTAAAACTTGCACTTCCCTACCAATCATCATCTTGTATTATCACTCAAAAATTATTTACTAGTTACTACGACATAATAAATAAATCCGAACGAATTTTTTTTCTGGCAGTTTTTACAGTGTACATTATTTCTGCTTGCGACTTATTCCAACACATGGAAATTGATTTCATCCCGAGCTTCTGTAAAATCTTCGAGATGTTAGTTTGGGAGCGAGAATAAAATCCCGTCTTCTTAAAGAAATAGATTTAAAGCGTGGAGCAATTTTAAAAATTAATTCGCGAAATTTTGTAATCTCCTAAGTCTTGACAAGTTTTGATTGATTATACACCTGGCTGGCGGTGTTTAGGGCGGTAAAAAGAAACGAATTTGTATTTCATCATTTTATAAATGTAAATTTTCATAGTGTTCCTGTATTTTAGAGAAGGTAAATTATAGTTATGATATTAGGTATTTGTATCTGCATATAGGCTGTTCTGATTCTACGTTATTTTCCGCGAAGTTTATTAGGATACAAGTTTATTTATAAGTTCGTTAACCCTTCTAATATCACTGACATGTGACAGCACATGTGTCAAATAGCACAGACGTACTGCTGTGTATTAATTGAGATAAATAATAAAAAAAAATGAATTTAAAATGAAAAAGAAAATAAAATTAGCTAGCTCAACGGAAAGATTTTAATAAAACACAAAAACTACTAATCTCAGAGTTATCCTCGCGAATTAAAACTTTATTCTAACCACGAAAAGTAAATTGTGAGTGAATGAAATCAGACTTTCTTAATTACACGAAAAATTGAAAAGGTTTAATATAAAATAGAAATAGAAATAGAAATAAGAATTTTTAACCCAGTGACGCTATCAAATAATCAATTTATTTTAACAAAATGGGCTAAAATACAATGGTGCAGAAAAAATAAAACCCTGAACTGAAGGTTCTGACCTAAAATAAAAACTGCACTAGCATCTAATTTAAAATAGGACAACGCTATTTCCTATGCAAAGCAAAAAAAAAGTTTTATTTGTTCAGGAAGATTATTCAAACTACAAAATCTTTCAATTTCTATCCACGTGGTTTCACAAATTAAAATTGTCTAAGCGTGGACAAATGCTAGAAACTTACAAAAAATGAAAAAGCTAAATGAAAGAACAAATGCTTCTACTTATCCAAACGAGATGATAGAAAAATAAAATAGATACATCAAAATAGATTAATAGAAAAATTAACTCTTTAAATTAAATGAGAGAGAAAAAAACTAAAATAAATCTTCCTAAACAAAAAAATAATAATTAATCCTATATCTACAAAGTGCATACTTTAATACATTAACAATTACTACAATAAAAATTCCTTGATTGACTATAATTAAAGAAGAATATAATTAAATAATACAATATGAATAACAAAATGGCAACAAAGATTAAAGAAATACGTCTACTCACGTCAATAGTCGAACAAGGAAGTCCTTAACAAAATCCTACAATTGTTTTTCTTACAAAAATCCCACTCTCAAAAATCGTACAACGCAGACGTAGAACATTACAACGACAATATTTAATAGAATACGCTTTAAATCAGCACAAGCGAACAATAGACATCTGTATGACGACTGGATTAATAAAAAAAAAACTTAACACTACATAATTAAAATCATCCAATAAACTGTTAAACTAAACTTATTCGAAATAAAACAAAATTGTGAAAATACTCGATAAATTGAAAATCAGCTATTCAAACAAAGTAAACACATCAAAATATGTAACTTAAAATACACTGGGTTGTATAAACCACAGCAGTACGTATATATAAAAAACGCTGTACGTACTACTATTTTCATAACAGTGATTTGATACAAATATTGATTTATCAGAACTGTTTTTTTTTTGTTCGACCGGTATATATTTTACGATGTTGACTGATTCCTCTAATTACTAACGTCAAACTTCAAAATCTTTGAATTTCTATCCACGTGGTTTCACAAATTAAAATTGTCTAAGCGTGGACAAATGCTAGAAACTTACAAAAAATGAAAAAGCTAAATGAAAGAACAAATGCTTCTACTTATCCAAACGAGATGATAGAAAAATAAAATAGATACATCAAAATAGATTAATAGAAAAATTAACTCTTTAAATTAAATGAGAGAGAAAAAAAAACTAAAATAAATCTTCCTAAACAAAAAAATAATAATTAATCCTATATCTACAAAGTGCATACTTTAATACATTAACAATTACTACAATAAAAATTCCTTGATTGACTATAATTAAAGAAGAATATAATTAAATAATACAATATGAATAACAAAATGGCAACAAAGATTAAACAAATACGTCTACTCACGTCAATAGTCGAACAAGGAAGTCCTTAACAAAATCCTATAATTGTTTTTCTTACAAAAATTCCACTCTCAAAAATCGTACAACGCAGACGTAGAACATTACAACGACAATATTTAATAGAATACGCTTTAAATCAGCACAAGCGAACAATAGACATCTGTATGACGACTGGATTAATAAAAAAAAAACTTAACACTACATAATTAAAATCATCCAATAAACTGTTAAACTAAACTTATTCGAAATAAAACAAAATTGTGAAAATACTCGATAAATTGAAAAATCAACTAATTTCAACAAGTAAACACATCAAAATATGTAACTTAAAATACACTGGGTTGTATAAACCACAGCAGTACGTATATATAAAAAACGCTGTACGTACTACTATTTTCATAACAGTGATTTGATACAAATATTGATTTATCAGAACTGTTTTTTTTTTGTTCGACCGGTATATATTTTACGATGTTGACTGATTCCTCTAATTACTAACGTCAAACTTCAAAATCTTTGAATTTCTATCCACGTGGTTTCACAAATTAAAATTGTCTAAGCGTGGACAAATGCTAGAAACTTACAAAAAATGAAAAAGCTAAATGAAAGAACAAATGCTTCTACTTATCCAAACGAGATGATAGAAAAATAAAATAGATACATCAAAATAGATTAATAGAAAAATTAACTCTTTAAATTAAATGAGAGAGAAAAAAAAACTAAAATAAATCTTCCTAAACAAAAAAATAATAATTAATCCTATATCTACAAAGTGCATCCTTTAATAACATTAACAATTACTACAATAAAATTCCTTGATGACTATAATTAAAGAAGAAATATAATTAAAATAATACAATATGAATATAACAAAATGGCAACAAAGATTAAAGAAATACGTCTTACTCACGTCAATAGTCGAACAAGGAAGTCATTAAGAAAATCCCTACAATGTTTTTTTAACAAAATCCCACTCTCAAAAAATCGTACAACGCAGATGTAGAACATTACAACGACAATATTTAATAGAATACGCTTTAAATCAGCACAAGCGAACAATAGACATTTGAATGGCTGGATTAATAAAAAAAAAAAACTTAACACTGCATAATTAAAATCATCCAATAAACTGTTAAACTAAACTTATTCGAAATAAAACAAAATTGTGAAAATACTCGATAAATTGAAAATCAGCTATTCAAACAAAGTAAACACATCAAAATATGTAACTTAGAATACACTGGGTTGTATAAACCACAGCAAACTGTGTATATATAAAAAACGCTGTACGTACTACTATTTCATAACATGATTTTTGATACAAATATTGATTTATCAGAACTGTTTTTTTTTTTTTTGTTGTTCGACCGGTATATATTTTACGATGTTGACTGATTCCTCTAATTACTAACGTCAAACTTTATCAAATGAAATATTCCCTAATATACCTAAATGTGCGATTTCTTTTAATATTCTGTTGGATATTGGCGAAGTTATCTCTAGTTTTCGACCTACCTTTTTTTTTTATTATTGATCTTCCCGTACAATCTTAGTAAATTGAGTTAGGGGGAGTAACTTTTTATCTTAGAATTGAGTTAGCAATCTTTTAGAACAAGCCCCAACGCTTGCGGGGGTTGTTCTGCATTTATTTTTTAACGCTCTCAGATAACTTTCCGTATTAATAGAATCAGAATCGCATTTACTTGGCTTTTGAAATGTAAAATAATGCAATCAAATTGTCACATTTTAATCTTATTCTTTAACGAAAAAGGGAAGGGGGAAAAAAAGAAGGACAGGGACCTCCATTTTGAAATAACTTACGCCGTTCAGTCACCACTTATTAAACGAGATAATACACATTTTTATTACATACTTATTCTGTTCATAAAGCTCGTGTTTTGTTGCGAGAAAGTTGTTCCAGTTGATTCCTATTGAACGCCTTTGTAAGCAGTATATAAAATCAAAAACAATACGATGGAGCCTGTTCTTTTGTTGTGGCCTTTCGCCCTTAGGGGGTTATAACAAATAACTTGATTCGTTTGTTCATTATAGCTTTATTTCGTAAATATTTATTACGGCGCCTTTGTTTTAGCATCCTGAATTTATCCAATTCAGTGGTTATACCTCTTTAAAATTAGCAACCGTATTAAACCCCTTTTAATGACTTTTTTTTTTTTTTAATAAAATAAAATAAGTATAAGAAGCGTTTCACCGACAGTTCGCTTAATTGTATCACACGCTTTCTAAATCTAGAACCGTGTTTGTTGTTTCAAGCTTACGGCCGCTATATTAGCTATTTTGTATCTGTTATCTCCGTACGCTATGTGTAAAAGGTTGTACGGATCGCCTAGGGTCATTCTAATATTGCAAAGAGGATGCAGTCCGATTTACAATATCACAAAAAGGGATAGCGCACAATAGCCGTGATATATAGTGTTGTGTGTATGGCCACGGCGATTTCAATTATCTAATGCGTTTGTGAGTATCTTTGGTCCGCTCTTGGGGACACTACAGTTGACGCTACAATTGTCTTTTCAGATCTATCGAATAAAATTCCGTCTCTAGGTGGTTTTAATTGCTTTTACAACGTGTACTAATGCCTGAGTCACCTAACAGCAACTATTTCTAGCATATCGTGTCATCCCGGAAGACTATTTACTGGGATTAATTTTATAAAAGTGTTACCTAATCGTTTTTTTTTTTTCCCCTAATTAAGACTCTTTTGGGTCGACAACTTAACGAATGTGTGGTGTGTTTCAGTTATTTTCTGTTGATTTTTTTATAGTAATTATCTGCAATGGCTTTGAAGGTGAGTAAGTTGATAATGTAAATTATCCTTGTTTTTTTTTTAACCCTAGTCCTACCAACGTTTTATCGTAACGTGTCCTACCAAGGTGTGCCTCACAGGCACACGTCTATTTGTACACATTGTTGATGTAAATAATAGCAAAATATGCATTATTTATTTCATGTAGTAGGTATACAGTAAGATTAAAACATATAGGAAGAATATTGTGTGTCAGCAGATATAATTTAAAAATAGTACAAGATAGTAAAATATTTGAAAGTTATTTATGTAGTTTGCAATTTGTGCACGTGAGTATTTTCTCTGAATGTTTCACCACAAACCGTTTTGCTTACAACTTATCACATAACTGTGTTGACATTCTGCTTTTCTTTGATGGGCAATATAGCACCGTTTTCGTTTTCTTACTTCTCGAGCCGAAGACTCCCCTGTTGGTTGGTACTTGATTCAACGTAGTTTGTATCAATGAAGTATGACTTTTATGGCAAGCCACTCAAAACTACGACGTTTAATTTGCCCAGTACTAATTCTGTTGTAATTCTCTCGTAAAGAAAATTTTGCGAAGTCTTCGTTTTTGGAAATATGCCAGTTAGGATGGATATTCTGCCAAATGACAAATGAAGCTACTCCACACACATCAATTATATTGAAAAAATAGACCAAAGGCCACCTATTAGTTTTTGCGTTTCACTGAATATGTATGTACCATCTGATCAAGTGTATCCACCCCTCCTTTCGTGGAATTGTAGTATACTTATTGATTTCAGATTTATTTTTTATTTTCCTCATCAATGGTGGAGTCGTTGTTGCATTGTAGATAATAATATGACACAGCGATTTTTCTTAGGTACATAAGATACCAAAGTCATTGTCTTCTGAAAACCAAACAAGTTGCTTTCAATATTCCGTCGCCTGTGAGGTAAAAATTTGGTGGTATGCAAGCGCTTATTTTTCTGAGCGTTCCTACACAAGTTAGGCCTTGGTAAGCAAACTGGATGCAAGCTCGTAGCTGGTGAAGAAGTTGTCGAACGTAAATTCCTTTTAGTTCTCAGAAAAGGTTCACAAAGGTCTTCAACCACCTTTTGCGGCTAAGTTTCTGCTCTGTTTGAGACCTTCTTTTCCTAAGTACGGTATACCACGTAACGGATAACTAGTTCCACTATCGCATATCCACAAATTTTCATACCGTACTTATCTGGCTTTGCTTGGCAGGTACTGTCGGAAAGATACACGACCTCTAAAAGGCACCAGTTGTTCATCGATGGTTAGATTACTGTCAGGAAGATAATATTTCAGCAAGTTTGTATTAACACGGTCCCACAGGTCTCTAATTGGTGCCAACTTGTCCTTTTGCCTTCGGAGGATTCTGGTCGCTTTATCGTCAAAACGAATAAATCTTAGTAATTGAGTAAATCTATTTCGTGCATACACGCTCGATAAACAGGATTTCCATATAAAGGATTCCATAGCTCATTATAGTCCACCATTCCTTGTTTATTTCTTCCAGCAGTAATCAAAAGGCCCAAGAAAGCACGAATTTCAACGTCGTCAACTGGTTTCCACAAATCGCCAAAGAATACGAATAGCCTCCTTATTAGTGGAAAGTAACCACAATACCAATAACCGTATCATCAAAAAACAAATTGAATGCGTCACAAGGAGTATCAACATGCACTCCAGGTGGAAGTTTCACTTTGTTCAAAGCTGTTGTAATTATGTTGTGTGCACGTGTTTTTTCCCTTGGCAATCGGCGTGGCATTTCCACTCGTACCATCTTTTCCAATAAAAGTTTGCGAATGGCCGGGCCGTTCATCATTAGCATCACTATCGTCACTTCCTTCTTGTTCTTTCGCTTTCTTCATCGCCAGTTTCTTGATAATTCCGCTTCACTAGAAGAGGTTTCGTCATTTGCTCTTCTTCATCTTCACCATCATTTACATTCCTTCCCAAATCCTCATCACTTTCGTACAATGCATCGAGCAACTACTTTTCAGTTAGTGGCCGGCGTCGGTCAGTCAACCAATCGGTCATACTTTCTGCATAAATTTCAAAACCAAATAAGCATAAACAACAAATCTATTTTTACTGGGTCATCAAAACTTTATTTTGCTTACCTGGTCTATACTATACTCTCCACTAGGTAAAAGAAATAAAATTAAACCAATAGACACTAAAACGGCCAATGCGTTCGTTAGGAAAGTCACAAATACACTGATAGCAATGCAGTTTGTAAGCTGACTGTTTTAGCAAAACGCATTTAGGGAATTCCCTTCATATGCAACTGGAAGTTCTTACATACAAGGGAAAGTCCCGAAATATAAAGCATATCTTATTACGAGGGATTTACCCACATACCTAGTTTTAAATAACGTAGCAATGCATTTTATAGTATAATAACAGTATGTGCCTCAAAGACACACCTTGGTAGGACGTGTCGGTAAATTATGTTTAATTTTTTTAGTAAAATAGGAAAAATATTTTTAAAAAAATTTATGTCATTCTGTGTTAAATAGTTTATTTTGAGAATACAAAAATCCTCCAGTCTGTGGGCAGTTAACTTACAAAGTTCCAGCAATTTCAAAATCAATTGTGCCTCAAAAGCACACCTTGGTAGGTTTAGGGTTAAAGTGCTTTAGATTCGCAAATAACTATCTATAAGGGAATACCGGCAAAACGAAGATTCAGATTTCGATTAAAGAAAATCATGGCATTTTTCTGTTATTTTAAAAAAAAAAAACAATAATTATAAAGCGATATTTATTTAACTATTACGCACTGATATGGTTTCTTAATACAAATGATAAAAAATGTAGTTAGTCAAACATTAAAAGGTTCAAAAACAAAATGACCGACAATATGCTTAACATGTGGTTAATTGATGTATGCAGATAATGATTACACACAATGAATAAGTATTAGTAAATATTCGTGACATTTAAAATGAACAATTTAATGGTATGTATTCATTATTATTATTTAAAATAAGTATTTTTTTCAGAGTAATAAGAAATTATATTCGTTTTATTGGTTGTAAATAAATTAAATGATGAGAATAGCCAATGGTTTTGCGAAAGAGGGAAAATACAAAATAAAGAGACGTACACTAAAACAACCCTTTTGAGTAATATGCTCGGACGTGCTGTAAAATATCTGAATTTACGTATTTATGTTCGTGATGTTTCACTTACAATTAATTGTTGAAAGAACTTTTAAAACAATTAGCACAAAGGAGTTGAATGAAAAATTATGGTAGGCTGACAAGTACCATAAAGTACATGTGCCTTTAATTAACGTCCATTTGTTTGCAGTTGACTTTGTAAAAGAAAAAAAATAGAGAACATAACGAATGTAATCCATTTTTTTATGATAGATTGTTTGACAGAAGGACGTGAAGGGATGAAAGCTGATTCAGAAACGTTTGAAGTTTGAATTATTTAAATTGATAATCTCAAATAATTTAGAACATGAAATTTTGAATGGTTTCCAATATGTCGGTGTGAAAAATGCGGTAATACGTCATTTTTCTCGCAATGCAGTTATTAATAATCTTCTAATTCTAAGTTTACTTCGTACCAGATTTATAAAAAAATTAAGAATTATATATCATTGTAAGAGCCTTCGTAAAACGTATGTACCAGCCGCCACTGCTGGCAACATTATACAGTAAACTTATCTGTTCTTTTATAACAAGTTTTTCCATTGTTTAAATAATACGTGTTTCTTTCATTTCGACGATAATAAGCCTTGTATAAGGCTTATTATTTAAAGATTTATCACCATTTTTTTCTGATTTTATAAATTCTAGACGCTACAAAGCATCGAGAAAACAAATGAATCCCACATCTGGCGTTCCCCAAGGAACAAACTTAGGCCCCTTGCTGTTCTCTATATTCATTAATGACCTGTGTGACTCTCTGTCATGCCACCAATTATTGTTTGCTGACGATTTGAAAATCTACGCTACTGTTGATGAAATCAACGATTCCAGACTCCTTCAACATCAAATTGATTCCTTGCACGGCTGGTGTGTTGAAAATAGGCTTTCCATGAACGTCCCTAAGTGCAAGGTTATTACGTTTTCACGCAAAATAAGGCCTATTGTATATGATTATTATTACGATGGTACCATACTTGAGCGTACGACTTCTACTAAAGACCTGGGTGTAATATTTGACACTAAACTTTCCTTTATAGAGCATATTAACAGCATCTGTAATAGCGCACTTAAAAATGCTTGGATTTATCATAAGAAGTTGTACTAAATTTCATAACATTACCTGCATTATCTCGCTGTATTTCTCGTATGTTCGGTCCAAGCTTGGGTACGCAGCGGTGGTTTGGTCTCCTGCGTATCGATGCCACATCTACTCCCTTGAACAAGTTCAACGTGGATTCCTAAAATATCTTTACTTTAAGGAACACCTTACTTACCCCATGCAAGGATATAGCCATAACGCTTTACTTCATGCATACAATATTACTCAGTTGGATGTTCGGCGGTCCCAGGCTGACCTGAAATTTCTGTTTAATTTATTACATAATAGAATTGATTCAATACCTTTACTTAGTGAGATCAGCTTCACTGTACCTCGCCTATCAGCTAGATCATCTACAACCTTTTACTGTCCTAGACCAAACACTAACATCCTACTAAACTCACCACTGTATCGCATGTGCTCTACTTTCAATTCACTTTCTAACGTCACTACTGACATTCACTTTACTCCTTTGCCCTCATTAATTAATAAATGCATGCTGATAGTTCATTATCAGTAATCCGAACATGACTTTAACTTTAATATCTTGTTTAACTTTAACCTGTTTAAGATGCTTTTTTTTTCCTTTCTTATGCCGAATAAGATGTTATTTAATGATAGTTTAGATTAAGTAACTTTGCTTCTATTAGATATATTTATATATATGTATATGCACACTTATTTTATTGTTGCTGTTGTCCTGTAAATGGATCTTTTCTGTTGGGCAGCTTAATAAATTATTATTATTACTATTATTATTATTATTACCAGCAAAATTTGATTAAAATCGGAAGTAACCATCAATTGGGTGACTTTGGTTGTCAGTGTAGTTATTTCATTACAGTAATTTCATTTTATTCTATAACGGTTTCTTTCTATACTCTCCTTTAGAATGTCGGAATCCGGGATCCATTATCAAAAATTAAAAAAAAAAAAAAATGCACGCCCAAAGAAATTTAAGCTTGATATATGATATTTTAATTATACATTCCGGGGATACTTGAGAATTTTAGTAAAAATTTGCGATCAGTAATTGTCGCTGTTAGGCGTAAATCAACAATTTTATTGTCGCAGCTTTTATTAAAAGCCATTATTTTCTGCCCGACCGTTGCGCGGGCCTTGCGGTATGATGTGCGCGTATCTTGCTCCCTACAACAGCGTCGGAAAACCGGCTTTCCTCCCAACTTTCACGCCAGGCCGGGGTCAGGCGGGGGAACGGGCCGTGGCACGGGGCGAACTATTACGGAAAGAGTTGTTAAAGTTTATTATTCAAATCTCGTTATGTGTTCATGCGTCGGTGATATGGCGTTTTTCCTGTATTCCTTTTTTTTTCACCAGCTACCTGCTCTTTTCCTTCCTGGGCGCCTTCTTTTTTTTTTGTTTTTTTATTTTCGGCGGGGCCTTTACCTCGGGAAAGTATGATTGGGGTCTTGGTAATCGAATTTAATTTGACCTAGGATCCGGGTCGGAGTTGGGAGTATTAATTTTTGGACACTTAATGTTGATATACTTCCTTTAAAGTATTAAAACCAAGCGAAGCAACGTTTAGATTTGGTATTTGATAGCTTTGAGAAAAAATATTATTTCCCGCAAAGTATACAGGGTGTATCAAATAAAAAAGTAACTTTTGCTTGGGTGTTAACTACACGACATATAAAGCACAAACCCACCGAAACCGGATTTCATCATTAAAGAATAAAAAAAAAGTAAAATTTAGAGCCAAAAATTCTTTAGTCCGGGCCTGATGCAAGGAAACGTCATGTTAAGCATCCGCTAAGCGTGGTATTATGTATAAATATGTTGCACTCATTTAGTATTATTGTAAGAATTCGAAATTCCATCCTGTATAATGCAAGTATTTAAATTCATTTTCTTAATGCGTAGTTGATAAGTACCGTGGCATTTGCAAAACAAGCGCTGCCTCGCCGGAGACAACAAGCGTTCTTTGTTTTAAGGCCCGCGTAATTAAAATAACATGGTAATACTTTGTATTTTAATCTATTACTTTGTCCAATGAATGTTATCTCCTACCTTGTTCATTGTATATTACAAGACACCGGTCGCCAATTTCCACGTTATGCTATCAGTAAGTCGTCTGAAAGTCAGAAAAATAACGCCTTCGGTCATACTTGCGCCCTTCTGTGAAGAGAGGACGAACTAGTTATCGGTGCAAAATGACGTCACAACTAGAGTTTATAAAAACCCCTAACATAGCGGTTTTGGGTAATTAATTCCGTGGTCTCGTTACAGCTAAAGTAAAAGCACGCGTCTCTAACTTCGTATCGGGCGAATCTAAACTTAAAATTAGAACTTCTCTTTTTTTTTTTTTAGAATTTGTAGTCATAATATGCTTTTAAAAATATAGGAAGCAAAAGCTTTCCTCGCGGGCTAACCAGTGATTTTGGAGATAAATTCACTTAAGAGTTCCCCCCCCCCTTTTCTTGGCTTAAAAAGATTGTGTGTGTTGTGCGAAGTTTTGTGCCTAAATTTGGTTTACGTTCGCTCTCTCTCTCTCTCTCTCTCTCCCTCAATAAATTAGTAGGTTAAATTATTCATTAAGATAATTGTGTTTTGGTTTACTTTTTTTTGTTGTTCACTTGTTATCCCATTTAATTTTGTAGCTTATATAATAATATAAAAGCTTTAATATATAATTGCGAAATTATAAGTCGTTCTTTTATTTCGTCATTCTAAAAGAAGTTCAGTTTGAACCCTTAGTGAAGTCCCGAGAGGAAGTCAGACTAGTAAAGAGAAAGCCGACGAGAAGGGTAAGTCGACAATCTTTAGGCTATCTAACGGCCCTGCTCCGACTGACGGAGGAAAACACAGTTGGGAAACATCTTTGGCTAAAATTACTAAAACCATTCGCTACCGAACAAAAAGTTTGTTTCCCAGCAGTGGCTCGTCGGTCAAAAGAGCAGGTGTGGGTTATCTGTGAGACGGAGTTTGGCATTGTCTTATTTGAATTTGGGCTGGCCATCCCCAAAAGTCTCCAGATAGGAAAACCCGTTTTCGTTACATTATTCTTAATGATATGCCGTAAGTTCATTTAACGTCATTCTGAATAAATAAAGGCCCTTGTAAAAATAGCAAAACTGAGGCATTTTAAATTTCTTCTTTTTATAAAATAAACATTCCTTTTTTGTTGAGAGCATTCCACGTAAGTCTACAAAGTATTATTTTTAATATCCTGATAAGACGTTCGAGTTTCACCGGATATGCGACTTCAATAGTTACAAAAAAAGTAAATATTTTTCTTTTGCTTTGTCGAATCGAGAGTTAAATGTTAATAAACGGTACCACATGAATCTGAGTTATTTCTTTTGGATTTATCTAATCATATAACGTAAAATGAATTGAATCGAATTACACAGAAATAAATGTAGATACAGAAAATTTGCAAACACGCCTTTTCACTATGATGTCGCGCGAAAATGAATCTATACATTCCCGCGCTTTTGCCGATGCATCAAGCTTCGATTTTCTTTACATGAAATCATGATGGTCCTGAAAAGGATCGTTTTTTCGGGACGGGAAGAATTTAAATAAAATGTTCGAAGTGGCTTGCACTCCAAGCGGCGATCCACACAAAACTAACAGCGGTAATGGTTGAATGATAGTGGTATGTGGGGGTATACTCGGGACAGCATTTAGGTTGAACACAGGTGCGGTTCTAGCCCACGGCATTTATAAAATATTTTTTTTCTCGTTAATGCTTACAGATAGACCCCCTGTGCATTAAGACTTTTTGATTGTATATGATTACAGCTGCTACATATTATTATATTTACTTCTATATCTGATACATCCTGTATATGTACCGTTGAAAAAAAAATTCACATAGAGCAACTTTATTTGAATTAAATATATGGCGTGATTCTATGCAAATCTATAACGTCTAGAAGAGTTTCTGTAGGAACTGCAAACATCTGTAACTGACATGGCTATTCTGTACCTTTTCGTAGCTTATAGAATTTCAAAATTCCTTATAAATGTAGAAAAGTTACAGCAGTGGCAAACGTTATAGAGTATTGTGGTATGTACTAAAAAATATTTAAAATCGATCGTAGAATCGATTTGCACAAAACGTTTTATTGTGCAATTTATTGGCCAATTTAAAATTTTACGTGTATAAAACGTATTTAATCCGTGTTATACACGTAAAATTTTAAATTGGCCAATAAATTGCGCAATAAATAGCTAGGTGTAAAACGGCCTTTAGACATGGCAGGCGTAGTATGTGTACATAGTAAAAGACAGTAATCTTTTATGTGTAAGGATAATATGTAGGACAAATACATGGTAAATACAAAGTATATTAGATTTCTACTTATGTTAATTTTTGTTATTAAATATCTCTGCCTGAATGTAAGAACTAAGTATCTTCATCGACGGGTTATTTTGAGTTATCTACATTTTGGCCACATTGGTAGAAATGATAGAATATAATGTAAAAACTAGATATCTTGCAGTTTATACCATGTGACGTCTACTCAACTTGATGAGGAGAAAGGTAAATTTGTAAAATTTCAGTTTGTTTAGAAATTCTTTACCTCTTCCCAGGTAGCAGAGTGACGTAAAATGACGTTTATTAGACGTCTATATTACGTCTAATACGTGATATCAACGTTTATTAAACGTTGATATCACGTTTTATCAATTTTTTTTTAACGTATAGGACTGCACTTATAGATTTGCACAGGATCCCACACATTATGTACAAATACGTTCTGCATAATACAAAAACTTATAGAAACAGTATATAAATATCTGTAATCAATTTTTTGTAAGGTGTAGATTTATAAATTTATGAATTTGTAGCTTTGTGCTCAGAATCCCACCAAGAGTAACTTAACTTCCTTTGAATCGATCAACATAATATTTCTTCTCAAAAAAGAAAGAATCTCTTATCCAAATAAATTGCCTTGACAGCGCAAAAAATAAAATGTTTGTTTGGATATGATATCAAACGTAAATTGCTCAGAGCAAACAATTTCTTTTTATATAAAGTCGGCACAGCTACAGTAGATAAAGAAATACTAATTTTATTTCCAAATTGTATTATTTAAATGATGGGCTCTGATCGCTATGGATTCGGTAAGCAATTTACCGGATATATACTACGTAGGCCTTGAAATAACAAATCAGATATTAAATTTTAATTTCGTTATTCTTTGCTCGCGGTTCGTTTGGAATAACATGCAGTGCTGTATTTTTTTCCCCAATTTTATGAAGATTATTATTATTATTATATATTAGAATGGACAAGTTAAAAGTGTACAGACTCTAGAAAAAATGAGAGACAAGAAGAATGTAGCGAAGGCAATTAAATTACTTTGTTACTTATATTTGTTTCATTTAACATATACAATAATATTTCACTTACCTATACAAGAAGTGCTGTTCAAGTAATAAACTCAGCGTCATTAAGAAATTTAGGATTAGGCTAACCAAAATTGTAATTAAATCAATGTAATTATAATGTTGTCTAGTGCCTTGATCTAAATATTATTTCAGCAAAGTTTTCTAGCCATATAGTAGCTGTATATAGAGTATAGAAATTGCCGTTTTTGTTAGTTAAGTAAAACCTGATAATCATGTATGTAGATATAATAGTTGTTAAATATTAAATTCATGTTGTATAAATATTGTGTGCTATACATGGGAATATTTTCCATATATTTCGTAACTAATCTATTTCCTTCAAAACTAATTAATATTTGCGGTATATTCCTTTTTATTCTAAAACAATATATTTGAAAACTTAATATGTGCTCAATATGTATAAAATATACATTTAATAAATATAGGCGTTAGATTCATAAAATAATATTAAATAAATATTTTTGTAAAACCAAAATACGATATTGAAAAACGATTATAAAAAATAAATATTCAAAAAATATTTTGCAATCAATATTAAACTCCCAATATTTTATAAATATTGCTTATATGTTGAATGTTAATTTTGGGTTTGGAATGTGTGATATAAATATTGTTTCTATGTATAATAAATATGATTTTTAAATATAGATGCACAGTTATAAACAAATATTATATAAATGTGTTGTTTATGTTGGAAATACATATTTTATAAATATTGTGTGCTGCCTGGGATTATTTTGCTCATCCTCTATATATAAATTCTGTTACTTTACTTTATTTTATTGCGGTATTAACAATCAATCTAATTGAAACTCGTTGACTAGTGTATTTTATTTAAAAAAAAAAGTGGTATTAGGTATCCCATTTATCAAGAAATTTGTGCAGATATGTAGCGGAATGAGATGGGAAAGGAAATAGATATGTGATGAATCGGTTTCCGATCCACAAGTCAAGTCCGATGTATCGACAATTAAGTAAGATTGCTGTCAGATTACATGTAAATTGCGACTATGCGCATGTGTTCATTCACTTTAGCAGCGGAACGGGAAGACATCTACGGGAAATTAATGTTTGGGGTGAGGCAGCTCGTCTGGCCGAATGTGGCCAGCCGACAACCGAAACCCAGCGCACAAGAAATCAATTTAACGAGTTAGAGACCGGTATTGTAGACTGAAGGAATACGTTTTCCATTCAACGAGAGATGAACTGTTAGTTTTATTATCTACCCTTGCCAACCTTGAACCTAAACAGTTTGCCCGTCGACATTTCAAAATATCCGCCAGGAAAATGCTGCCGGAGAAACAGGGTCACATGATATCGCACATGAGCTCTTACACCAAATACCTAGCATTGAAATAGATTAAATCTGACATACCCAAGCAACCTATATTTAGTTACTTAAGATTTATCCTTCACATGCAGCAGTTACAAAATATTAGTAAGTAAGTAAGAATTTATTTCCGTAGACTACAAAGTATAGAAACATATCAAAAAAATGCAAGGAAGAAAAAAAAACGAGCAATTAAATTGATTCTCTAGTAAGCCATAATGTTATTTATTCAAAATATCATGTTGGTAGTAACAAATAAAACACATCTGCCATGTGTACCGTATTGGTTTATTGACACTTAAAAACGATTAAAATGAATCACAAAGTTTTTGTTATCGAATCCTACTTTAGAAATGCTGCAAAAAAAAATAGAGAATGGTTGTACTCTTTCCAACCAATGTATAGAAGAATTTCGGGCGGAATTGCCAAATTTTGCAGTAATATATGAATCAAACACAGTGGCGGCTCGTGAGTTATGAAAGAGGGTGGGCATAATATAAGAACTTGCCTATTTTTTGTATATAAAATCCATTCTCCTATTTTTCATGCTGAAAAAGACTTTGTGATAAAAATCTTCTGATATTGTGCTTCTCAAAAGTTTTAATGCGTTTGACGGTGGAAAAACATCGTTCACATTCTGCTGTCGACATGTGGGTAGCACAAATAATATGCAACAGTTTGTATGTTTCCGTCAAAACTCTTTTTAGGTTGTTGTCTGTTATGAACACTAAAAGTGGCAGAACACCACTTACACCTACGTCACACATGTCATCGCGCTCATAAATTACTGAAAATTCACTTTTCAATTTTACGCTGCCCAAATAAGAGCGGGTTTTTTGCACTCAATTAACTTCCATCATTAATAATAAACGTCACTTCAAGCCTTTGCAATCACACATGCGTGGTACGCGTTGAAAACGATACAATCACAATGATTGCAAGATGTTAACTGGAGACACGAAATTGCGTGCCCCAAAGCGACCGTATAAGCGCATATGCCGAAGATAAACGGAGCCGTCCGATTCATACTCGAAATAGGGAGTGCCCTTGTGCCCTTTAGTACCACCCGCCACTGATCAAACGTATGAATCAAACGGAATCCGACATTCCACTGCTGTAGGACTATAATCCTCATTGCAACTAATTTAGGTACACTAGTTACGGGTCATGGGATGTTTGAATAATAAATTTTCGATATCAAGAGAATTTTTACAATTACGAGAAATTTCCATTCTGTTTATTAAACCTTGCGAGTTTCGTTTTTTGCCCAACCAACACCAAATAGATAAAATTCGATGGGTTTATTGAGGCTTCCCGGTTTTCTATCTGGGTTAATACTTTTAAATTAGCTGTCGGAATGATAGCGGAAATATGATTGACATTCCTTTTTTTTTGGTTTAATAAGAGATATATTTGTAATCGTTATTCTCCGTTGTGGCGCTATAAATGTCCAACCAATACAAAATATGCATTATTTGCCTATCTGACGAGATTGAAATTAATAATAAATTTCGCGCAAAAATGTTAATTCCAAAGGGCATGCATGCAATTAAATTAAATTTGACAAAATTGCAATGAAATATATTGTAAACATCGATTGTTCCTGCTTCATCTATTACTGGTAAAAAAAAAGTGATTGGTGGTCATTCCACAAATGCATGCTTGGTTAATAATAACGAGACAATTACTGACCTTAAATTAATTGTAGATTCCTCAGAATATTGGGATAACTACATTAAACAAGAACCAAGGTAGATCTGTTAAGAAGGGAAAAGCTATTTGCCAATAGTCTTCACTTTTTTGTCTCCTTTAAGGGTAGAGGAAGTAACTAATATTAAATGTAAATGGTCTGCTGGTGCTGATGAAGTTCCGATAGTAATAGTTAAAAGAGTTGCGAACGCTATTGTTAACCCCTCCAATATTTAATTAACTTATCCTTTCAAAATACTGTTTTCCCGAAGGTGTTAAAGGTCAGTGAAGTAATTCCGGTGCTTAAGAGAATTAGGCCACACCTTCATCTTTATGTAAACAGATCTTTGTAAGAAGATCTTTGAATATGCTTTTCTAACGCGATTGCAGGACTTTTTGAAACGTTTTGAGATAATTACTAAGAATCAAAATGGTTTTGTGCAGAACAGTTCCACGTTTACTGCGATGGACTCTTTTTACAGTAGAATCCTAGGGTTTCCGGATACGGGCTAGTGTTCTGTGGCGATCTTTTGTGATTTCAGCAGGGCGTCGACCTGGAAACGTCAATCATATTGTATTGCTGAATAAATTATATGAATCTGGTGTCAGAGGGCCAGCGTATCAGTGGATATCTTCCTTTCCTAGTAATTGAGAGCAATATGTTGCCGTCAATTTTAATTTAGAAGGCTGCAATGAAACGATAACCTCGACACGTTTAAAAAATGAATTAGGTGTCCCGCCGGGGTCGGTACTCGGTCCGATTCTCTTTTTACTTTATATAAATGATGTAGAGAATAATGTTGTAGATGCGGGCGCCGTAATATTAAATGAAATGATGCTGTAAGTTTGTTAAATACGATTATATATGATTTATGCAGTATTGAAGGTAATTTTGGGTTTCCCCTTAAAGAAAACGTACGTCATGTTTTCAAAAGCAATCCTGACTTACAAGGGAACACCGGCGGGTGTCCCCCTCCGATTTCGATGAAACTTAACAGATCGAAAGAGTACTTAAAATAAGAAGACACGTATTTTTTTTTTTATCGGCGTATCCGCACGATTTTGGGTACAGCCCCTCCAAAGTTTGGACGATTTTTCAATTTTTGCAAATATTTCCTAAATTATAACAGATATTAAATTTTCTTCTTAACATAATTTGCAGCATATTGCATGACCCTAAGGGTGGCGTCGTCCGTATTGACAAAAAGTTAATAACGGGGGACGGGGTACCCCGTACCCCCCATTTTTTTTACATTTTTTCTTTTTCTTATTCATCAAAAGAAGGCCGATTTTACATAGAATACGATGATGTATAACAAGTTAGAAAATTAATAATTGTAAAATAGAGAAAATAATATAAAGCTTCAAAATTAATAAACATGTCTATTGATATAAATCAAATGAACTATAACAGAAATAAGTTTTTATCCTTAACATAATTTCCAGCATAATACATGGTCTCAAGGTAGATATCTTCATAAAAAGCTAATAACGGGGTACCCCATACCCCCACATTTTTTTTAATAAAAAAAAAACGACAGCGATGGTACAACTTCTAGATGTATATGTTTTAGACTGTGGAAAAATTTTGTTAGAACTTTTTCGGATATAGTGATTCTTATGAACTACGACATAGATTAACATCAGAGAAATAATATTATTAAGTTGCAATCCCTAACCCATAATCAGTTTTCTTTCCCAAGATTTTTCGACGTATTCAAGTACTCGTGGTATAAGAGTGGATATGTTGAGGAAAGACCTGGGCCCTTTGAAAATCCTGTAGAGTTTTGTTTTAACAAAGATGCGCAGTCTACACCCTTGTGTAGTATTTGCAATAAACCAGCTATTGTGCGGTGTTCATGGTGCAAACAAAATCTGTTTTAAACACTTTTACACAGACTATCACTACTGTAATACTTACATAGCTTAATTACTGTATGTATATTAATCTTGTTCGCTATTGCAATACATATATACCAATAATCGCATTACAGTATGTCATGTATTTAAACATTTATAAGCATTATAATGTTTTTCTAATTCTGTTCTATTGTTTCCGAAATGTTATAATCGTTACAAACACATTAGTTATATTTATGCTCCATTGAATACTTACATTGTACACCTACATTGCACGAAAAACTTGAAATAAATTAAAAAATATATATGTATGTATTATTTAATCCTTCGTCCTGTGTAGCAAATTTGTTCATATATATACGCACTAAAGGATTATGGTATTCTAAGAATGAATAACATTTTATTAAGGAAATATATAAAACGCAGTCACTAACTGCAGTTGATAAAACGATTTATATTGCTACCACCGATAAAAGTTTCGTATAGTATATAGTATAAGTTAGTAGGCATAGAAAGGTTTGACCATAGCTTGTCGAGTAGATACAATTCTAAATTAAGAAATATTTAAGTAAGGAGAGCAGCGGAGTAACGATAACAAATAATTGTTGTTAATGTACTATATTATTATTATTATTACAATTATTTTTATTATTAATCCTCCAAATTTATTACCATTGTTTTCTATGTAAAAGCGATCTTTTTTTTGATGAATAATGAATAAACTTATTATTAAAAAAATGCGGGGTATGGGGTACCACGTCCCCGTTATTAGCTTTTTATGAAGATATCTACTTTGAGACCATGTATTATGCTGGAAATTATGTTAAGGATAAAAACTTATTTCTGTTATAGTTCATTTGATTTATATCAATAGACAAGTTTATTAATTTTGAAGCTTTATTATTATTTTTCTATTTTTACAATTATTAATTTTCTAAACTTGTTATACATCATCGTATTCTATGTAAAATCGCCTTCTTTTGATGAATAAGAAAAAGAAAAAATGTAAAAAAAATGGGGGGTACGGGGTACCCAGTCCCCCGTTATTAACTTTTTGTCAATACGGACGACGCCACCTTTAGGGCCATGCAATATGCTGCAAATTATGTTAAGAAGAAAATTTAATATCTGTTATAATTTAGGAAATATTTGCAAAATGAAAAAATCGTCCAAACTTTGGAGGGAGCTGTACCCCAAAATCGTGCGGATACGCCGATAAAAAAAAATACGTGTCTCTTATTTTAAGGTACTCTTTCGATCTGTTAAGTTTCATCGAAATCGGAGGGGGACACCCGCCGGTGTTCCCTTGTTAGATATATTAAGACAATTGATATGTATGTTAATAAGTAAGTGCTTCGCTATCGAGGTACTTTTGCTACTTCTATGGAATATCTATTACGGTGATGCAGTGTGTGAGTATTAGTACAAATACGAGTACAAATAAGTATTTATATTTTTATGTCAAATAAAAGAGTTAACTATACAGAGGTAACATTTATATTTGAATTAGGTGCGCTATTAAGCTCACGAATTTGGCCGTTTGTCATCAGTTATAGAGAGAATGGTGTTTTTTTTTTGTTACGCACCGTCTAATAAATGGCAAACCCTTAAATATTAAAGAGGGCGCTAGTGAAGTGGCGACGCACCCTTAGCTGTGCGTAGCAAAAGAAAAACTACCTATGACGAGGGCGTATGTAATTAAAGTGGTACTTTAATTAACGCTGGAGTAGTGTAAATTGTTATTATTATCACCCATATCCTCCGCTTAAAACTTATAAGGAAGATTGTTAAAAGCCGAAAAGGTTAACTTGTGCACCCCTTGTTAATGAATTTCGTACTAATTTGAATATAATTTTAGTTTAACCTTGCAGGAACTTTGAACACTGTTGATTATGTATGCAGATCTGGTTGATATATACAAACACGGGTCTTTTACTAAGTTTCAGGGCTGTTAAAAATTAATAGCACTTTTAACTTACGCTAATGGATGTATTCATATTTTTCGGTGTTATGTAGTATTATTTTCTGATCATCAAACCATTTTGTAGAACGGAGGTTAAAAATCTAGCCCTCATCCTAGACTAATATTAAAAGACAAGTTTCATTTTGACGTTTCAAAGTACGAATTCAGAGTTTAAGAAATGAGTGGCGTAGCCACGAGTTTCTTAACTGAATGAGTGCGTTAATGTCAAATGAAACGTGTCTTTTATGCTATTTTTTGCAATTAGTTTTAAAATTTCTCTTTTTGTAAAAGCAAAACGAGAAAAATTTGATAATCTAAGAAAAATTTTGTGGCGGTTGTCACCAGTTGTCACCTTGGTTTGACACAAGATTTAAATTGACAAGTTAATTTAAAATTGACACATTTTTGAAATTTGTTATATATTATATTACTAAAGTAACTATATTATAATATTTAATATGAGTTCTACAACTTTTTCATGCACTCCGCCTGAAATACGGCAAATTGCTGAAAAAACCATTAATAATTACTTCCGGAGAAATCGTACACTATGTATCAAAAGCGATACACAATTTTGAAAAATGGTGCAAAGAAAATGAAATTCTTCTATTTCTGAGAACGTCTTACTTGCTTATTTTGAAATGCTACGTAAAGATTTATAAATCGTCATCATTATGGTCGATTTATTCGATGTTAAGATCGTGTTTAAATGTACATAGAAATGTGGATATATCAAAATATATGAAACTTCAAGCATTATTAAAACGGCTATTTAAAGGTTATCAAACAAAAAAAATCTAAAATTTTAGAAGAAGAAGATATTCATAGATTTTTGAAACAAGCCGATGATAAAATATACTTAGTTATAAAGGTTGGTGTTGATTTTATTTCGTTACTTTTTTGTAAATTCTTTATATTCTAGGTTATTTTGATAATAGGATATAATGTAGCCTGTAGGCGAGAAGAATTAATTAATATATGTGTGGAAGATCTTCAATACAATTCCGATTCCATTATAGTCAACATACCTAAAACAAAAACAATGTACCCAGAATGTTCGCAGTGACTGATGTAAACTGCATCGAACTTATAAAAAATATAATAATCTGCGGCCTAAACAGTTACTCACAAACATTTTTTTTCTAACTTATCGTCATGGCTGCTTAATTAATAGCCCTATCGGTATTAACACCATGGGAAATGTTCCTAAACAAATTGCCAGTTTTCTTCATTTACCAGATCCTCATCCTTATACAGGACATTGTTTTAGAAGATCCGTGCGACACATATAGCAAATACTGGAGGTGATATTTTAACTATAAAACGATTAGGTGGCTGGAAAAGCACGGCTGTTGCTGAAGGTTACGTTGCCTCTTCTATGAAAATAAAATTGATGTTGGAATATGTTGCACAGGAAAATAATGTGAATCTACCTGGAACTTCTGGGAATGGTTCACAGTTTGAGTACTCCAACAGAAGCAATATCACTATCGCAGAGAACGATAATTTTCAACAGAATGTTTCTACTGCGCACGGTATCACTATCACTATCACTTCGAAAGATAATTCAAACGTTAATATAATGTTTTAATAGTTGTACTATTTCAAAGATTGATTAAAAATATCAAATCTTACAATGAATTTTAATATAATACCTCAAAACTTGCTTACAAAATGTCAATTGACATCTCCATTTCTGTTGCAATGTGACCAACTTAAAATAAATCTGCTTAAATGTTCCATTTCTATTACGCAACTAGTGCTGTAATAGACCCTATTACGGCACTAGTGGAATAAATGGTATGGTTACGGCACTAATTGCAAAATAGATCTTTTAGGTCGCAGTGTAACACCACCCTTATACCTACATACATGACGTCGGTATAATCAATTTTGTTGTGGTTTCATCTTTGATAAGTCTAAAATTCATTATTAATTGCATTTCGTAATTTTAAATTTTTTACAAACCCCTCGCTACGCATCAAAAACAATGCAGTTATTACATCGCAAAATATTTTTCTCAATGTACTTATCCCGTAATTATTGTATGTATTGACACACGTGATAGTTTCTAATAATTTTAGTTATTTACACGTTTCAGACACTTTTATCCTATTATGTAATTAAAGGTTACTTACCTTTTGTTATTATTATAGTTGTCGATTACATTTAATGAAAATCCGCAAAGTGGTAGAATCAACAGCGTAGCCGTTTCATAGATGGCTTTTTGCTTTCTCGCTCGCGATGTGATTGCCGGTACTATATGTGCCCGGAAAACTGAGCTAACGTCTTAACAGCATCTGTGTGGTTTCTGGAAAACGGCTACTGAAAGTAAACAGAAACACATGTGGCGTTAAGTGTGTTAGATTAAAAGAAACACTTAACAAAAACCACAACTGATATCTCTTTGATCTATTTGGCGTCATACGTTTCAGCGTGGATTAATTTTAGCGGTTTTATACATGCAATTGCATCTTGCTGCTCGGATTAATATTATCGGAATATCCCTCGGCTCAATTCGATTCTGATTTGGCGTCGTAGTTTTTCCCTACTCCGTTACAACTCCCATTCGTACAAAGCGGAAATCAAATACCGGGGCATTCTCCTTTTTATTTGCGGCGAATTAGTAAGTGGGTGTATATATTATATATATATCGTGATGGCCGAACTATGTGTTTTGTCTAGCGTATTGGCATTAATGAGTAAATGATTGACCGCCAGAATGGGGATCGTCTGCTGTTGACAGCGATCATTTTGCTGGGTACTAATGAAGAGGTTTTTTTCCGCTCAGGATTTCAAACTCTCGTAGCTCATTGGTGTCGTCGGATCATCTGATGAGACACATTATTGCTGATGACAGCTTTTGCGGGGCATTTATAAAAGCGCGCGCGGCGGTGCCCGATCACGATGCATAGCCGTAGAAAAAAGTCTTTTGTTAAGATTTGATATAGTGCTTCGGGTGTAATTATAATGAAAAAAAGTTTCTTCTTCATCCGCATCAATATGCACCCCTAATCCTTTTTAAACTTAATAAATTTCGCGCCATCTTACGGCCTCTACAGCGGTGTCACAATGAAAATCGAATACACTGCCTGCAGTAATTAAAAACACACCACACCACGGAATTATTGAAAAACGATATTTGTTAGTACCGAGTAAAAGGTGCTGGAAATGTATATAAAAGACATTCAGGGAGAAACAAATTATTGTAAATAAATGAATCTTATTTTACAGTGGGTACATTGAGAGAAATGAAATGGTTATTTCAACATTTTTCGTAGTGTCACGAATTTGAGCATTGATTTAACCATGTTGCATTTAAGTGAATCATATGCACCTATTTGAAACAAACATATTTATATTGTTGCACACTTTAGACACAGTATATACGAATGTAATTAATTAAGATTTATTTATAATTATTGGAAAATTGCGAAAAAAGCTAACGTTAACATTGGTAAAGCGTCAATAAAAATTTAATTTTATACATTCAGAATTTTATTATTACAATTTCCCTTGAAACCAAGATACATTAAAGAATGCGATTAGCTATCTATTTTTTGTGATTTTTGAAGCAAGAAAAATCAAAGTTTAAAATTACATTTTGGATTATATTAATAGTGAAACGTCAAAAAGACTTGAGAAGCTCCATTCTCTACCGCCAAGAATCTATGCGTCACCCAAAATTCCTAAACCGATTGTTAGTTCCATTAGTTCACCTGTATATCATTCATCTGAATTCTTAAATAACATTTTTAATTATTTCATATGTAACGACAAACAATAGGCGATCCTCTTAACCCAATTGCGACTGAAATAATTTTTCAATGTTCCTTCGGCTGATTTTGAGTTAGAGGTTTTAATTGTTTTTATTTATGTCGGCGTTTTCTTTCTTGTCGTACATTGGCATTGTGTGAATTCATTGCTCCAAAAGGTTTAACACATTTCATGAATGAATCGATTTTACTTTAGAAATTCAATCAGAAAATAATTTTCAATTTCTACATGTGCTTGCCATCAGCGTTGATAACGCAGCTATAATCGATAGAAAATACAAAACTAACAAGTTCCAGCCTGCTTTCTAAATTTCAATTCATTTCGCCCTCCACAACAAAAAAAATTAATACCATTATAAATCTTAAAGGTAAAGTTGCAAAATGATGATAAACAACTGCTTCCACAAAAGCAATTTTCAGCTAAAATTTTAAATCAATGAAAGCCTTTCAAACTATTATTATTATTAGTAATTTCGTTTTTTTCATAAATGTGACTATATATATTTCTACGTCCCATAAGGACGTTGACAGATTAATTTAATGTAACACTGGTTGTTAAAACAAGAAATAAATTCAACATATTTAACATATGCTTAGATTATAAAGAAACCAACATTAAATTTAATATTTCGAATGAAAAATATTTTACGAAAATATTTTATTTCATATTTCTTTTTTTTTCTATACTATTTTTAAAATGACATAAATACAGGATGAAGGTCAAAATAAATCAACTCAACTAAATAAATAAATATCCACAGAATGATGATATTGAAATTATCAAAATTGCAGCCTTTAATAATAAATATATTAAGGGGAGGTTTACATATATACATCGGAAAAGTCCAAAAACTTTGAGCTTTTTTCTTCAGACAAAGGAAAAGATATACGAAATACGGCTTTTTCTTAATAAATATATGAAAACTTGGACATTAAAAAAATGTATTTTCTTTAATGACAAGACCACTATAACGTTCACTATTTGTATCTAGGTAGCAATGTGCACAGAAAACACGGTCAGACTGCGTAAACTCTAGCATACGCAAAAGTGATCTGAAATTGAAAATAAAAAGAAGAGTTAGAAATATATTAAATTTGTTGGAGGTTATACCTAAATTTAACCAAATAAGTCGAAAGCAAACAATGTGGCAGATACCTGGACTTTAATTTGATTATTTTCTATTTCTTTTTTGTGTGTATGTGGATATAAAATGTGGAATATTGCAATTTTTAGTATATTATAGGTATAACCTCCAATAAAAACTGTTTACATTAAGAAAACAAAAGAATTAAGTTGATATATTGAACACTTGAAGAACTAGAACTTACGCAGATTTGAAAAATCATGTTTCGAGAAAAACGCGTTCAAAGTTTCTCAGCAAAATTTTTTACAAATAGTTCAACATACACTTAGTCAATTATTCCAGCACCATACATTAATCCTTCTTCTTCTTCATACTTCTGAATTTGCAAAATTTGTTGCTTCCCTTTAGACAGCACAGCAAGTTTTGCAGCGCTGGACATACTCTGCTCTGTTCGTTGTATGCGCTGACGATCAGAATTGATGACGAAATTTTTGGCATCAAGTCCTACTGCAATTCCCACCACATTCATTATTTGTAATACAGAAAAGTAACCTTCATTGAATAAATTTGCGGCAATGTAGGTAGCAAGTGGAATTGTTTATGGGTCGCAGGGTAAATCTTTTGGAGCTAGTTTCTACACACATGAACTAAACGAGTCGTTTCAGTTTTGACAATTTTTTCCAAAGCATCTTTGCAATAAATCACTCTAGAAAAAACTTTATAAATCGGCCTAATAGCATCTTGATTTTTTTTTTTTTTTGCAAGAGAGGGTCATGTATGAATGAAGCAAGCTCAACCTTGGCTTCTGCAACGCGCCACTTACACAGGCTGTCTACACCTTTTGGACAATAAATGTGTCGTGGATCTGCGTCGGTTGAACATTTATAATGAAATGTAGCCCAAATAGCTGCCTTCATTTTTTATGCAGAATCTGGATGTTGCCTAATTGCCAGTCCATAGTACACTATTGTTAAATTATCAATAACTTTGTCAGTCAGTTTACCAGCGCCCTTTCTTCAAAGTCTACTCATTCTTTTTTGTACATCTCCAACGCATTCTCTTTTTTTCTTGAACAGTAACATCTTCGTACGGCTAAAAATCACAAATTGCTTAAAAAGTTTTCTTGTCTCAGTCGCCTATCTGAAATCGTGCGAAAATTTCTTTTAACGCAACGCATCGACTTCCATTTTTCCTGTGCTACTCTGATGATCCGTAGTGCGGTTACCTTTGCCATCATATTCTAGCCAGCTTTTCTAAGAAATTTAGTGTAAGTAAGTGCATCTGCAATTAATTGATACATTTTATGGTAAGTAGTTTTCTAAAGCATAGGAAAGTGTATTTTAAGTAAAAAGAAATATTGTTAGATCAGTTTCTTCAAATGTGCGTTTTATTTCGGATCTAATTGCTTCATATTATTGTAATATAAATAGCTACTCTGTCGTTTATTTGTGATCCCGACTGCAGTGGCATTTCTAATCATTAAAGACAACTACACTAACAAACAATAAGTATGATATTTCGACCCGAGTAGCCCCGAGTCGAATATAGTATTACATCTAATATGCTCCGTTTGTGTTTGGTACACCCACTCTTTTAATAAGCCGTAGCGGCTTAAACAATGCGAATATTACGAAACCGCTTTAACCATGTATGTTATATATTTGGACCTTTCAAAAAATGCAAAAAACCAAAAATCGATTTTTCCAGTCAAATACATGTAAACCTCCCCTTAAAAGATATAAGAATTATGTTAAATTACAATTTTTTTTTCAAATTGTGCAAAATGTAAACAGTAACAAACTAACATATTGGAAAGCTGTTGTTTGAAGTGAAGTTAGGCTTAGAAATTGAAACCACGACTGCGTTTATTCATATTAATTTTTTCACTCCCTAACAAGCTGCTTAGTTTTTTAAAATTAATAGGCATTATTTTTTTGCCAGGAGGGTAAATGAAAAAAAAAGCACTTCCTTGCTGACGTTTCGCCTTGAAGTGTCTGGGCCCTTACTTTTACAACTATTTGCTAAGACAATGTAATTAAATGGCATCCATTTGTAACTTGCAAACGGCGTGCAAGGAATATAGACGACACAACATGGAGAAGGTGTGACTGTGCAACCGAGTACAAACCCATCAAGGACCGCGATAAAAACAAGCAACTGCTCTCCACTATGTCAATATTTGTCGACAGGGAAGAATAATTAGCGGCTAATGTTTATACTGCGGTTATGCTAAAACCAAAGGACACTACATGCACGTCCTCTGGTTTTTTTTTTTTATTTTATTGTGCCGGGGATTTATGCGAGTTGCTTTGTGAATTGTGCGGAGAAGATAGCGGAACGGCAAGAAAAAAAAAATATATATATCCGAAGTAAGAATCGATTTTCGAATTTCAACAGTCCTTATATACTACTAGATATATTCTCCCTGTGGATTTTGTAACATTCGCTCCACTTGGAGGGCCCATAAAATGAGGGCGTGGAAATAATTTTTCTTAATATATTAAATCCGAACGCTTCTTGTGTTTCCTGCAGTTTTTATTTCCTCTTGCTTATGTGAAATGCATAAAGTTGTAATATGAGTAGAAATGAAAAATTAATTCTTACAAGAATTCTTATAATGCTTATATTCTTTTAATTTTTATAATAATAATACCTTATTGTTCTCTGGTCGCTGTACTTACTTACAGGTCTCATGAAGGGTCCAAATTAGGCCCGAAGCGTCACAAAGGCTGAAAAACGGCAATTTTGTGAAAATCGTAATTTATACGATAATTTTATATACAGGCTATTCCACGTAACTGGTTCATTAAAAGTTTATGATATTCTATTATTTACTTATATTTGAGATTTTGGCACTAGTATCTGTTCGATTGGAACTATAAATGCAAAATACCTTAACCAAAATATCACTTCCGGTTGACCGGAAATGGATGTCAACTTTCTTATTTTAAATAGAATGATATAATTTTTTATTCATTTTTGGATTCTACCACTATAAATACGTCAGTTTTCATTAGCTATTCCTATAGCTACATGTTGCCGTTTTTGAGTTATTCAAGTTTTTCTTTTTTTTTAGTCATAATCATTGCATCATTGAGAAATTAATATCTCGATTACTACTGCAAGTAGAGACTCCAAATTTGCTATGTTATGAATGTAGATATTACTCTAAGAAACGGTAAGCACACTTTACATTCTAACATACAGGCTGTTCAAAACTGAGGAACAAAGTGACATATTTTCAAATGCAGAAAACTCATTTTTTTTTTAAATAGAACACCCTGTATTTTAATTCGGAATTAGGAAGTAAATATCATCCCTTTCACCTTATATGAGCATTCCCTATACCTATCTTTAATAGATTTTGAGATATGAGCGACTCTTTGTTAAACAGACTAAGTAGTCCTATCTTTAAATGTTTGTAGCTGGCTCTGAAATGGATTCACGTCAAATTCATGTATTATTTTTGAATAACCATACAAGAATGTCTGTTCGAATAGTCATTTCTGTTAATATTGCGTTGTACGAAAGTGTAATTACGATTGATATACATAAACACTTTTGGTTAGTTAATGAATTTGACATTAATCTCACTCCGAGCCAGCTACAAACACGCAAAGATAGGGCTACTTCGTGTGTTTAACAAAAAGTCGTTCATATCTCAAAATCTATTAAAGATAGGTATAGGGAATGCTGATATAAAGTGATAGGGAATGATATTCACTTCTTAATTCCGAATTAAAATACAGGGTGTTCTATTTAAAAAAAAAGAATACTAGTCTGTTTAACAAAAAGTCGCTTATATCTCAAAATCTATTAAAGGTAGATATAGGGAATGCTCATATAAAGCGATAGGGGATGATATTTACTTCCTAATTCCGAATTAAAATACAGGGTGTTCTATTTAAAAAAATTGAGTTTTCTGCATTTGAAAATATGTCACTTTGTTCCTCAGTTTTTAACGCCCTATATGTTAGAATGTAAAGTGTGCTTACCGTTTCTTAGAGTAATATCTACATTCATAACATAGCAAAGTTGGAGTCTCTACTTGCAATATTAACCGAGATATTAATTTCTCAATGATGTAATGATTATGACTAAAAAAAAGAAAAACTTTAAATAACTCAAAACGGCAACATGTAGCTATAGGAATAGCTAATGAAACTGACGTATTTATAGTTGTAGAATCCAAAAATGAATAAAAAATTATATCATTCTATTAAAATAAGAAATTGACATCCATTTCCGGTCAACCGGAAGTGATATTTTGGTTAAGTATTTTACATTTATAGTTCCAATCGAACAGATCCTGGTGCCAAAATCTCAAATATAAGTAAATAATAGAACACCATAAACTTTTAATGAAGCAGTTACGTGGAATACCCTGTATATAAGAATCTTCAGGACAGTAACTGCAAGATTTATTCCGCAACTTAGCAATATATATGCATATATACACACACAAAGGATAAACAAAAACCCATTACGGAAAATGTCGAAAGCATTTTTTTTTTTAAATCTCTATTCTATTAGTTGCTTCCCTTTTACATACCTATTCATCAATCCATTAATCAATAGTAATTTCGAGGGCCGATGGGGTATGCAGGAGCCTTCAAACAACGAAGCACTTTTTCTTTGAGGATAGGCTTTTCATTTTGCAGAGGATATTTAATTGGTTTTGCGGGAAGCTCCTCTGTTTCGTAGTTTAATCTTTGCACCCCTATTCCTTGACAGGGACGTATTGGAATGGCGGTTCTAGTCGGTGAATAGATTTCTAAAATATTTTTCAATTTAACTGAAAATATCGTACAAGATAGGTATTATATATTGTAGGATCATGTATTTATTATTCCTGTTTGTTTATTGAAAATTAATTACACTGGTCAACAGTGAAATTGCTTCTTAGGTGAAAGTACCCAATCCCGAATGAATTCAACGTGCTGAACACGAATATCACATTGAAAAAAGTTGATTGGCTCACGTTCCAGAGATATTGACGTTTTGTCCATTGTACAGATGCTATTGCATAATGTAATGCAATTTAGTGAGAAATTACGAAATTTTGCGTCATATTGCATCACCCCTTCATGCAAAGAAGTTAATGCAGCATTTGCTGTAAGTTTCCATTGAGAGTGTTGCGAAATTGATTGCGCAATATCAAGCAATAGCTAATTATAGTTTATTATAAATGGCCGACGTGACAATTAACTCGTGCAATGTCCGTTCATTCGCGCATATTTTTCGAAGCTCTAGCATACACAAGTGATTGCTATAGTGTAAAGTAACTAAGCAGTAGCAATGGCTCGTAACTGTGTTGATAGTGCAAATAACTTCTGTTATATTTGCGGAGAAGTGACATTTGCTGCACAGAAAAAGAACATCAGTGCAACAGTTAAGAAAGCGTATCATTTGTATTTTGGTTGCAAGATAGGCGACCAGGACAAAGACTGGCCCCACACGTATGCTGCCGCACTTGTGCCGTAAATCTTTCACAGTGGCTTAATGGCAAAAGAAAGGCAATGCCATTTGCTGTGCCCATGATTTGGAGGGAGCCCACCAATCACTTGACGACTGTTATTTCTGTATGGTACCACCAGCTTCTGGAGGCATCACCAAGAAGAAGAATGGACAGTTGAATACCCTAACATACCATCTGCTCTGCGACCTGTCTCTCATGGCGAAGGACTCCCAATTCCAGAACCTCCTACAGATTTTTCTATCAGTTCAGACGATGAGGATGGCCATGCGTCGGCGAGTTCTCCTCAACGTGCAGTAAGGATGATAACTTTTCGTGCTTTGACGAAACATCTGCACCACATAAAATTACCCAGGATGAAATGAACGATCTTGTTCGCGATTTGGATCTGTCGAAAAGCAAAGCGGAGATACTGGCTCAAGACTTCGACAGTGGAATCTTCTGGAACAGAATGTCGAGTGACTTCATTTCGCATCGCCATCAGCTCTTCGAATCTTTCTTTAAGAAAGAAGAAAGCCTTGTGTCTGCTGCGATATTGATGGTCTACTACAAGCTCTCGGTATTGCACATGATCCCCACGAATGGCGGCTGTTATAGACGCTTCAAAACTGAGCCTAAAGCGGTTTTGTTGAATAATGGGAACCAGCTTCCATCCATACCTATTGCACATGCGGTCTACATGAAGGAGACTTACGGCAATCTAAAGCAGCTACTGGAGACGATTAACTACAGCAAGTATGGCTGGCAGATATGTTCTGACCTGAAGGTAGTATCTCTGTTGATGGGTTTGCAGCAGGGATATACAAAGTACTGCTGTTTTCTTTGTCTGTGGGACAGCAGAGCAATCGATTTACACTACATCAAGAAAGATTGGCCTCCGAGAGCATTTTTTAAGCCTGGAGAAACGAATGTACAGCACCCACCATTGGCACAGCCACACAAAATCATCATTTCTCCTTTACACATCAAGCTCGGTCTTGTCAAAAACTTGGTAAAAGCCATGGATAAGAATGGACCAGCATTCAAGTACCTGCATGAAAAATTCCCTCGACTCAGTGAAGCCAAAATTAAAGAGGGCATCTTTGTGGGGCCTCAAATTAGACAGCTCTTCCGAGACCCCAAGTTTGAGGAACTTCTTCAAGGTAAAGAAAAACAGGTTTGGGATGCATTCTATCAGTGGCAGCAAACTTCCTGCGGAATGACAAGGCAGAAAATTACAAGTGTCTGGTTGAGGATATGTTGGCTTTGTTTCATGAATTCGGCTGCAATATGTCCTTAAAGATCCACTTTCTTGATTCCCACTTAGATTTCTTTCCTGATAACTGCGGGCAGGTCAGCGATGAGCACGGCGAACGCTTTCATCAGGACATTGCCACCATGGAGCAACGGTACCAAGGCAAATGGTCTACGTCAATGCTAGCTGACTATTGTTGGACAATCAGTAGAGATGCTCCACAAGTCCACTACAAACGGCAGGCCAAACGAAGTCGAAAGCCAGAAGCAGACTAATGTTTTCTACCATGTATTATAATATTGACATAAGTACACTTTTTCTGAAATATTCGTACATTTTACAGAAAACCCGTAGCCAATTCAGCTTTTTCTTAGTCATTTTCGTGTTCAGCACATTGAATTCATTAAGAAATGACTATTTTCAGCTTGGAAGCATGAACTTTTCGAAAATTTGTTGCCCAGTGTTATCTTAATTTCTTACAACCTTATTTACTTCGTATTTTTAAAATTATTGCAATCAATAAGTCCCAACCGTCCGTCAAATTGTTTTGTGAAAGGTTATCGCTAAAAATTGGTTAGGCAACTATAAACTAATCGGCCTTTCCTTTGTCTTTTCTAAAATATTTGAGACACAGATTTAAACACTAAGTTGGTAAATTAAATAAAATCCACCCGTTGAAAATGCAATTTTTTAATTATCCGACGCAGATCTAAAAAAGGACGAAGAACTCCCCGTTGGATCGAATCTTGAACTTTTTCGTTTTATAATTTGCTCGTTCTATAACCGTCCGACGTGTTTGAAATTATTTGAAACAATTCCAAAGTAGTTATTCGACAGTCGCGTCTGCCTTGATGTTTTCCGTCTCTCATTATATAATTAACATTCCTCTTTGGATAACTTTTGTAATTTCTTTTCGGTAATCTTATTCGGTGTGCATAACACTCTCATTTTTCAAGCGGGCGGTTCACTTCAAATTCCTCCCTCCTCGGAGGCTGGAGGCAATTGTTTATACAGCGACTGATTTTCTCCTAGTGCCAATTTAGGAATAGAATAATCAGAATTAAGTGTCCCTCTATGGTCATTAAATAAAAAATATAAAAAATACCATGACGATGATGATTGATCATAAAAAAGATTCAACAATAAATAAAAAACGGCTTATTTGAGCAAGTTGTATTAGTCACTGGTTTATATCATTTTACTTAAAGCGACGTTTCGACATACATACACAGAGATTCAAAATGATTGTCAATTCCGCTCCTATAGATAGTAACAGGGTGTAGGTATATGCCGCGTGTTTGTAATGAAGGTTTGGGGTTTGAACTAAGTGTTGGAACATAAGAAAGTAAACAGAGCTGTCATAAATAAGGGAAACGTGATCTATATTTGAACTCGCATTGTATAAACGACTATGGATTGGTGTTTCTGCTTACTAAATTATGATTTTACAATTCAGTACTAACTGGTGTTTAACTAAATTTATTTATTACTTTAAATTATAACATACAATTAGTATAATTATTAAGTGACAAAACTGCATCTCTCAGTTCTTCTATGGTATGCATGCGGTTTCTATAGATCCTATTTTTTAGATAGCCGAACATGAAGTAATCTAATGGGGTTAGATCAGGCGATCTTGGTGGCCATCTTTGTACTCTAACGAACCTGTCAGCAAAAAACTGTTGAAGATATTGGCAGGTTTGTCGAGCAGTATGTGCTGGAGCATTATCGTGCTGAAAATAACCTGCTTCAAGCTCATTTTCTTGTAACTCTGCAATAAACAATTCCAACATCTGTTGGGTAACGTTGGGCAGTTACAGTTTCCTCGAAGAAAATTGGCCCTATTATTCGTTGCCTGGACATAGTTAACCAAACTCCAACTTTTACGGGATGCAATTGCGTTTCTTGATATTCGTGTGGATTTTCTGCAGACCAGATACAATAGTTTTGTAAATTGATATAGTCTGTTAGATAAAATCAGGCTTCATCCGAGAAAAATGATTTATTTAGCAGGTAATGGTCCCTTAAATTATTATTAAACCAATGACAATATTTCAATCGCCTATCGTGATCTAATGGTAATAATTCCTGTACCGTAGAAACTTTATAGGGATGAAAATGTAATTTTCTTTTGACAGCTCATTGCGCTGAAGTGTATGATAAGCCTATAAAATTATAAAATGTAATAAACTATTTCACTTAATGTTAATATTGATTTTTTACCTGTTTGTTGAGCTAATTATCACAGATAAATTCCGTTATTTTCTTACAGTATTCAGAAATACTATTGTTGGTGATATTAGATGTAAATATAAACGGTTTGAAAAAAATTATAAGTTAAATAATCGAAAGATACTACAACTACTTATTTTTAACAAATCGTTAAGTAGCGGTATCTTTCCTACAATTTGGAAACATGCTAATATTATACCAATATTTAAAGATGGATCTAGAACAGATATTAAAAACTATAGACCAATTTCTATTTTATCTCACTTCGGTAAAATTTTTGAGTCCTTGATTGCCGATTCGTTATTCTTCCAATGTAAAAATTATATTAGTACATCCCAGCATGGTTTTTTTCGTGGCAGATCTGTGGTTACCAACTTAGTTGAATTTGTGTCATTTCTGTCTTCGTCGATGGACAACAGAGTACAAGTGGACGCTGTGTATACCGACTTTTCCAAGGCATTTGATAAGGTTCATCATAGGTCTTTGATTGTGAAGCTTGGAAACTTCGGTGTACATGGCTCACTATTAAGGTGGATTGAATCGTATACATAAGTTTTAGAACTCAGTCTGTAGCTATTCATAATTTTACATCTAAAACGTTTGAGGTCACATCGTGGGTCCCACAAGGTAGCCATTTGGGCCCGCTCCTTTTTTGTATTTTTGAACGATCTTGCCGAGGTCTTCCAATTCTGTCATTGTTTGTTATACGCTGATGATGCTAAATTGTATGCACCCATAGTTACATCTCAAGATTGCCAATTGTTTCAAGAAGATTTAGATAAATTTTATAATTACTGTGTAATGAACAGGTTGGCTTTAAACGTGAATAAATGCCACGCAATCACTTTTACACGAAATATAGCTGGTCTGGATTTTTCGTATATGCTTAATGGTATTAGCTTACAAAAAGTTGAATGTATTAAGGATTTAGGTATATATTTAGACAGTAAACTTCTTTTTCGTTATCATATTGATTTCATGGTTCAAAAGGCATTTAGATTACTAGGTTTTGTGTTTCGTGTATCTCGTGAGTTTAAAAACGTTAGCACTATTATTACTTTGTATACGACTTTCGTACGTAGTGGCCTTGAATTTTGTTCAGTCGTTTGGGAGTCCTTGTTATTACACATATATAGACAGAATTGAGCGGATTCAACGCAGGATCGTAAAGCATCTAAATTTTAAATTTTTTCCTGATAGAAATTCAGTGTCGTACCAGTGGTGCCTAAATGAATATGGGATATTGTCTCTTGCTAATAGAAGATTATTTTTAGATTTTGCGTTTCTCTATAAACTACTAAATAATAAGATTGATAGCTTTTATTGCATCCAAAATATAAATTTTAATGTGACATCTTACAGTACGAGACTGGGGTCTACATTTTATTTACACAAATGTAATACAGTTGCTTACATGAATTCACCTTTGTACAGACTTTGTACAAATTATATAAACAATTTTAGTTCCATCGACGTTTTCCACGTCGGCATGGGAAGTGCATTGCGTTTGGCTAAGAATATGCTCCGATAATGTAGATTTATAATTTTGTATGGGACGAGTGGTGGGGTGAGTTGAGTAAGATACATTTTTATATATTATCTATGTATATACAATGTGCACTTGTAAAGTATGTGTATATGTTACACTGTTATTGGGACATTTAGTCCTGTTGTGTAATTCACAATGTTTATATAAATAAATAAATAAATAAAACACGCACGCCAATGTCGCTAAATGTCAAGAAAATTCATTGAATGTATGAAATTTGTATGTAGTCGAAAGGATGGATAAAAATTGTTTGTGTGTGTTGATATGTGATTAAATAGACGGAAACTATAGGATAAAAAAAGATGTTTTTTTATTGCTTCCTTTTTAGATAAGTCTGTGGAGATATGAAATGGTTTTGTTTGAAGATAAGTAGAAGATTGATATTGGGATTTGCGCTTCGGCAATATATGGATATATATATATATATATATATATATATTGATTATTAGAAGTTTAAATTGGTTCTTTTTCGGTTCTACATTATTCTGTTTTTTTTTTATTTCTTGCTTTAAACTCGTGCCTAACTTTCTTTCTTTTTAATAAATGTTTAATGTGATATATTTGAAAGGAATATCTAAGTAGAAAAGACGATCGGGTGGTTTTAGGTCGAGGGTAAAAAGAAGATTTAATCGTTACACGCAAGCACAACGCTCACGTCGACTATACAGTAGTGTGTAAAATAACAGGGCTGTATTCGTCGCTATTCCTCTGCTGTATGCAGGGATTCGAAACACGAAACAAAAAAACAAATAATAGTCTTCTGTTTATGCATGTATTATGAACAGTGTGTTTTTTTTTTATCAATTGTATAGTCTCACAGTATGCACAATCCGCTATCTGAAATTTCACTCGGAGCGAACCTTTCCGAAGTGATTGCTGTCTCTCTCGCATCTTCTAGAAAGAGCAACATCATGACTTAAGAATAGCTGCGATCGATACATTTAAACTGTTCCTTCATAGTCTTTTTCAACGTTAAATTCTATTTGGTTTTTGTTGGGTTATAATCCTATATGTTGGTCTATCTTCGACATTAGTCCAATGAACGACGTGTTTTATAATATTATCACTAAGAAATAGTCTAAAAAATACTACAATGTGCACGTTTTGCTTTGCATATCTTTGAATGAGCTCTCCTTCTTCATGCATTTCTTAGTGATTTTCGACTCGTTCTATGTGTTTGTGGATCCTAGTACCGTTTTTCTAAGCTTAGTTTTTTGATCTGCAGTTTCAAAAACTAGAAGGTAGAAATTTACATGTAAAAATTTTCTCTTTGGTCATTAGATTAGATTGGGTTAGGTTGGTGGTGGATCTGTTTCATCGCGACCTTTTCAGATCTATTGTGATCGCCTTTATCCCTCTTAATTAGATTTATTACCTTTGAGAGCGCTTCTGTTAGGTAACTGTTGGTTGTGCGATTCCTCACGCCCATTCTTTGTCCTCGCCAGCTCATCGCATTGGCACAGCACATGAACTGATGTTCCTTTCTCTTCTTGGTAGAATCTGAGAGATGCCTTATTTACTAAGCTTATGTTATACATGTTCTTATTTAGTCTTCAGTGATCTTCAGTCATCAAACCTACTATCATTTTGACTATCTTTATCCAGCAGATCTTTAGTAAATACAGGCGTGGATTCCTTTAGGAATTCTTTTGCCTGTTTCTTTCCTGGTGACTTTTCTAACCTCTCAATTCTAAATGGATTGGATTCTACAAATTGTTTTGCCAAATGGTCAGTAATGATCAAAATACCAGTGGAGACTGGTCTTCTATCCAGCCATGCATCTCAGCGGTCTAGTCCGCCCATTGAGGTTGTCTCCTCTCGATCTGTTCAGTTAAGCCTAGGGCAATTACACTAAAACTACCCTAATTTATACCTAAAAAAGAGGGTCACGTCAATGATTATGGTCATGGCTGATTGCCATCATGCTTAACTTGCTGCTTAGATGAAGTTAGGATTAGTGACTAGTTATAGGATATATATGACGCATGGGGTCTTCATTGACCTCCTGGTAGTATGAGGATCCAAGTGGCTCTAACTGGTGTCGTTGTCGTATAATTATAAGTTCATAAATTTTGGAAAAAATGGAGAAGAAAAAACAGATAGGACGATTTGGCAGTTGTTATATGATGTATTTCTATTTTTAATGACAATCACAATGACAATGAGAATTCAATATAAAAACAAAACAATATAGAGACTGTTCATGTTACACGCCCCTCTTTTATTCGTTATTTAAAAAAGCATGTAATCTTGAAATCTCTTTGGCATTTTTATGACTCTTCCTTTAGACGATACCTTTTCCCCATTATTGTGAAATTTGGTAGAGTGGTCAATTTTTGTGTCCAGAGGATGATTCTTCACTTGCTCTCCTGGACCAACATTTCCTTGAATCTCTTCGATGGGTGGAGTCGACCCTTTAGATGGAATTTCCTTTAAATGAATCCTATTTCTTCTAATTTCACCTCCTTCCTGAGTTCGGACGTGATAACTTTCTGGGGTTTTTTCACTATTTCTCCTGGTATCCATTTTCCGATACCTTGCTGTAGTATGACTGGTTGTCTTTCCAATGCTGAGAGTAGTTTCTTACCAATATTGTAGTAGGTGGCTAGACTTGGTTTGATTATTTCGTAACATGTCAATATGTTGTTCTGTATTGAAATGAGGTTTTAGAATATTTCGAGAGCAGGGCGATTGAGTTCTAAATTTTCTTCCCATTAGCATTTCATCTGGCGAAGGAAGTGTTTGTTTAGGTGAACTATTGTATTCCATAGTGACTAAATATGGATGTTTCCCTTAATTCTTTAGTAGCATGGTTTTCAGTGTACCAACATGTCTCTCTATTAACCCATTAGATTGACTGTATGTGGGGTTCGATGTTACATGGGTTATATTAAGTTCTTGTAGGAATTGTCTAAAGCTTCTTGAAAAAACAGGGTGGTCCATTATCAGACATGATTATCGACGGAAGTCCATGGCTTTTGAATATAGTAAGCAAAGCCTCAATCTGGTTTGAGGCACCAGTCTCTTCGGAGGCGTGGGTTCGTATCCCACCGCTGCCACCATGTTATATGATGTATTTCTATTTGTAATGACAATCACAATGACAATGACAATTCAATATAAAAACAAAACAATATAAAGACTGTTCATGTTACACGCCCCCCTTCTATTTGTTATTTTAAAAAAGCATGTAATCTTGAAATCTGCTTGGCACTTTTATGACTCTTCCTTTAGACGATACCTTTTCCCCATTATTGTGAAATTTGGTAGAGCGGTCAATTTTTGTGTCCAGAGGATGATTCTTCACTTGCTCTCCTGGACCAACATTTGCTTGAATCTCTTCGATGGGTGGAATCGACCCTTTAGACGGAATATCCTTTAAATGAATCGTATTTCTTCTAATTTCACCTCCTTCCTGAGTTCGGACGTGATAATTTTCTGGGGTTTTTTCAGTATTTCTCCTGGTATCCATTTTCCGATACCTTGCTGTAGCAAGACTGGTTGTCTTTCCAATGCTGAGAATGGTTTCTTACCAATATTGTAGTAGGTGGCTAGACTTGTTTGATTATTTCGTAACATGTCAATATGTTGTTCTGTATTGAAATGAGGTTTTAGAATATTTCGAGAGCAGGGCGATTGAGTTCTAAATTTTCTTCCCATTAGCATTTCAGTTGGCGAAGGTGTGTGTTTAGGTGAACTATTGTATTCCATAGTGACTATGTATCTATGTAAAATAGAAGGGTGGTGTTACACTGCGACCTAAAAGATCTATTGTGTCCCCTATTCTTGCTGCTTTACAGCTGGCCTTCCAATCCTATTCCTTTCAGAAAGTGTAGGATGTTAGAGGGCCCCAGTCTAGGTAAGTCTCCCTCTTCGATTTCACATGCTCCCAGGTGCAATGCCCTCGAGTTGCACAGGGCTACGCAGTTTGAGAGGAGGTGAATGGGTGTTTCATCCTGTTCCCCACAAAATCTGCATTCAGGATCTTTTTCTAATCCAAACTTACTCAGGTGTCCTTTCAGTCTACAATGGCCTGAAAATATTCCTGTATCCATAGTGACTAAATATGGATGTTTCCCTTGATTCCTCTCAGTAGCATGATTTTCAGTGTACCAACATGTCTCTCTATTAACCCATTAGATTGACTGTATATGGGGTTCGACGTTACATGGGTTATATCAAGTTCTTGTAGGAATTGTCTAAAGCTTCTTGAAAAAAAAGGGTGGTCCATTATCAGACATGATTATCGACGGAAGTCCATGGCTTTTGAATATAGTAAGCAAAGCCTCAATCTGGTTTGAGGTACCAGTCTCTTCGGAGACGTGGGTTCGTATCCCACTGCTGCCACTATGTTATATGATTATTTCTATTTTTAATGACAATCACAATGACAATGACAATTCAATATAAAAACAAAACGATATAAAAACTGCTCATGTTACAGTAGTTATTGATATATCTCCAGTCAAAAGGCTGAGGTAGAATGGGTTTCGTTATTATTTTGCAACTAGCTGTAGGTGTAGAGGACCCGTGTGTACATAGGGAGAAAGAAATGAGGGCTGGTCTCCGTAGCTGGGGCCCTGATCCTAAGAGTTGCAGTCACGTATTCATATGCCTCCTGCGACGCTATGGAACAGAGGCAATCTCGTAGGTTCGACCGTAGTCTCAGGTGCGCCAAGCTACTCAAAAGCGAATGAATGTAAACGATTGAAAACAATCAATAAATACACGGGGCATCCCCCTTATGTTATGTCGTCGTCTGAGGAGAGGGCATCGCAGTGTCCCACCGACGCTGGCTGGCGGTGGCGAACACGGATGGAAGAGTTCGCCCTACCCCCGGCTTTCCGCCATCGGAACAAAAGACCTAAAGAGTTCTGCCTCCCCCGGGACTTACTTGATGAGTACCTCGAAACGCTGCTTTTAACTACTCGAGGCCCCCATTCGGAGCGGTTACTTGTGGATAACAATACACTTCTGACTTATAAATGTCACCGAAGGGGTTGCATGAATTGGTGTCTGTGAACGGAGAAATTAATTTCAGTCGCCTGTTCGGATATTTGCCAAATACCAGTCGAGAATTGTGATTGTGCGTCCCGCGCTCTCCGTCCTTGTTCCGATATGATCCGAACGCAAACACCACAGTTGACACCGGAACCCCTACAAGCGGGCGCCCTCGTCAACCCCTTTTCCGTTTGCCGCCTGTACGTGTTTTACTACGATCCGTCTTTTATTATTTTTTTTTTCCCCGCGCGCACTTTTATTGTTGCAGGTACATTCGGGCATTTTTGTTCCGACTGCTCTAACTCGCTTCGGCGTTAAAAAATCGTTTGTCATTTCATCGAGTGTATTCGATGAACGGGTCCGCAGAAGAGCCCTGGATAGACTTTTTTTTTTTCAGCTGTCTCGATTCGCATTCCAGGTGGAATTCCTTTCCGGTTTATACCAAGCATTTTGACTTTAATTAAATCCATGTCCGATTCTAAACCGTTCTTAAACTTCACGGAGCTGATATCACTTACGGCTTTCGTTCTAGCCGCCGAATAAGTTTTCATAATTCAATTGGGCCGTGTGCGTACACACAGAGAAGTAATTTCTAGAATCAAGTGAGACATTCTCAATTGAAGTACCTCTCGTTCTTATATATAAGCAAATGAATAATTTCTTGGACGAAGAAAATTATTTTCTCAATATCCCAAGAAATTAATTCCTTGTTTGAAGAAATTTAATGTCCTTAGACAAAGGAAAGCTGGTTACTTGAAACAAATAAAAAAAAAACTAGTTTCAAGAATATCATGTATTTAATTCGAACTTATGAGAACTTTGAATTGAGAAAAAATAAATTTGATATAAACCAGGCCTCTCCTTAAAATAAATGCAAGCGAGCTTAATATTAGTTGTCGTTTTCTAGTGTAAACATCTAATACCTTTAAATCAAACGTTATTTTATTAAATATGAAAACGGTACTTACTTGAACTTAAGGATTCCTTTCTTTAAATCAAGAAACAAAAATGGTGTTTTTATTCTTAAAGTTATAGCACATTAGCCCGTCGCAGCACGGCACGGTGCGCCCCATCACAAAACCAATAGCATTGCGTTGAGCTATGTATGCTGGTACAATGGGCGCTTGTTCATTCATTTGCACTGTTTTAATTCTATCCGTTTTTTTGACGGGGCGCACCGTGCTGTTTTGTGACGGACTAATGTGCGATAACCTTTAGTCTAGTACTGTTGGTTGCAAAAAACTGATTAAAGTTTCGTCAAAAATAACTGAATTGTTGGTTATTCTGAAAAAGCCAGCAGCATGACGAAATGTTACTCAATTGTTTGCAAACAGCAAGACCAAACCCAATACATTATTATAATTTTAGTTATGCTCGCAGAGGACCCTATGCAGGATTAGTTGCTTGATAATAATTTTCGTTGGCTAAATATACATATTTGTATCTTACTTATAATATACGTTGTTTCTTACATAGGATTTGCATTGTTACCATATAACACCACATACTTTAAGGTAAAAACTCGAAATAAATTACAAGTATACATAGTTAACATATTAATAAAATTAGTTTATTTAAATTTTATTTTGTGAATTGTTAAATCATAGGTAAGGAAAAAAATATAAATCGAATAACTTTACAACTAAAAAGTATTTATTTAGATACTACATTATTTACAGAATGGTTTTTTTAAGAATAATTCTTAGGTTATGTTAACATACAAAACGAAGCGAACTCTTCTTCTAATAGATACAAATTAATACTACATCGTGGCAACTATTTCTACAATTACTAGACTTGTAAGGGATTACATATTCATGCATACTGAAATCAATTATTAACCTTTTTTTATTGCGGTTTCTATCTCTGCGCCAATGCTACATCACTCAAAATGGCCTTTATATTGAAGTCGAATATAAAATTGTTCTTCAAACATATCTATTTATAAAAATATCCGTAACTATATATGCATATTTTTTTTATTTACTAGTATATATATGCATTATATTATAACAATACTTACCGTTATTCAAACCACTGTAAACAGGTGACAAACAGATTTAGGTAACGCACAGGGCAAATATTATCGAAATACTGCGAAATATCTAATACCGAATGCAAACTCGATCGTACTGGATAAAACCAAGTTTCAACGTATATCAACTCCTCCACATTCCAACTTTTTTTTCTATTCTGAATACAAGAAACTTATGTTACTTGCATCAAGGAAATATCACTCAATATTAGAAAAATCGTAAGAGAGTGAATTATTCCTTATAAAAATTATATGTACTTGTTTTAAGAGAGATAACATTTGCCACAAATAAATTTTGTTTTGATATTAGTAAAATTTCAAGAAAATAATTTATTATATTTAAGGACACCTATTAACTCGGATCTAGTAAATTCTCTAAAATAAAGAAAATACTATCTTACATTTAGTAAAAATGTGTAAGAACACAGATGTACTTGACAATAGAAACCTTTTTTCTGTGCGTACGGGAAAATTAAATCCCTTGATTAACAGATCTAGTAGGTTTTTATGGTTCTGACGTTATCCTTAGGCCCGGCAATCAAAATAAGTTTAAATTTTAACGAGTTTGATACCGCGAGATTAGATTCATTTATCTGTGGCCGAGGAAACTGTTTCACCAAAGTGAAATCTCCAACTTCAGGGTATCTGCACCTGAAACTTTAATCGGCTATGCGTTAGTTGCTTTGTGCTTTTTCCGACTTAATTAAAACTTCCATGTTTATATTAATAATCCGCCAGGGTGGAACCACTTTTTTTTGTTCTTAAACAAATTAAGTGGCCTTCAATCTTAATTCCGCAGCGCGAATGCCGCATAATCATACTCATGACCGCTTGAAATGGAAGATAAATTTCTTCCACTTTTTTGTTTGAATGAACTAACCTATAAGAGAAATATAAAAAATTGTCTTCCATTTTAGGGGATACCTAATATTTCTATTTATGGAGAAACACAAAGTAGTTTATGGTTGCCTGAAACAATTATGCAAATAAACAAATAAATTACGTGCCCAAAAAAACACCTCGAAGGAGATCAGTCACAAAGATGCAATCTGTATTTAAAGTAAAAGTAAGATTAAAAGATTTCTATGAAGCATTAGTGATAACCAAAAGAAAAACATCGAAAGAAAATGCCTAAACTATCTGTTCGTTCGTGCAATAAATTGCTAATCATTGAACTAACGAAGAAGGTATCCTTCTATATTTTATTGCGTTCATATCGTGAATAATTTTATGAAAATTTTACATAAAAATAACAATACTTTCACATTATTAACAAAATTATTTATTGAACTTATGAAAATATACTTACCATAAGATATATCTCAATAAACCAAATTCAAATTTCCCGCAATTATATTTGGTAACTTCAACTTAAATGTATTCAAATAACTATTAACCTAATACAAAATCGTAGGAAATTACATGCTTGAATGTTGAAGTTACTAAATATAATTGAAGGAAATTTGAATTTGGTTTACTGGGATTGTTATAATAACGAAAACTAATTTATTTCACTGATGAATCTTCCTATTACTTAACCAATGATTGTAACTTCAAGTTAAATGTATTGAAATAACTATTAATCTAATACAAAATCGTAGGAAATTACATGCTTGAATGTTGAAGTTACTAAAAATAATTAAGGGAAATTTGAATTTGATTTACTGGGATTGTTATAATACTATTTAACTGTCTTAACTTAGTTAATAAATTTCTCCTTGGAACGAGGAATTTTTCCCTCTCACAACTTAAAACTTCACTTATTAAACCTGTTTATAGGAAAAAGGGAGAAAAGAACAATCTTAATAACTACCGCCCCATTAGCTTGTTGAATGTCTTTTCAAAGATCTATGAAATCGTGGTAAGAGACAAATTATTAAATTTCTTTCAAAAAAATAATGTATTTAATATAAATCAACATGGTTCCTACCCTCTCGAGCACTGATACTGCCTTAAATAATATCGCGAAGAAAGTTTACTCTAGTATTGATCAGTCCCTAATTTGTGTAAATTTGTCAATTGACCTTCAGAAGGCTTTTGACTGCGTGAACCACTCAATATTGTCACATAAGCTAAATAAATATGGTGTTAGGGGGATTGCAAACGACTGGGTTGTAAGTTATTTAAGCAATCGCATACAAAAAGTCAGCTGCAATAATGTCACTTCAAAGGCTCTAAGTAATGGGACGGGGATTGCGCAAGGTTCCATTCTCGGGCCTATGTTGTTTCTAATTTATATTAACGATTTGCCAAACTTTATAAACATCGGGGACGCAATCTTGTATGCTGATGATATTAATATTGTTTTAACATGTAATAACTTTGCGAGTCTACTTTAAATTCTGTGGAGAATTGGTCAAAACTAAATAAAATCTTAATAAAACATAGTAAAACGTCCATTTCTACCCTTTAAAAATGCAACTTCACTGATACCTAATGATCCTTTCGGCAACGGCTTAATAACTACTAGTACTGCGACCAAGATACTCGGGATTATTTTTGATTCCAATATGGAGTGGGGAGATCATGTTGATTATATCTGCAGTCAACTACCACGAACGTGTTATGCCTTATACCATTTAAAACAAAGTTGCAGTTTAAGTACTCTGCGTTCTATATATTATGCTGAGTTTTTTTCTAGACTTAGGTATGTGGTGCTTTACTGGGGCTCTTCTAGCAGTGCCCAAAGGATTTTTATTCTGCAAAAACGTGCTCTACGTATTTTGTACAGTTTGAAACCTAGAGACTCATGTAGGGCTATTTTTAGGAATGAAAGATATCTCACCTTTTATGATATTTACATCCTTGAAGTATTGAGCTTTGTGTATAAAAATATAGAGGATTTTAAAACTCATACTAACCACGAGTACGGTACAAGATCTTTCTGTTCATTCATTCATTCATTCAAGTTAGGGTAGGCACTCGATGTCCGGGCACTTGAGCTTGATGCTCATTGTACCATCCCTATTGATTCTCTTATTTCCACTCGAGCAGCTTGGTGTGCTCTATAAAGCCCAGTATCTTACCCAGTGGAAACTTGAGGACCTTCGAGGGCTCCAATAGATCTCTCCGCGAAATATTTCTGCCTGAGTACTTTAGTTCTCACATGTGCAGATTACATGTAAACTCGTTTCCTCCTGTAGTTCGCATCTTCTACACCACGGTTCGCTTACACGGCCTGTGTTGTATAGATGCTTTTTCAGAGGACAGTATCCAGTTACCAACCCAGTAATGGTTTTAACTTCTTTCTTACTCCAGGTCAACTCCATACCAAAACGCTGATAGGGGATGGTAGTTTCTCTGATAACCTACTCAAGCGCAGTAAGAAAGAAGTTAAAACCATTACTGGGTTGGTAACTGGACACTGCCTCTGAAAAAGCATCTATATAAACACAGGCCGTGTAAGCGAACCGTGGTGTAGAAGATGCGAACTACAGGAGGAAACGAGTTTACATGTAATCTGCACATGTGAGGAACTGAAGGTACTCAGGCAGGAATATTTCGGGAGAGGTCTATTGGAGCCCTCGAAGGTCCTCAAGTTTCCACTGGGCAAGATACTGGGCTTTATAGAGAACACTAAGCTGCTCGATTGGAATAAGAGAATCAATAGGGATGGTACAATGAGCACCAAGCTCAAGTGCCCAGACATCAAGTGCCCGCCCTAACTTGAATGAATGAATGAATGAATGAATGAAGCCCAAAGCTCATGGACTGCGAAGAATCTACGCAAAGTGTGTATTAGAGAAACGAGAAGTCGATGCTGATACTTCAAAAATTTTCTTTTTTCTCTGATGAGGCATATTTCCAACTTTGTGAATGTGTTAATGAACAAAATTTTGCCGCATATGGGGTGAAGAAAATCGCCTCGTAATACACGAGACCACCATTGGATGCCCAAACAACGATGGTGTGATATGTGTATTATGATCAGGGGACGAAATTGGGGAAAAAATAATGATACCCAGACAGTAACAGTCAAAAATGCGCACTTATGGATGTATGTTAAACGATTGTTTTTGGCAAGAAAGTCAAAGAGAATGATATTGAGGACAAGATGTACTTGCCACACACCGCGCAAAAGTTTAGTGGTTAGGTTATTTCACGTAGGGGTGATCAGTCAACTGGCCATCAAGATCATGAGATTTAACACCATATTGTATTCTTTTTTTTTTTTTTTTGAAGAACCGAGTCTACATCAACAAACCTGCAATATGACTATTTTGGCAAACATCTACAATATCACAAAAATCTCTGTAAGAGATGAGAGTCGGAACATTAAGAGACTGCTTACCATCCAACTTGCAAAGCTGCAGGAACATCACTTAAGGCGAATCTGGACCGCCTTTTAATGAGATTCTCTTCCAGGAGATGGCGCGGATCTTTTTCCGCTGTTTTTAGACATACCAATCAAAATATTTTAAATTTGATAAAGAGATTGTTTTGAAAACAGTATTTAAAATTGCGCCAACGTTTTATTTTTTTAAATTTTCTTTTTTTAAATTTTTTGTTTGGTTCTATTTGGCCTCCAAAAAGGAAAAATAAAAAAGTGGTCAAGGGCGACGGTTCAGCGGTCCTTACTAATACTAAAACATTTTTTTCATCTCTTTCTGATAGCAAATAGTGTCCGAAAGAGGAAAATGCGTTTTCTCTTTGATCTCGTCCGCCGGGACAACCATAACTAGGACGGTAGCATACTCGTCGTATTGAGGGCGCTACAGAAATGATAGCTATTTTCAAAACATTAGTTAGTATGTCATATGAACTTGAATGTATGGGGTAACACTATATCATATGGTTTTTTTAGAAAAATCAAAATTAAAATGCAAATTAATAAGATATTATCAATAATTTTATTTGATTTACTAGGCTACAAAGAATACTATTAAATCGGAAATACATAATTATAGCACTGATAATATAATCCGTATTCCGTACTATGAATCAGTAGAATCAGTGACTTATTTTGTAAATTGAGTAACTGCTGTTTTCCGAAAACTGGATTATCTCGAGGTATGCACAAACATGAAGAGCATTTGTAGAACACGTGATTGCAGGAATAAACCTCAAGCGATAGTCAGATCGAAGAGAAAGATACCTCGTGTCTTTTTGAATGGTATGAATTGTTTGCCTTTTATATTACATGTGCCCAAACTCAATTGCTAAGGTTGTCTAGAGTATTCGCTACGTTTCATTGAGTGTTATTCTATACCTGTATCTATGATTTTACAATACAACTTCCTATAGGGTAACTTGTGATAAATGAGTCAGGATGCCACACACTGTAACAAACATACAAACCTCACTCAACACCCACACACAGACATCGCACACCTGTAGTCAAGTACCTCTAAAGTTTTTTCTCTGGAACTGACTTAGCACTGCAGTTATTCTATGAAGAATATTTACTTTCTTACAAGTAGCAAACCGCATTATCTAAAAATGGATAAAAGATACTCGTCAAAAGGCGAAAGCATCTTCATATCAGCGCGAAAAGAAAAAAGGCTTTAATATTCTATTGTACAAAATGTAAGTTCCATGTCTACTTACCTAGACATTTTATTACTTTGTCATTGCGTATTTCAGTGCGCCAAAATACAAAAATAATTCTAGGGCGGTCAATATAAATGACTATGATACAGGGTATGTAATCTAAGCAGATATAAAAGAAATTTTACCCAGTCAAAAAAATGGCTGTATGCATTTTTTTATTTGCATGTTATTGATGTTCTGTTTCGTAATGCCATTGGCATCAAGGAAATTATTGATGTGGTTTAGTATTTATAATTATGACTCGTTAATAAAAAATACATTATCTATTATTACATTTACGCATTTTAAGAATTTCCCACTTATTTAAAACATAGGTAGGAAGTAGGTTGGGTTGTGTAAAATACACAAAAAGACAGTACTGAAAGCAGAATTGAATATCCTTATATTTATGTCTTACGTGATTGCCATAGAGACATCTGTACGTAGATACGTCTCAAAACAAATATCGGTCTGTGCGTTAGGTTACGATAGAAGCCGGCGGCCTGTCGACATTTGATGGAAAAAAGAAAAATGAATATTTCTGTTTCGGGCGTTATTATTAGTCCAAATTCAAAAATTAAAAAAGTTTTGTCATTAAGACATTGGTCTTCACATGCGCCGTTGAGCCGTTTTTAGAAATTGTTTTTAATAACAAACTTACGACATTTAAAAATTTAAATACATAGAAAATAAAAAAATTAAAACGTTGGCGCAAATTCAAACATTATTTTAAGACAAATACAGTTTAAAATTTCAAATTCGGTCGTATTGTTTTCCCAAAAAGCGCGGAATACTTTTCCGATATATTTATCTCTGTCGCACACTTGGACGTCCAGATTTGCCTAAACTTCACTATTTGCTTCTAGATATGCCCCTGTATCTGCAAAGCTGTCATTTTTTAGTAACAAAGCACTTTTAAAAGCCCGCAAATTGCATTCACACCACCGATCGTGCTGTATTAACTGTCAGATCGTTCATTCTTAGAATTATATGAGAGTAGTTCTGCTATCACAAAAAAAAAATAATCATCCGACTATAATTAAATCTTCTGGAAAGTTTCGCTATACCACAGAAACTCCACTTCATCTCCCTCGCCAACTGGTTACCATCGACGAAACCCGATTTCTGTACATACTTTCCCCCTATTGTAACGTAATGAATTGACAAATACTCAACTTTTGATATTTATAATCCGTTTCCCGTCCAAATGAATTAACGATCCCCGACAAATTTGGCCCGCCTTTAACTTTCTACATTACAGATTTTAATTGAGTTTTCTTAACACAAATGAAAACTTATTAGTAGCCGCCGTAGAAATGTAAGCAAATAAAAGGATAAATCCCGCGGCGAACAGGAAAAAAAAATTAATTGAATGAAATAGAAACAGCGCCCCACAAAAAGATTTAGTTCGCTTTAATTAAATCCTTAATGTTAGCTGCGAATTCTATATTGTATATATTTTCGTGGCGTATAAAAGAAGTGTCCGTCGGACGCGAATCCGACGGAGTATTAAAAACATATTTGTTCCATCCATCGAAGGTTTATAATGCGAGAACGATATTCTTTCTGGTATAGCTGCACCGATAACGTAGAAAAAATATTATCATTCCGACGCCTCTGGACCCCTCACCTGCCTACTGTTGTCTCACCTTCGGATGGGGGACCGGGAGATATTATCCTTGTGCTTGTAGGAATGCAATATGCCACTACGTAAATCTAGAGGAGGTCATAAAAACAATATTAACCCCTCATGTACCACTCCAGGAGGTCCAAATAAAATTATACATCGCATTAAGTTGGAAATTTGCTAAAATCCACCTTAATGATAACGTTTTGCTTCCTGCAGGGATAGATATTGCCTCTAACAAAAAAAAAGCGTTTAACTCGCGATTCCGCTGAAGCAAAAAAAATAAAATAAAATAAAGGAAGCACAGGAAATAACAATTGCGGAACTATCGCGAGGGTTCTGTCTCCCTATTCCCCATATAATGGGTTGCATATCTCGTGTCCTTGAGCCAAGCGTAAAGGTCGATTAACGTCTACGACGGCAAGAGAAATTGGACTTAAATTGCTGCACATTTCTTAACTGTAGGGAATCCTAGCGGGTTGGATGTTTTACACCAACTCTTCGGACACATAAATGAGATGTACTCACTAGATTTACTCTACCTTAGATAATACATTCCGAGGGTTACATTTATTAAAATTAAGTTTAAATAGGTGATCATATGTTAACTGACGCAAGGGAAAGATATTTGCGCATTCCATTTAATAAGGCCAGACTCATTTTGATTGTTGTAGAAAATAATTTAACATTCTGTTTTTTTTAAGCTTTTACATGGAGAAAAATACTAGACGTGATATCAATAATCTACATTCATTGGGCGAATTTTCACCGAGAGAACGGAATGTGTCATTGTTATGATAAAATATAATTTACAATCATTGGTTAAGTAATAACAAGATTCATCAGTGAAATAAATTAGTTTTCGTTATAATAATAATAACAATAATAATAACTTTATTTCACTGTAAGCAATAAGTACAAGAAAACGTCAACAGCAGCAAAGAAACAAAACTAACAGAGCTAAATAGTTAGGGCCGAACAGCAGCCAATTTATAATATATAACTCATAACTTTGACAAAAATTCATAGTAATCATTAACACAATAACAATTTATGTTTAAAAGTAAGTTTTTAACACGATTTTTAAATCTACCAAATTGTGTTATTGCTTTTATATTTGGTAGAACATTGAAAAGCTTACAACCGACAAATTGTACACTTTTTTGAAAGATTGATTTTTTTATGTGAAGGAGGAAGTAAATAACAGAAAGATCAAAAGGGGGCTACATGAGGAGGAAAATTAATATAATGACTGACAGCCAGGCTGTCATTAAGGCAGTCTCAAACCCTGTAACTAGGTCAAAACTAGTTAGGGACTGCAAACAATCCCTCAATGCACTGGCACGAGACAACACGGTGTCTCTGATTTGGGTGCCGGGACATGAGGATATAAAGGGCAACGTAATAGCCGATGAACTAGCCAAGGAGGGCTCTAAGAGACACTTCATGGGTCCAGAGCCCGCATGTGGGATTACTAAAGATTCCGCAAGAAGGGATCTGGACCTGGTTAGATAAAGAAAGTACAAAGAAATGTAGGAAAAGTACAAAGAAATGGAGGAGCGGAATCCTTAGTAATCCCACATACGGGCTGTGGACCCATGAAGTGTCTCTTGGAGCACTCCTTGGCTAGTTCATCGGCTATTACGTTGCCCTTTATATCCTCATGTCCCGGCACCTAAATCAGAGACACCGTGTTATCTCGTGCCAGTGCATTGAGGGATTGTTTGCAGTCCCTAACGAGCTTTGGGCTTCAATTCTTGTTTAAATAATTTCATAGAGATTTAAGTGCAAATCCTCATGCAAAATGCGCCAAAGAGAGCCATAATAAAGCTCCAAAAACCTTGATAATTCTTAACCTTCAGCCACATAATCACTCACAGCAGTAATATTCTCGGCTCGCTACGATGAAGCGCCCCTAATAGCCATTCCCCGTCAAAATTTTTAGTGATTTCAACGTAAAGACTTTAAAATAACTATTGATATAATAGAAAATGGTGGGTAATTTTATGTTTCGAAGTTGAAGTTACTAAGAATAATTGCGGGAAATTTAAATTTAGTTATTATAGGCATGGCCTATGCTTCCGATTTTTTAAAAATATTTCACTACGTAACGAACTGTTCATTCATTAGGACGATTGAATTCATCATAATCATCCGCAAAAGTCGATACACTGCTCACCCGGAATTGAGCTATGGTGTTAAGTGCTTTTTAAATAGTTTTGATTTAAATTAACATTAAATGTGTCAAAACACACGGCTTTAATGAAAATTATCTAATTTAGAATGTAGGTCAATATAGAAAACTCGAAGTGGATCACTTATTATGCATATTTGTATATTATTACATAAAATCAAGTTGCAATTTCTACATGTTGTTTGCGGTATGTGGTATGTGCATTTGGTGGAAAAATCAGGGGCGCTCCCATAGGTATAAAAAAAAAACCTACTAAAGTATTTACATATACTTTTGGCTTAATTGGGGGATGTCTAGGATCGTTAAAAAGTATAGTTAATCACTAACAACATCTACTGTAACATACTATAGTATAGGAACTCAAAAAAATATATCACAGAACTTAGCATAAGCGATTCCTAGTTATTTACCCGAAAGCTATAAACATTACAAAGTTAAGTTGAGAAAATATGTAATATAATAGAGCATTTTGACAGTAAAGTTGTATAGAAAACGCTGTGCTGCTACTAATTTTATAACAACGATTGGATGTGAGTATTGATTTAGACATTGCAGTAAAGTAGTGTAAGATCAGGACAATCCCTCTATGCACTTTCTACATAGTACAAAATAACATAAATGATCTTTTACTGAATCAGCAGCGACTTACACATTGCACCGCTCATTTTTATCTAGATGTTCGATTTCGAATATCCAAAAGCAGATCCATGTCGTCTTCGCAGTACTACCAACCGATGTTCGTGACTGTGTATTGAACTTATGATAAACTTCGAAAAGAAGTATTGCTTGTTGTTTTTTTTTTTTTTTTATGCACGGAAACTCACTGAAATTGCTTATTGGTTTCCGACAACTTTAATATGAGCGGAAATATTTCTCTCAAGATTTGAATAAAAATCGAAGAGATATCAAATTAATAATAGAGATATCGTACACATATTTGATAGTGATGTTACAAAAGCCCAGGATGTGAAGAAATCCTTCCGGTTCACTGTGCAAATACCGGAAAAGGACATAAATGACAGCATATTGTGTAGAGTTTCCAACGACACGTACGTCACACAGATTACTTTTATCTATAGATATTGGATTCCAAATATACAGTGCGAGTGGCTCCTGTTCTACACTCTGTTGTCTGCTCCGTGACTACGGGTTCAAGTTTGTAATTAATAGCAGGGCGATCAAACCGGGCTGGGTCAAATAAAAGAATAAAATTGTATTGTATTTTACTTGACGGAATTATTATTGTTGGGATGATATGGACACTCTTTATACAAATGTTATTTTTTCCTTTTACCCTTTCTAAATTAATTGGATAATGGAGTTTTTAATGAACAATAATTACGGACGAATATATTTTATTCCATCTTCAGTTTTATATTTATAAACTGTTGGTGAAAAACTGAAAATATATTTCAAACCGTGAAAAAAAAAATTGTGTAATTATGGTTGAATGTTGAGGGAATATTTGTAAACCTTTGACACAACATATTTTTGTAATGTTGTATACCTTAGACACCGCGATATAAAAAGTGCGTGTGGCTGTGAAATTTTAAGATTTTAAGATTAAAGATGATTGGATTACCATCAAGCAATGATGCGTGTCATGCATGTAATCAAAGTAAGACTGTCAGACAGCGTTTTCAAGGTACAACTAAGACGTCAAAACAAATTGGCAAGGGTATTCAGATATAGCAGGACCCGTAGACCCATCAACTTGCAGATGACCAAAGATATTACCAAATAACAGTAGATGATAACAAACTAAGGGATACAAGACAGAAATGATAATGGCGAGGAATTTACTTCAGAATATTTCCAATTTTTTTATAGATCGGAAAAGTATAAGTATTCCCTAATAGCCAAATTTAAATTTCCCGCAATTATTCTTAGTAACTTCAACTTTAAAACATTAAATTACCCACCATTATGTATTACAACAATGGTTATTTTAATGCCTTTACGTTGAAATCACTAAAAAAAATTGTGGAGAATTTAAATTTGGCTATTAGGGTTGAAGTAAATACTGGATGCCATATAGCCAGCAGCAAAATGGAATATCGGAAAGGTTAAATAGAACTTTAATGGATAAGGTATGAATAAAGTTTGTGGAAACAGGGCTACCCAAATATGTTCGGCATAGATTTCCCACAAAACAAATTATGGTATTCCACCAGCAGGAAGATGGTATGGGACAAAATTGAGAACCTTATGGACCCAATGGACCGTAATACTTCTCGAACAAAGTAAATTAAAACACAGATAGAGAGAGAGAGAAACTGACAACAGTTGGATACTGTGCCGGAGCTATATATAGATCGTGGAATAGTGACATCCAGGGATGTAATTTTTGATGAGGGCAATGCTAAATTCGCTGAAAGTAATGACGCACATACAAAAATACAACAAATAGAAGAAGGGCTTATAAAAACAAGCGGATCTATATTGCTACAAACAGCCAGAGGCGATACTGAGGGAACCAGAGTGAACCCCAAAAGATGCAATCAAGGCTGGTTTGGGAATGTATTCGAGAACTGAATAGTCTGACGGATCGCTAAAATAAAGTTATTTTGCTGTGGGTACATTCAGCAATCGAAGGAAACGGAAAAGCCGATGAGTTAGCAAGGAAGTTACCATCTGCTTCATATATAGGCCGAGAACTTGTTCTAAGAGTATCTAAAAACACAGCATGAGAGCAGGTGAGAAGTTGGGTCAAAGAGCTGGAATAATACAACCAGGCATGATAAGACCTTGTAAGTAAGGGACCATCAAAAAAGAAGACTGAAGAACTACTGCAGTCAGGCAGGTATCATCTTTGTATCGTAATACGACATTGCACACTGAAAGAACATCTATAGAAAATTGGGATCAATACTGGAGATACAAACTGTAGAGGACAGACATTCTATGTCAATGCAAGGCAGTGGACACAAGAAGATTTTTGGCAATTTTTGGCAAGCCAAAAATGAATCCAGAGGATTGCTTCGATCAACCAGCCAGAGACCGGTTCAGACTAGTATTAGGCACTAGGAGGGAGAAGACAAACTGAAAACCCCGATGTAAAATACACAGAGATTCAAAATGATTGTCAATTCCGCTCCTATAGATAGTAACAGGGTGTAGGTATATGCGCGTGTTTGTAATGAAGGTTTGAACTAAGTCAGGGTTGGAACATAAGAAAGTAAACGGATCTGTCATAAACAAGGAAAAAGTAACCTATATTTGAATTCGCATTATATAAACGACTATGGATTGGTGTTTCTGCTTGTAAAAATGAAATGTAATTAATTTAACTTTACTAAATTATGATTTTATTATTCAGTACTAACTGGTGTTTAACTAAATTTATTTATTACTTTAAATTATAACATACAATTAATATAATTATTAAGTGACAAAACTGCATCTCTCAGTTCTTCTATGGTATGCATGTAGTTTCTATAGAATCTATTTTTTAGATAGCCAAACATGAAGTAATCTAATGGGGGTTAGACCAGGCGATCTTGGTGGCCATCTTTGTGCTCTAACGACCCTGCCAGCAAAAAACTGTTGAAGATATTGGCAGGTTTGTCGAGTAGTATGTGCTGGAGCATTATCGTGCTGAAAATAACCTGCTTCAAGCTCATTTTCTTGTAACTCTGCAATAAACAATTCAAACATCTGTTGGTAACGTTGGGCTGTTACAGTTTCCTCGAAGAAAATTGGCCCTATTATTCGTTGCCTGGACATAGCTAACTAAACTCCAACTTTTATGGGATGCAATTGCGTTTCTTGAAATTCGTGTGGATTTTCTGCAGACCAGATACGATAGTTTTGTGAATTGATATAGTCTGTTAGATAAAACCAGGCTTCATCCGAGAAAAATGATTTGTTTAGCAAGTCATCGTCCCTTAAATTGTTATTAAACCAATGACAATATTCCAATCGCCTATCGTGATCTAATGGTAATAATTCCTGTACCGTAGAAACTTTATAGGGATGAAAATGTAACTTTCTTTTGACAGCTCATTGCGCTGAAGTGTATGATAAGCCTATAAAATTATAAAATGTAATAAACTATTTCACTTAATGTTAATATTGATTTTTTACCTGTTTGTTGAGCTGATTACCACAGATAAATTCCCTTATTTTCTTACAGTATTCAGAAATGCTATTGTTGGTGATATTAGATGTAAATATAAACTATTTGAAAAAAATTATAAAGATAAATAATCGAAAGATACTACAACACGCACGCCAATGTCGCTAAATGTCAAGAAAATTCATTTAATGTATGAAATTTATATGTAGCTAACTTCGCTCATTAAATTGGTAATAAGTATAGATAAATTTTTCCGGAAAACAGTTTTTCTTCTTACGACAATCATTTTGAATCTCATAGTAGATATTCCTTAGAAGAGGCAAAAATACCTGGGGTTATCTTCAATGGTATTTCCGATCACTCTGTGCAGGAACTTGTTATTTCCTCATTAATTTCTATTACAAAAAAGGAGTATCCTATCGCTAGTGAACTTAGACCTCAAATTAATCAAAACACTATCAATAATCTGAAGTGCAAATTGCCGGCTGAAGACTGGACTAAGGTTATATCTTTAATTATAACTATTCAATCAGCAGTCCACTAGTTGAACAGGCTCAGGTGAGCAGCCAAAATAGTAAATACATACGTATTCCAGCCCAGAATTTAAAACATTTGTATAAATTAACACTGAATGGTGAGGCTGATGCAATTAGTTATTACATCAAATAGGTATAAACGTGTATACTCTGAGATGTTATTAAAAGTACCAAATTATATAATAATAATCAATTTGTAAATAATACCACGAATAAGTCAAAAGCGGAGCATTATAAATTCTAATTCAAACAAGAGAAAAACTCACATTACCAAAATAGATACAGGTCTAGGTAGTTTGAGCTCCAACAATAAGTATTTTAACACTTTGGCAAATGAGTTTACTTCTGTAGTCACTGATTCATACTGCGCAGATACTATGACTTTGAGAATGCAACTAAAATCATTTTTTTCTGTATCCGTTTACGGAGGCAGAAATAATCGTGGTAGTTAGGAACTTTAAGAACTCATTTTCATCGGGATATGATGGCATTAATGCTTACACTTAGTAGGGGTGCACCGCTGAAATAGCTTTGCCCTTTCAGAAATTATTAATATACTTCATTTACTATAACAGACGAGGTACGTCATTACTTGCAAATTAGGGCCATGCAATACCATATTATTAAAATAACCAACTAACATATAATTTATCCATGTTCGATTAAAGATATTATGTTGGTGCCTATTGCTTTTCAAATTGCATGCTTGGCACATTTTCCCAATGTATTCCCACCAATTTAGTTATTGCTGTCAACTGACAAAGGGTTATATTCTGGATTTGCAGTAAAGTGTGGAAATTTGCGTTTATACTTGGTATATATTTATTTAAAATAAGTAGTTATTACAACTAAACCATACCGAAACCATTGTGTAAACATTCGAAGGAGTTAATAGTTTCGCTAATTGTGTATTTCGATGCAGAACGCGAGAACAACGGGCCATTACTCCTGTTAGCTTTCGTGCGAGGAGTATAAAATCCATATATTTTTAATGTCATATTCTTTACAGTATTTCGTTTTTAGAGAGTAACGAGTATTCTAATCATTCATGTTGCAAACATAAGCAAAATTTCATTCATCAGTAAAGGAATTACATCCACTAACCCAAAACGAAAATGCATATGAAATAGATGTTGTAAAAATTGATTATTCTACTCATTGTTAATGTGCTATTGGAAACACAATTTATGGCATGTATGAAAACAGTGAGTATATACAAATATTGTTTACAGAAGTGGTTCTTTCACATACATTTTTCAGACTAACATAACACATTGAACATTTTGAACGATGCTCTTAAAGAAAAAGTCATTTCTATGGTTGAAACACATTGTTGTGGTAGATATTATTTGTTCTCAAAGAAAAGGAAGTTTGTTACGAACGATGGATAATAATATGGCAGATCGGAGATGCATACATTGTATAAAGCGGATTGAATTAAATTAGTCCGGAAATTTGACGTACTTGGTGTACAACATATTGGAAACGAAATTCAGAAGTAAATCAGAGGGACTGGTTTGGATAGAGTAGAAACTTGCATACTAATCGTTACTGTGAATACTTTAAGCGATAATAGTCCTGATTAAATTTATTGTACTCACTTGTGCTTTTTTCTTATTTTTTCCAGTGCTATGATTAACATACTTTAAATCCTGATTTTCAAAAAGAATTATCACTATCTAATATTAACGGTAAATGTTATTTTTAAGAGTTTGTTTATTCACCTGTCAAAAGTGTTTGACAGTTAAATAACCTAACGGTTTGTTTACGTTTTGACGAACAGAAAATTTGCAACACGGTCGTGACGTCATAGCAAACTGACTCACGTAGTACCTCGTCTGTTATAGTAAATGAATTATAACTCATTCTTCAATGGTTCTTTCATTGAGGAGTTGAAAGCCGATCACCACTTCTCCTTATTCGAGGCAACGTGACAGCTACGCCTTACGTTGATGATGTCCTACAAACCGTTATCTATTTTCTCCATATGTATCATTATTTTGTAATTCCTTTCCACCACTCATTATCTCGTGGATTTCATCCATTCCTGTGGCTTTTTCCTTGTTTAAAGTGATTTACTACCTCTTCTATATAGAATTGCTTTTATGGCTTTTTGAAATTGCAGACAGAAAATATCTTGGTAACTTGATAATTAATACCTCGAAGATGGAAGATAGAATTCTTGGGGCATGCGTCAAGACCCTACCTAATCCTACGTTCGAATATTTGTTATTACCAAAGTTCCGATTTGAATTTTGCCAAATCGATCCTCCACACGTTCCACCAGCCGCCTTTAAGGCCCGTGTAAACGACGTTACACTTCCTGTACTACTCTACCCGCCGCTCATACGTTCGCTTGTCGTGGTGGTAAAAAATGCCCGGATATTCCCCGTTTAATTAAATCCCAGTCGTTGCTCGATTACACGGCACCTTAAAATAAAATTAAATTTGACCCGATTTGATAACTTCCCCGCGATTAAATCCCGAAGCTCCTCGGGCGCTGGTGATGTGGGGGGGGGGATGTTATTAAAAAAAATAATTCGTCTAATTACCACCCCCTGGAAAACGCGACGGGAGGGCGCCATCAAAACATCCGCCACTATATCCCGTCTCATCCCCGCCTGGGGCCGCGGGCCCTCATCACCCCGCCGCGCCGGCTCTCGCGCCGCCACTGTCGTGCCGATATTCGTCGCTTTAATGCGTTTCAGTGTTGTTCAAGGAGTGACAAATTCCTAATTGGAATTCCTGAGTTCCTAGCTTGGCCGAATCACTTTCTAATGACACTAGCGAGTCCTAACCTCCTCGTGCCACTGTGGGGTTGTGTTCCGTCTCTCGCTCTCTTCTCTCTCTCTCTCGCTTCGCTCTTTCACACCGGTTCCGCTTCTTTTTTGTTTGTGAAGGTCTCGATGATAATTTTAATTGACGTAGACTGGTGGAAAGAATTATGCGAACAGTACGAATTAAAGATTAATAAGTTAAAATTTGGGATGTTGAAAATGAAAGAACAAATAAATATTTTGCTTTTTTACTTAACCCGTTCTCTTATATATACCATGTGATTCAAAATGATTGTCGTAAAACAAAAAAAAACTGTTTTCCGGAAAAATTTATCTATACTTATTACCAATTTAATGAGCGAAGTTAGCTACATACAAATTTCATACATTCAATGAGTTTTCTTGACATTTAGCGAAATTGGCGTGCGTGTTTTATTTATTTATTTATTTATTTATTTATTTATATAAACATTGGGAATTACACAACAGGACTAAATGTCCCAATAACAGTGTAACATATACACATATTTCACAAATGCACATTGTATATACCTACATAGATAATATATAAAAATGTATCTTACTCAACTCACCACCACCACTTGTCCCATACAAAATTATAAATCTACATTATCGGAGCATATTCTTAGCCAAACGCAATGCACTTCCCATGCCGACGTGGAAAACGTCGATGGAACTAAAATTGTTTATATAATTTGTACAAAGTCTGTACAAAGGTGAATTCATGTAAGCAACTGTATTACATTTGTGTAAATAAAATGTAGACCCCAGTCTCGTACTGTAAGATGTCACATTAAAATTTATATTTTGGATGCAATAAAAGCTATCAATCTTATTATTTAGTAGTTTATAGAAGAACGCAAAATCTAAAAAAAATCTTCTATTAGCAAGAGACAATATCCCATATTCATTTAGACACCACTGGTACGACACTGAATTTCTATCAGGAAAAAATTTATAATTTAGATGCTTTACGAACCTGCGTTGAATCCTCTCAATTCTGTCTATATATATGTAATAACAAGGACTCCAAACGACTGAACCAAATTCAAGGCCACACTACGTATGAAAGTCGTATACAAAGTAATAATAGTGCTAACGTTTTTAAACTCACGAGATACACGAAAACACAAAACCTAGTAATCTAAATGCTTTTGAACCATGAAATCAATATGATAACGAAAAAGAAGTTTACTGTCTAAATATATACCTAATACTTAATACATTCAACTTTTTGTAAGCTAATACCATTAAGCATATACGAAAAATCCAGACCAGCTATATTTCGTGTAAAAGTGATTGCGTGGCATTTATTCACGTTTAAAGCCAACCTGTTCATTACACAGTAATTATAAAATTTATCTAAATCTTCTTGAAACAATTGGCAATCTTGAGATGTAACTATGGTGCATACAATTTAGCATCATCAGCGTATAACAAACAATGACAGAATTGGAAGACCTCGGCAAGATCGTTCACAAAAATACAAAAAAGGAGCGAGCCAAATGGCTACCTTGTGGGACCCCCGATGTGACCTCAAACGTTTAGATGTAAAATTATGAATAGCTACAGACTGAGTTCTTAAACTTATATACGATTCATCCACCTTAATAGTGAGCCATGTACACCGAAGTTCCAAGCTTAACAATCAAAAGACTATGATGAACCTTATCAAAATGCCTTGGAAAGTCGGTATAACACAGCGTCCACTTGTACTCTGTTGTCCATCGACGAAGACAGAAATGACACAAATTCAATAAGTTGGTAACCACAGATCTGCCACGAAAAAAACCATGCTGGGATGTACTATAATATAATTTTTACATTGGAAGAATAACAAATCGGTAATCAAGGACTCAAAAATTTTACCGAAGTGAGATAAAATAGAAATTGATAGTAATTGTCTATAGTTTTAATATCTGTTTTAGATTCATCTTTAAATATTGGTATAATATTAGTATGTTTCCAAATTGTAGGAAAGATACCGCTACTTAACGATTTGTTAAAAATAAAAGTAGTTTGTAGTATCTTTCGATTATTTTAACTTATAATTTTTTTTCAAACGATTTATATTTACATCTTAATATTCACCAACAATGTATTCTGAATACTGTAAGAAAATAATGGAATTTATCTGTGATAATTAGCTCAAAAACAGGTTAAAAAATCAATATTAACATTAAGTGAAATAGTTTATTACATTTTATAATTTTATAGGCTTATCATACACTTCAGCGCATTGAGCTGTCAAAAGAAAGTTACATTTTCATCCCATAAAGTTTCTACGGTACAGGATTATTACCATTAGATCACGATAGGCGATTGGAATATTGTCATTGGTTCAATAACAATTTAAGGGACTATGACTTGCTAAGCAAATCATTTTTCTCGGATGAAGCCTGTTTTTCTAACAGACTATATCAATTCACAAACTATTGTATTCTGGATCTGCAGAAAATCCACACGAATTTCGAGAACGCAATTGCATCCCGTAAAAGTTGGAGTTTGGTTGTTAGCTATGTCCAGGCAACGAATAATAGGGCCAATTTTCTTCGAGGAAACTTAACGCCCAACGTTACCAACAGATGTTTGAATGTTTTATTGCAGAGTTACAAGAAAATGAGCTTGAAGCAGGTTATTTTCAGCACGATAATGCTCCAGCACATACTGCTCGACAAACCGTGCCAATATCTTCAACAGTTTTTGCTTGACAGGGTCGTTAGAGCACAAAGATGGCCACAAGATCGCCTGATCTAACCCCATTAGATTTACTTCATGTTTGGCTATCTAAAAAAATAGGATCTGTAGAAACCACATGCATACCATAGAAGAACTGTGAGATGCAGTTTTGTTACTTAATAATTATTAACTAATGTATGTTATAATTTAAAGTAATAAATAAATTAGTTAAACACCAGTTAGTACTGAATTATTAAAATCATAATTTAGTAAAGTTAAATTAATTACATTTCATTTTTACAAGCAGACGCCCCAATCCATAGTCTTTATATAATGCGAGTTCCAAATATAGGTACGTTTCCTTATTTATGACAGATCCGTTTACTTTCTTGTGTTCCAACACTGACTTAGTTCAAACCTTCATTACAAACACGCGGCATATACCTACACCCTGTTACTATCTATAGGAGCGGAATTGACAATCATTTTGAATCTCTGTGTAAATAAGTTTAAACACCAGTTAGTACTGAATTGTAAAATCATAATTTAGTAAAGTTAAATTAATTACATTTCATTTTTACAAGCAGAAACACAAATCCATAGTCGTTTATATAATGCGAGTTCAAATATAGGTTACGTTTTCCTTATTTATGACAGATCCGTTTACTTTCTTATGTTCCAACATTGACTTAGTTCAAACCTTCATTACAAACACGCGGCATATACCTACACCCTGTTACTATCTATAGGAGCGGAATTGACAATCTTTTTGAATCTCATAGTATTACGGCGATGCAGCATGTGAGTCATATTTAAAAACTTGCACGTCTTTAATTATAACATTTTTTCTCTTGATATGTGTGTAAGTATGATATGGTCTCTAAACTTGCTCATTTCCAGCTTTTAGGCTTTTGCCTTTTACTTTTTTTATGTCCGAGCTAAAACCATCTGTAGTCGCTGTTCGTACATACATTAGTTAGCAAACCTTTTCCATACCCTCCTTTTTTTTTTTGTTTTAAAGTTTGGTAGGGAACCGCTGTGTGTTGTGTATGCATGAAAAAGGATGCTGTGTCTTCCGCCTTCATAGCCAACGAATCCGTTTGGTTAGCGGGCCTGCCTGCGCCGTAGTTGTTGAGGTGAAAGCAATTAAATGTTTGTTAATCTGGAAGAGTGCGTATACCGTTTGCCTGCCCGTTCCGTAGCGATGGGAACGGGGGATGGTTGCCCGGCTGTGCCGAGGAGAAAACGGAACAGCCAGAGAACATCAATCGGTGGGATTCGTTTGAAACGTACGGATTCCTAGTTTAAAGGTTGCTGCACATACATCAGTCTAATTAATAAATGGCCCGGCCGCGTACATAAGATGATTAAAGCTATCGCAATGTTTATACCCATGACCTTTGCCGGTGGGTGCGTGGATGGGGTGGCGGATAATTCCCCCAAGTCCGTCGGGGGGGCGGCCCATTCGCACTGTGTGCATACTGGAACAAGCTGAGACACATGATAATTGTAATTAGAACGCTTGTCCAACAATACAGGGCTCTGAAGTTAGCAGGCAACGCGGTATAATTGAATCAGAGCGACTGCCTGCTCTGTCGTTTTTAATTATTTAAATGAACGTTAAGTGCAATGCCGGGACCAACCTGATCCAAAACGATCCTCAAGTAGCAAAAAAAAAAAAAAAAAGAGGAAAGCATCACGCGGAAGGGTTGGCCATCGTCGATGTCCAGATTCCACTCATTAAAAATAATAACATGCCGCACGCTCGCGGCCTAACTCCACCAGTTAGCTAGAAACTATGTATTCATCTGAAGTATCAAGCATCGTGGATGAACGTAAAAATCGATGCACGACAAAGGGACATATATTAAAGAATGTGAGGGAACATTGGGAGCGAGATGGACATATATTCATTAACTCCGAGCGTTTGCATCAGCAAGGCCACTGTTAAGAATAATACAGATATACTGTGTGACAGAGCGAAAGGTCTTTTCTCAGAACTGCACCTATATCCAAATTATTATTTTTTTTCTCGTGAGTATGAGTTACCCATACATTCCTTGTTAGTTGCTTCCCAAACATCGTGCTAGTTGCTTTCCAGACATTGTGCTAATTGCCTCTTGTCTATCTGTATCTAATCCTTAATACTTTGCAAAAAAAACCTTCCATAACTTCGGAAAGAGGATTCACAATCAGATAGTATGAAACAAAATTTCAATTCAGAACTTTTGGCAATGTTCAAGAAGATTGAGTGGGGTCAGAATCGAAAAAAATCTATCGCTCGAAGTGATAACAGAATGACAATGCAGGACATATGAAGGCTTCAGGTTAGGTAAGTCTCCCGCATCGATTTCACATGCTCCTAGGCGCAACATTCTTGAGTTGCACGAAGCTATTCAATCTTAGGAGGATGACATGGGTGCTTCATCCCGTTTCCAATAAAATCTACATTCAGATTCCTTTGCTGATCCAAGCTTACTCAGATGTCTTTTTAGTCAATGATGGCTTGAAAGTATTATTGTTAATATGCGAATATTGTTTATACTCAGGTTGATGCGATTATGTAAACCTCTTCTGGTAATAGATTTCAGCCTGCCTCATTCTCTGGAGATTCTCCCAATAATTGAATTTTCTCTGCTCAGTTTTTTCAGTACTGTACTGCTACTTATTTCGCAAAAGGGTGCAAATCCTACGAAAGATATTCCAAGCATTTTTTTTTGCAATCCACGAATGGAATCCATGGAATCCACATGAGGGTTACTTTATTCCTTTTGCCTAACTCATTTAATTTCCCTAGGCATTCCCAGACCATCTTGGAATTGATTTCTTTGAGTTCAGCGCCTTGATAGCTGCTTGACTACCAGATATAATGATAATCTACTGCTTTTAGTAATTCCTATCAATACTGAGGTGAACGCATCTTTCAATAGCGTGTATTTCGCCAAGCTTTCGAAGTACTTAGTTCTAGCCCATATATTCCTTTTCCAGTTCCTCTGCCCGTTTTGGAGCATCAGATAATACCATTTCATGGCATTTCTATTCAAGTTTCAAGATGGTGTTATGATCCCACTCGCTCCTGTTACTGAGCTTTATGATGAAATTCCTTCACAAAGCTGAATTTTTTAACTATCATCCCGGGCATCCCTGGTTGACACCGCAGAATTGAGCTACACTGTTGAAATTTTAACACTTTTGATAATTAAATCGGAGAGTCCACATTGTTTTCGTGTCATTTGTCGAGAACTATAGAAATTTAAATTTACGAACAAATTAGTCAAGTATTGTCTATGCTAAGGGGTTATTTTGTCAACTAACACGTGGAAATATGATATACTTCTAGTCAATTTTTATTTGATTCAGACTAGACAAATTACTAGCTGTTTAACTAAATGAATGCGATCTATGATGATTTAACACCGTTTTTTAAACACAACGTCTTTTCAATATGCAACTCCTATTTAGTGCTATAATATTCTTTCTTAAGACTTTTTCTCATTATAAATATACAAACCACTCATTCAAAATTTGTTTTTCAACTAAACGTATAATTTTAAAATATTTTTGAGAACCATATTAAATTAAGTGAATTTTATCTATTTGATTCAAATTGAATTAATTCGTAAAATATGTTCCCAATACATCTTTAAGATGTTGAAATTTTTATGCCCACTGACTTAACGTTCAATAAACAAGGTTACACTTTGCAGGTAGTCACATTTGTGTTTGTGGATATGTAATAATACGCAGAAACAAACTCGAAAACAGTTGCAATGCAGTGTGCGTATAATGCAATACCGTATTAGATTAGTGGGTTTTCTATATTTCTATCGAGGAAACATTTTGATTGGTTGATGCTTCTGAATGTGTAGAAAAATATTAAATCCTCATATCGAACAAAGAATTCACACCAAATTCTAGTTATTTTCTCTTGCTAAACACAGTAGTCAATTCTCTGGCAAAGTGTGTAAAAATCAACACTAAAATATTTGACTAGCGCAAAATAACTCCAACACCGTAATATTTTCAAAGTGTAGTCTAAGCATTCCTTCTGGTCACTCTGAGTGTGGTTCTTTTTGCCACGCCCTCTATTACAATATGGAGACGGGTAAGATCCAATACTACCGCGATAACTGCTGTTGGGCAAGTTCTCACCTCCAGTAATGCATGCGTAAGCTAATCTTTGCACGAGAGGTTAAAGCTATTAATGCATTAGTGGTGATCGGTCTCCAGCAGTATTTTTGGGTTGCATCCTCAATTTTTCCCTGCAAATTTCTCCACACCATCAGGGCTTCTTTGGTGTGCTACTTCAAGTTCGTTCGCAAGACTTGGGCAAAAAAAAAAAACGTTCCACAACTTTGGAAAGAGGATGGTATGAATCAAAATGTCAATTTTGACCTTTTGGAAATGTTCAAGAAGATTGAGTGGGGTCAAAGTCGAAAAAAAAAATCTATCGCTCGAATTGATAATAGAACGACAATTCCTATGTATCAGATCCATATTCGTATGTGCGTATATATCGAAACCAGGCCTCTGAAACCATAACGACCCTACCAGCAATATCTGCATCTGATTGATGGATGTTTGGTGGTGCCGTGGCGTCCGCGCCCCCACCCCCTCGCCCCTTCGTGCCGTAACTGCGTGCGTTTGTGTGTGCACTATCTCGCACATATGCTTCTTTAAATTCGCGGATCGTTTGCGAGCGGGGAAAGGGGGAGGGGGGGGGGTCCGAATGGACGGAATGCTCTCACAGCGTTTCTGTTAAACAGTTCATGATTACCGGGCCTCCCTATCCGGTGGAATCATCAATTTTCTAAACGATCGCAAAACAGAACAAACACTTTAACAACTTACGCTGCGGTTGTTAAAATTGGAAAGGAAATTTAATAAAAAGTGCGCCCGTGGCAGACAAACGGTTAGAGCGGACCTCGACTTGCGCGCTTGCCGGAACCGGAAATGTTCTACTTCGATTTTGACTCTTGATGATGCCGACGCTGTTGCCGGCACGTCCTGAGCATCACCTATAATCGCTTCAAACAATTGTGGTTAAATCATTAGCCTAAGGTACTCATTAACGATGCCATCATTGGGCGAGAAACCGTTTAAAAATCGTATTTTCTTGATTGAATGAAACACCTATAAGAAAACAATTTGTTTTATTATTACAGACGTGCGGAAACTGTATATACACAGAGAAGTAATTTCTAGAATCAAATGAGACTTTCTCAACTGAAGTACCTCTCGTTCTTATATATAAGCAAATGAATACATTTCTTGACGAAGAAAATTATTTTCTCAATACCCAAGAAAAATTTCCTTTTGAAGAAATTTAAGTACCTTAGACAAAGAAAGCTGTTACTTGAAACAAATAAAAAAAAACTAGTTTCAAGAATATAATAATGTATTAATTCAACTTATAGAACTTTGAATGAGAAAAAAATAAATTTTATATAAAGCAGGCCTTCTCCTGAAATAAATGAAAGCGAGCTTAAGTATTAGTTTGTCGTTTTCTAGTGGTAAACATCTAATACCTTAAATCAAAACCAGACGTTAAATTTATTAACCGACATGAAAACGGTACTATATGAGCCTTAAGGATTCCTTTCTTTTAAATCAAGAAACAAAAGTGTGTTTTTATCTTAAAGTAAGCAGATAGCCGTCGCAGCACGCACGTGGCCCCATCACAAAACAAATAGCATTGCGTTGAGCTATGTATTCTGTACAATGGGCGCTTGTTTATTCATTTGCACTGTTTTAATTCTATCCGTTTTTTTGACGGGCGCACCGTGCTGTTTTGTGACGGACTAATGTGCGATAACCTTTAGTCTAGTACTGTTGGTTGCAAAAAAACTGATTAAGTTCGTCAAAAAAACTGAATTGTTGGTTATTCTGAAAAAGCCAGCAGCATGACGAAATGTTACTCAATTGTTTGCAAACAGCAAGACCAAACCCAATACATTATTATAATTTTAATTATGCTCGCAGAGGACCCTATGCAGGATTAGTTGCTTGATAATAATTTTCGTTGGCTAAATAACATATTTTGTATTTACTTATTAATATACGTTGTTTCTTACATAGGATTTGTATTGTTACCATATAACACCACATACTTTAAGGTAAAAACTCGAAATAAATAACAAGTATACATAGTTAACATATTAATAAAATTAGTTTATTTAAATTTTATTTTGTGAATTGTTAAATCATAGGTAAGGAAAAAAATATAAATCGAATAACTTTACAACTAAAAAGTTATTATTTAGAAACTACATTATTTACAGTATGTTTTTTTTAAGAATACTTCTTAGATTATGTTAACATACAAAACGAAGCGAACTCTTCTTCTAATAGATACAAACTAATACCACATCGTGGCAACTATTTCTACAATTACTAGACTTGTAAGGGATTACATATTCATGCATACTGAAATCAATTATTAACTTTTTTTTTATTGCGGTTTCTATCTCTGCGCCAATGCTACATCACTCAAAATAGCCTTTATATTGAAGTCGAATATAAAATTGTTCTTCAGACATATCTATTTATAAAAATATCCGTAACTATATATAGTACATTTTTTTATTTATTAGTATATATATATGCATTATATTTATAACAATACTTACCGTTATTCAACCACTGTAAACAGGTGACAAACAGATTTAGGTAACGCACAGGGCAAATATTATCGAAATACTGCGAAATATCTAATACCGAAATGCAAACTCGATCGTGCTGGATAAAGCCAAGTTTCGGCGTATATCAACTCCTCCACATTCCAACTTTTTTTTCTATTCTGAATACAAGAAACTTATGTTACTTGCGTCAAGGAAATATCACTCAATATTAGAAAAATCGTAAGAGAGTGAATTATTCCTTATAAAAATTATATGTACTTGTTTTAAGAGAGATAACATTTGCCACAAATAAATTTTGTTTTGATATTAGTAAAATTTCAAGAAAATAATTTATTATATTTAAGGACACTATAACTCGGATCTAGTAAATTCTCTAAAATAAAGAAAATACTATCTTACATTTAGTAAAAATGTGTAAGAACACAGATGTACTTGACAATAGAACACTTTTTTCTGTGTGTATGGGCTTTTTTAACAGACATAATTCACGCTTTTCTATTTCACAATTCTTTGGTAAATTCAAATATTTACCGTGAAAGAAGGCACTGCAGACAACCATCTGATGCATTACCGCCTTTTTGTTTACACTAATAGCTAAAAAAGACAAAACTTAATTTTACGACAGGACTGTAAATGTCCTCATACCCACTTTGTTGCTGAAAACCTTTAACTACCAATCTGCACTTATACTCATTATGTTTCCATCTTCATCGCGTTTTACTTTGACCACCCATTTACTGTTCACTGTATCACATTTTGTTGGTTTATCCACTAGCACCCACGTATTATTGTCTTTCAATACTTGTATTTCGTTGTCCATTGCTATTTTCCATTCCACCGCTTGTTTGCTGGACCTTGCTTCGTCATATGAGGTTGGTTCTTCCATATCAACACTTACCTCGTATCTACTCATCAAATCGAGTTGGAGTTTCAACTCCTTCCTTTGGTCGCAATTTGATGTCTTCCCTCACTGGTTCAGTGTTCACCAATTCTTGTCTTTCTTCTAAGTCATTAATATCCATACTTACGACAACTCCCTTCTCACTTGCACTACTGTTACTCAATAATTCGGTGTAAATATAACTTCTCTTTCTACTGTGACTATATCTTGATCTGGAAAATACACACTAAATCCTTTCGCATTTTCTGAATATCCTACGAATATTCCTTTTTTACTCTTCATCTCTAACTTTCGTCGCTTCTCCTTTGGTACATACGTCCATACTACACACCTTTAAGTGAAGTTAAATCAAAAAAAAAAACTTATTACGCCATAACTCACAAGGATTCTTTCCTTCAATTGGACTGGTATCGCTTTGCTGCTTCTGGCCAATAGTATATTATTTATTGAAAGTGCTCTATTGCAGGGCGTGGGCAAATATTATTGCCCAAGGCCTGCAATAGCACTTTTCTCACGTATGTGTGTGTGTAATAGAAGGGTGGTGTTATACTGCGACCTAAAAGATCAATTGTGTCCCCTATTCTTGCTGTTTTACAGCTGGCCTTCCAATCCTTTAGAAAGTGTAGGATGTCAGAGGGCCCCAGTCTAGGTAAGTCTCCCTCTTCGATTTCACATGCACCCAGGTACAATGCCTTCGGGTTGCACAGTGCTACGCAGTATGAGAGAGAGTGGATGATGTTTCATTCCTGTTTCCCACAAAATCTGCATTCAGGATCTTTTTCCAATCCAAGCTTACTCAGGTGTCCTTTCAGTCTACAATGGCCTGAAAGTATTCCTGTTAATATGCGAACATTGTTCTTACTCAGGTTGATGCATTCTGTAAACCTCTTCTGGTTATAAGTTCCCAGAAGAATTTTACTTTGCCTCATTCCTGGAGATTTTCCCAGTAACTGGATTTTCTCTGCTCCATTTCCATTTTTAGTTTCTTCCGTATTGTACTGCTACTTAACCGCAAAAGGGTTCAGGCCCTACGAAAGGCATTCCAGCCCTTTTTTTCGAGGTTATCCTTATTTCGTTTCCTTTCCACTCCTGTGTGACCGGAACCCACAGGAGGTTTATTTATTTCTTTTGCCTAGCTCATTTAGTTTCCCTAGGCATTCCCAGACATCTTGGAGCTGATTTCATAATGAGTCAGCGCCTTGATGGCTGCTTGACTATCAGACACGATGATAATCTCCTGCTTCCGATAGTTCCTATCCATAATGAACTGAACACATCTTCCAATAGCGTGTATTTCCGCTGAAATATACTTGGGTATTTTCCCAAGCTTTCGAAATATGTAGTTCTATAGGCCCATATATTCCTATTCCAGTTCCTTTCTGCCGTTTTGGAGCCATCAGTGTACCATTGATAGCATTTCTATTCAAGTTCAAGATGGTGTTATTGATCCCACTCGCTCCTGTTACTTAGCTTTATGTGAATTCTTTCACAAAGCTAAATTTTTTTAACATATTCATCCCGCGGGGATATCCCAGGTTTGATCACCGTCAGGATGCCTATTGAGGCCTATGCCTAATCATTCCTTCCTTGACCATTCTTAATGCGGTTCTTTTCGCCACACCCTCTACTACTATGTGGAGGGGGGGCAAGATCCGATACTACTTCAATAGCTGCTGTTTGGCAGGTTCTCATAGCCCCCGTTATGCATTACACATGCTAATCTTTGCACTTTCGAGAGTTAATTTCGCGGTTGCCAGATTAGTTCTTTTGCTCCATGCTACTGATGCTATAGGTGATGATCCGTCTCCACTATCGCTGTATACATTCAAGGCAGTATTTTTTGGTTGCATCCCCAATTTTTCCCTGCAAAGTTTCTGCACACCATCAGAGCTCTTTTGGCCTTGTTGGTTACTTTTCCTCACGTGGTTTGAATACTATTTTTTTTTTTCCCAGCCAGTCCAATTTTAACTAAATGTCTAAAAATATTAAAGACATATCTGTGAGTGACATGATAGATAGTAGGCTTAATCTGTCAAATATTTTTTGAGAAGTCTCAAGTTAGCGTCGTTTTAAACGTGTTTAATGATAATTTAATTGAAATTTAATACCTAATAATTTAGCAATTATCTCATAAATGGGCTCAGACTGGGTCGAATATACTAATGTCATCTATCAATAATGTCACAGATTATAAGATGTACAGTTTCATCATGTCAATGTCATTTACTTTTCCTCCCTTAGACATTGACTGAGGAAAAGTAGAACTTTCCTCGCTAGGGAGGAAAGGTACAACTTTCCTGCCTCAAATCAGGGAGGAAATGGACACAAAATGGCGGTATCTTCTCAAACTCGGATAAATTACCCTCTTCCTTTGTTTCAACATTTATAGCAACCATAGTTACAACTTATATTTAATATAAAATACAAATCATATACCTGGGAATCTGAAAATAACTGAAAAGTGTGGTGGTGGGAAGTAAAGATACATATGTTCGTAATAAGTTTCTCATTGTACATACATAGGCAGCCTATAATTATCCAGAAAATAGGGAATAAACCGTGTTTAGAGGCAGCAAAATACATCTTTATTACATCTCGACAGCGTCAGTACTTGTGTAGTCCTGCAAACCGTAATAGCGGTGAGTAGTTCTTTTGAAGTTACGAACGTATACGATATATTAGCAGGTTTAATTATCGGGTATACGATGTGGAGGAGGCACGAAAAAAAAAAAAATAGCGGAGAGAAACACTGAAATAGCAAGTTTTGGGAAAATCAAAGGGACTTGGAACGGAATGACAAATGGAATTATTAGGGGACTGAGGGAACAAAGTACCAACAGAAATAAGGAACCAAAATCTGGGCGGTAATTATTAACTTCCTTGAACTATTTTATATAATGACATGTGTTAGAGTTTGAAGGAATTATTTTTACGATAAGCATTATTACTTGCAGAAATTGATGGTGCTATATAAATCGTATCGAATTAATCACTCACACAGTATGTGTCATTATCTGTTAATACCTTCATTGAATACTGTATCACTTCTTTGGGTTCGATATTTCCATAACGCCTAATATTTTGCACAAGGCGCAGATAATAGCTTCGTCCTTTATTGATAGGATCAAGTTATATTGAGTTATTTACCGTTTCACGTATTTGCACATATATATTGGTGTTGCCGATGCCTGGGAATTCTGTGGAATTTATTAGAGATTAACCCCAAAATTTAAGCATGCACGAACTAATTTAATTGTGTTCTGACAATTCTATTGCACGGGCTGTCCTGTGAACTCGCTAATTAATAGTAATTATTCAGTATTTCGGCGGTATGTATGGATTACGTTTTATTACGTATTATTGAAATTGAGTGCTGCTTTATTAATGATGTGGTAATTTTCCCAACGTACAGACTGTTCAACGGATTTTAGCGCATCCGCAAAGCGAGTCTGCAACTAAGGTTTAAAAAATTACGTTCTCCTCTCCACATTATCAAAATTTCGTGTGCGGTAGTAGCAAATACGATGAACGTGTTGTTTAATTAGTGAAGCAATGTGAAATTATTCAACTGATACAAAAACAAAACAAAAAATAACTCTATAATTTATTCATGGGTTCCTAAGAGATTTAACCCTAAACCTACCAAGGTGTACTTTTGAGGCACAATTGATTTTGAAATTGCTGGAACTTTGTAAGTTAACTGCCCACAGACTGGAGGATTTTTGTATTCTCATAATAAACTATTTAACACAGAATGACATAAAAACTTTTTAAAAATATTTTTCCTATTTTACTAAAAAAATTAAACATAATTTACCGACACGTCCTACCAAGGTGTGTCTTTGAGGCACATACTGTTATTATACTATAAAATGCATTGCTACGTTATTTAAAACTAGGTATGTGGGTAAATCCCCCGTAATAAGATATGCTTTATATTTCGGGACTTTCCCCTTGTATGTAAGAACTTCCAGTTGCATATGAAGGGGAATTCCCTAAATGCGTTTTGCTAAAACAGTCAGCTTACAAACTGCATTGCTATCAGTGTATTTGTGACTTTCCTAACGAACGCATTGGCCGTTTTAGGTGTCTATTGGTTAATTTTATTTCTTTTACCTAGTGGAGAGTATAGTGTAGACCAGGTAAGCAAAATAAAGTTTTGATTGACCCCAGTAGAAATAGATTTGTTGTTTTATGCTTATTTGGTTTTGAAATTTATGCAGAAAGTATGACCGATTGGTTGACTGACCGACGCCGGCCACTAACTGAAAAGGAGTTGCTCGATGCATTGTAGGAAGTGATGAGGATTTGGGAAGGAATGTAAATGATGGTGAAGATGAAGAAGAGCCAAATGACGAAACCTCTTCTAGTGAAGCGGATTATCAAGAAACTGGCGATGAAGAAAGCGATGAACAAGAAGGAAGTGACGATAGTGATGCTAATGATGAACCGCCCGGCCATTCGCAAAACTTTTATTGGAAAAGATGGTACCGAGTGGAATGCCACGCCGATTGCCAAGGGAAAAACACGTGCACACAACATAATTACAACAGCTTTGAACAAAGTGAAACTTCCACCTGGAGTGCATGTTGATACTCCTTGTGACGCATTCAATTTGTTTTTTGATGATACGGTTATTGGTATTGTGGTTACTTTCACTAATAAGGAGGCTGTTCGTATTCTTGGCGATTTGTGGAAACCAGTTGACGACGTTGAAATCCGTGCTTTCTTGGGCCTTTTGATTACTGCTGAAAGAAATAAACAAGGAATGGTGGACTATAATGAGCTATGGAATCCTTTATATTGAAATCCTGTTTATCGAGCGTGTATGTCACGAATAGATTTACTCAATTACTAAGATTTATTCGTTTTGACGATAAAGCGACCAGAACCCTCCGAAGGCAAAAGGACAAGTTGGCACCAATTAGAGACCTGTGGGACCGTGTTAATACAAACTTGTTGAAATATTATCTTCCTGGCAGTAATCTAACTATCGATGAACAACTGGTGCCTTTTAGAGGTCGTGTATCTTTCCGACAATACCTGCCAAGCAAGCCAGATAAGTACGGTATGAAAATTTGGTGGATATGCGATAGTGGAACTAGTTATCCGTTACGTGGTATACCGTACTTAGGAAAAGAAGGTCTCAACAGAGCAGAAAACTTAGCGCAAAAGGTGGTTGAAGACCTTTGTGAACCTTTTCTGAGAACTAAAAGGAAATATTACGTTCGACAACTTCTTCACCAGCTACGAGCTTGCATCCAGTTTGCTTACCAAAGGCCTAACTTGTGTAGGAACGCTCAGAAAAAATAACCGCTGCATACCACTTTTTTACCTCACAGGCGACGAATATTGAAAGCAACTGTTTGGTTTTCAGAAGACAATGACTTTGGTATCTTATGTACCTAAGAAAAATCGCTGTATCATATTATTATCTACAATGCACAACGACTCCACCATTGATGAGGAAAATAAAAATAAATCTGAAATCAATAAGTACTACAATTCCACGAAAGGAGGGGTGGATACACTTGATCAGATGGTACATACATATTCAGTGAAACGCAAAACTAATAGGTGGCCTTTGGTCTATTTTTTCAATATAATTGATGTGTGTGGAGTAGCTTCATTTGTCATTTGGAGAAATATCCATCCTGACTGGCATATTTCCAAAAAACGAAGACTTCGCAAAATTTTCTTACGAGAAATTACAACAGAATTAGTACTAGGGCAAATTAGACGTCGTAGTTTGAGTGGCTTGCATAAAAGTCATACTTCATTGATACAAACTACGTTGAATCAAGTACCAACCACAGGGGAGTCTTCGGCTCGAGAAGTAAGAAAACGAAAACGGTGCTATATTTGCCCATCAAAGAAAAGCAGAATGTCAACACAGTTATGTGATAAGTGTAAACAAACGGTTTGTGGTGAACATTCAGAGAAAATACTCACGTGCACAAATTGCAAACTACATAAATAACTTTCAAATATTTTACTATCTTGTACTATTTTTAAATTATATCTTCTGACACACAATATTCTTTCTATATGTTTTAATCTTACTGTATACGTACTACATGAAATAAATAATGCATATATTGCTATTATTTATATCAACAATGTGTACAAATAGATGTGTGCCTGTGAGGCACACCTTGGTAGGACACGTTACGATAAAACGTTGGTAGGACTAGGGTTAAATTGATATATTTAATAATAAATTTGTTTCTTTCAGTTTTTGATATATTCATTCTTTTACTGTTAATGTCGTGAATTCGTCTTGTAGTATAGTGCTAAATGTCATCTTGAAAGTTACATTTAATCCTTAATGCTATGACTCTGTGATCTGATATATGAGTATCGTAGACCATGCTAGTACATACTTTGAAAACAAAAGGTCTAAAGGCACTATGCTTAAGAAATGCCGCAGACCTTTTTTTTTATTATTTTATGGTCTGTCGGACGATACTACGCATTGTAGTTTTTTTTTCTTTCAATGTCACCCTGTATATTTGCTAAATTTAATTAATTTATTTTGAAAATGTAATCTAGTTTCAGTGGATGCGCGGTCTTAATTCAATTTATATCCTAACTTGTTTTCCTTTTAAGGACGAAGAATTCGTTTGAAATAAATGCGGGGAACGGAAGAAGGACGTATGAGGGCGTACGTGGGTGGATTTTAGGCTGCTCTGTCCTTCTTTTTTATATATATACATATATAATTTGCGTAAGACATTGGGATGTCCGAGTGTTGTGGTAGTCATAGATCTTGTCCGGGGATCACATTATGCCGGCTCATGTGCCCGGCCTATCTTAGCGGAGCAGTCGTCGATGGATGTCACATATGAGATAAAATTCTGTTTGATGCCAGTCTGGGACCGGGTCACGGCTGCCACCGTGCAGGGAACAGTTTAACATGGAGCCGGAGGAAGGTGTCAGGCGGCCAGAATATACTGCAGCTGATAAAGAAGCGCGCCTGTCACTCACCTACTTCTATTACAATACTTTCTCAATTTCCGTTGAAGTGATGTGACATACCATCACGACGTCACGGCAAAGTAAATTAACAAAGCGTCGTCCCGCTTTTAAATAACACCGTCTTTTGGCACGTACACCGTGCGACGTATCATCCACGCCTCCCCCTGCTCGTTTGGCCGTTCCCCACGTTTTATCACCGAACTGCGTCCCGACATTCTTATTGCTAGTCAACCAGTAACTTGTACGGAATAACAGAATCGAGTTTGCATACTCGTTATTTAACTATTTTCTCATTAGAAAACGTCCGGCGTTCGTTCTGTCTATACCAGTGTTCCTCAACCGCTTTTGACCAAATACCCAATTTATATGTTTACCTCTTATTTTGATCAATTTAATTTTTAAGGGTTCAAAGTTTTTTAATTATAGAAATGCAATGGATAATTGCGGACTCACTTTGAGAAGTACGTACACTTCTCACAGGAAAAATCGGGACACCATCAATATATCGTAAATTTTAAGATTTCTTGGATGTAAATGTAGCTTTCAGAGAATATATGCACTTATCAAAGCCATAAATCACTTTTTTTTTGTGTATATTATTGCGATTAAAGGTAAATACTAAAAATTTAAACAGAAATATAAATATATATAGAGAAAAAGTTTTATACATTAAATAAACACATTGGAATTTCGGTGGCTGTGTTTCCTTAGAAATACCGAATACAGAAATATTATACATAACAACTAAAAGGCCTCTTGAGTAGACGGCACCATTTAGACATACGCATGTATGTATTTAACTTGTTTGATGTTATGTAGAGATAATTCTTTTTTTTAGAAAACAAATGGCAATGGGATTTTAAAATTATATTACCTATTACTAAGATATTAGTTGCTTAGTTTGATTTATGCCCCCAAGTAATATTTTAGCAACAGACAATATGTCAATCAGCCTCCTGAGTTTTTGAACAATGTGATTTTCACATTCATTAATTACACTATTCTTGATGTATTCATTATTGTTGTCGTTTAGTATTCTTAAATATTGTATTACTACAAAATATTTTTCTATGTATCAAAAAATTACCAAAAACAGTTTAAGATTATTTACAAAATTTTTAAAGCAATTAATTTCACAAAGAAATTATTTATTTTATTAACCCCCCGTTTATTGTATTTTCAAGAAATATATCTTAACTATCGTCTGTGTAATCCAATGTAGTTCCATTTTATTGAAATATGGCTAACACTTTTGGTCTGTAACACAGCTTCGGGCAGTAGCAACGAAAAAGTATTAAATGTATCAAATTCAACAACAAATATTTTAGTACTAACTGAGATTGACAAACAATATGCTTTCTTACAATGTTTGTTATGTATTACAAATCCAATAATATTTAAATAATTGTTAATAAACCTGTGCTACATAAAGACAGTTTGTAAAGAGACCCAGTGTTGGCCATATTTCAAGAAAATAGATCAACGACGTCAGATTACACAATAGAATTTCGGTGGCTGTGTTTCCTTAGAAATACCGAATACAGAAATATTAATGCAAAAAAAAATACATAACAACTAAAAGGCCTCTTGAGTAGACGGCACCATTTAGACATACACATGTATGTATTTAACTTGTTTGATGTTATGTAGAGATAATTCTTTTTTTAAGAAAACAAATGGCAATGGGATTTTAAAATTATATTACCTATTACTATGATATTAGTTGCTTAGTTTGATTTATGCCCCCAAGTAATATTTTAGCAACAGACAATATGTCAATCAGCCTCCTGAGTTTTTGAACAATGTGATTTTCACATTCATTAATTACACTATTATTGATGTATTCATTATTGTTGTTGTTTAGTATTCTTAAATATTGTATTACTACAAAATATTTTTCTATGTATCAAATACCGAATACAGAAATATTAATGCAAAAAAAATACATAACAACTAAAAGGCCTCTTGAGTAGACGGCACCATTTAGACATACACATGTATGTATTTAACTTGTTTGATGTTATGTAGAGATAATTCTTCTTTTAAGAAAACAAATGGCAATGGGATTTTAAAATTATATTACCTATTACTATGATATTAGTTGCTTAGTTTGATTTATGCCCCCAAGTAATATTTTAGCAACAGACAATATGTCAATCAGCCTCCTGAGTTTTTGAACAATGTGATTTTCACATTCATTAATTACACTATTATTGATGTATTCATTATTGTTGTCGTTTAGTATTCTTAAATATTGTATAACTACAAAATATTTTTCTATGTATCAAAAAATTACCAAAAACAGTTTAAGATTATTTACAAAATTTTTAAAGCAATTAATTTCACAAAGAAATTATTTATTTTATTAACCCTCCGCTTATTGTGTTTTCAAGAAATATATCTTAACTATCGCCTGTGTATTTTAAAATTATATTACCTATTACTATGATATTAGTTGCTTAGTTTGATTTATGCCCCCAAGTAATATTTTAGCAATAGACAATATGTCAATCAGCCTCCTGAGTTTTTGAACAATGTGATTTTCACATTCATTAATTACACTATTATTGATGTATTCATTATTGTTGTTGTTTAGTATTCTTAAATATTGTATTACGACAAAATATTTTTCTATGTATCAAAAAATTACCAAAAACAGTTTAAGATTATTTACAAAATTAATTTCACAAAGAAATTATTTATTTTATTAACCCTCCGTTTATTGTATTTTCAAGAAATATATCTTAACTATCGCCTGTGTAATCCAATGTAGTTCCATTTTATTGAAATATGGCTAACACTTTTGGTCTGTAACACAGCTTCGGGCAGTAGCAACGAAAAAGTATTAAATGTATCAAATTCAACAACAAATATTTTAGTACTAACTGAGATTGACGAACAATAAGCTTTCTTACAATGTTTGTTATGTATTACAAATCCAATAATATTTAAATAATTGTTAATAAACCTGTGCTACATAAAGACAGTTTGTAAAGAGATCCAGTGTTGGCCATATTTCAAGAAAATAGATCAACGACGTCAGATTACACAATAGAATTTCGGTGGCTGTGTTTCCTTAGAAATACCGAATACAGAAATATTAATGCAAAAAAAAATACATAACAACTAAAAGGCCTCTTGAGTAGACGGCACTATTTAGACATACACATGTATGTATTTAACTTGTTTGATGTTATGTAGAGATAATTCTTTTTTTAAGAAAACAAATGGCAATGGGATTTTAAAATTATGTTACCTATTACTATGATATTAGTTGCTTAGTTTGATTTATGCCCCCAAGTAATATTTTAGCAATAGACAATATGTCAATCAGCCTCCTGAGTTTTTGAACAATGTGATTTTCACATTCATTAATTACACTATTATTGATGTATTCATTATTGTTGTTGTTTAATATTCTTAAATATTGTATTACTACAAAATATTTTTCTATATATCAAAAAATTACCAAAAACAGTTTAAGATTATTTACAAAATTAATTTCACAAAGAAATTATTTATTTTATTAACCCTCCGTTTATTGTATTTTCAAGAAATATATCTTAACTATCGCCTGTGTAATCCAATGTACTTCCATTTTATTGAAATATAGCTAACACTTTTGGTCTGTAACACAGCTTCGGGCAGTAGCAACGAAAAAGTATTAAATGTATCAAATTCAACAACAAATATTTTAGTACTAACTGAGATTGACGAACAATATGCTTTCTTACAATGTTTGTTATGTATTACAAATCCAATAATATTTAAATAATTGTTAATAAACCTGTGCTACATAAAGACAGTTTGTAAAGAGACCCAGTGTTGGCCATATTTCAAGAAAATAGATCAACGACGTCAGATTACACAGGCGATAGCTAAGATATATTTCCTGAAAATACAATAAACGGAGGGTTCATAAAATAAATAATTTCTCTGCTAACTTAATTGCTTTATTTAAGAATGTTATAAATAATTTTAAACCTGGTTTTGGTAATTTTTTATAGATAGAAGAAAACTTTATAGTAATACAATATTTAAGAATATTAAACAACAATAGTAATTAATACATCAATAATAGTGTCAATAAATCTGTGAAAATCACATTATCCCAAAACTGAGGAGGCTGACTGACCTATCATCTATTCCTAAACTAATACTCGCGAGCATAAATCCAAGTAAGTAACTAATATCAAAGCAGCACTAAATAATAAAATCCCATCACCACATGTTTTCTTAAAAAAGAATTATCTCTACATAACAAGTTAAATACATATATATTTCTAAATGAAGCCGTCTATTCAAGAGTTCTTTTTGTTATGTATTTTTTTTTTTCATTGGTATTTCTAAAGGAAACGCCGCCTGCGAAACTCCGATTTGTTTATTCTATACATAAACCTTTTTCTCTCTATATATTTATTTTTCTGTTTAAATTTCTAGTCGTTACCTTTGATCGCAGCAATATACATAATTAAATGATTTATGGCTATGATAAGTGAATACGTCCTCCGAAAGTTGCATTTACAATCAAGAAATTTTAAACTTCTGAATTGCTGGTGTCCCGATTTTTCCTGTGAGAAGTGTACTTGTACCAGCTCCACAAATCTTCGATTATATATGCAACCGAAACTACAAGTTCTGTGTACCGAGCAATTCATAATTCAGAATTGTTGGCAAATAGTTTTTACTTACTATTTCAGTGTGCCGTAGCTTCGATTGCATTAATAATCGAAGACTTGTGGTGCTTAGATTCGTATTTAATTTGCTAAAGATGGTATATTTTGCATTTGAAGCTTTGTCTTGATGCAATATCAAAGACATTTTACACATTAAACAGGTTGCACGTTGCATTAGTGCAAGTCTTCCGCTCTGGGGATGAACACAAAAGGATGAAATATTCTGAAATGATTTTATTAAAATTAAGTTTTAATGTATTCTGTTCTAATCTACGAAATTTACGCAATTTGAATGAATAGAAATACTTTAAGAAGCCATACTACAAATATTAGGAGAGATTTATTGATAGTTGACAGAAATGTTCAAAGACCGATGGTTTGGTTCAAAGAGACCTTAGAGTTGACCTCCTCAATTCCAAAAATTGACGCCACTTGATGTTTATCTGTGGTAGTGTATGAAATCCGTAGGCAAGATCTATTAAATCGTATGAGAATAGTTTTTTAGCGATTAGATTGAAACGAAATAGGCAGAGCAACTACAAGAGAAATTAAATTAAGAATTATTAAGTATTTTGAACAGATGTGGTTAAGTTTTTATGAGTGAATATTTAATCGGAATTTCTTTATGATTTATACCGTGCTGTTGACTGTGTCGATCATGGTTTTTTTTTGAGTTTGGTTTAAGGTGCCAACTTGGCTTTTTGTTATATTAGACTGTATGCATTTAGGTTTCCTATATATTTTTTTCTGTGTGGTAGAGCATATAAATAAAAAATAAAACTCTTTGAATAATCTTGGTAGGAGCAATTTGTTGTTGTTTATTTTAGGGGTGAAAATAATTGTTCATCCATCAATTTAAGGACTATTTGTATGTATGTTTCAGCACCGAAATATAAAAAAGAAAATTATTACAATAAAATAATATTTGTTTCCGTACACGTAGTTGAAAGTTATTGTTATTTTACCTTTTTGAGGGTGATTTTCTTTTGAGTTGAGTTTAATGTGCAAACCTAATATCTTGTTATATAGTAAGCAATGTGTAAAATCTTATTAGAGATGTTTCAATTCATTTACCTATTACAATTGGTGTGCCCCAAGGCTCCATTTTGGATTCCACTCTTTTTCATCTTGTTTGTCAATGATATTGTTAATTTTATATTAATATAACTACAGGGTAGTATTCCACGTAACTGGTTCATTAAAAGTTTATGATGTTCTATTATTTACTTATATTTGAGATTTTGGCACCAGTATCTGTTCGATTGGAACTATAAATGTAAAATATCTTAACCAAAATATCACTTCCGGTTGACCGGAAATGGATGTCAACTTTCTTATTTTAAATAGAATGATATAATTTTTTTTCAGTTTTGGATTCTACAACCACAAATACGTCAGTTTTCATTAGCTATTCCTATAGCTACATGTTACCGTTTTGAGTTATTTAAGTTTTCCTTTTTTTTTAGTCATAATCATTGCTTCATTGAGAAATTAATATCTCGGTTAATACTGCAAGTAGAGACTCCAAATTTGCTATGTTATGAATATAGATATAACTCTAAGAAACGGTAAGCACACTTTACATTATAACATACAGGGTGTTCAAAACTGAGGAGCAAAGTGACATATTTTCAAATGCAGAAAACTCATTTTTTTAAAATAGAACACCCTGTATTTTAATTCGGAATTAGGAAGTAAATATCATCCCCTATCGCTTATATCAGCATTCCCTATACCTATCTTTAATAGATTTTGGATATGAGCGACTTTTTGTTCAACAGACTAAGTATTCTTTTTTTTAATGGAACACCCTGTATTTTAATTCGGAATTAATAAGTAAATATCATCCCTATCATTTTATATCCGCATTCCCTATACCTATCTTTAATAGATTTTGAGATATGAACGACTTTTTGTTAAACAGACTAAGTAGCCCTATCTTTGCGTGTTTGTAGCTGGCTCTGAATGGGATTAGTGTCAAATTCATTGACTAGCCAAAAGTGTTTATGTATATTATTGTAATTACACTTTCGTACAACGCAATATTAATAGAAATGACTATTCGAACAGACATTCTTGTATGGTTATTCAAAAATAATACATGAATTTGACGTGAATCCATTTCAGAGCCAGCTACAAACATTTAAAGATAGGGCTACTTAGTCTGTTTAACAAAAAGTCGCTCATATCTCAAAATCTGTTAAAGATAGGTATAGGGAATGCTCATATAAAGTGATAGGGGATGATATTTACTTCCCAATTCCGAATTAAAATACAGGGTGTTCTATTAAAAAAAAAGAGTTTTCTGCATTTGAAAATATGTCACTTTGTTCCTCAGTTTTGAACACCCTGTATGTTAGAATGTAAAGTGTACTTACCGTTTCTTAGAGTAATATCTACATTCATAACATAGCAAATTTGGAGTCTCTACTTGCAGTATTAACCGAGATATTAATTTCTCAATGATGCAATGATTATGACTAAAAAAAGAAAAACTTAAATAACTCAAAACGGCAACATGTAGCTATAGGAATAGCTAATGAACACTGACGTATTTATGGTCGTAGAATCCAAAAATGAATAAAAAATTAGATCATTCTATTTAAAATAACAAAGTTGACATCCATTTCCGGTCAACCGGAAGTGATATTTTGGTTAAGATATTTTGCATTTATAGTTCCAATCGAACAGATACTGGTGCCAAAATCTCAAATATAAGTAAATAATAGAACACCATAAACTTTTAATGAACAAGTTACGTGGAATACCCTGTATACTTTGACCATTTATGCGGATAACACATCTGCCGTGGTAACTGGTAGAAATACAAAAGAAGTGTGTAAAAACGCAGAGAAGCTTCTGGATGATATAAGCCAGTGGTTTAACATTAACTTGAATCTGTCTGAAACTATTTAAATTCTAGAAATAAGTTTCCAAGAGTAACCTACAGGGTATTGAAACAGAAAGCTACCGTCAAATTTTTCGGTTTAAATTTTAATTATTTAAATATATTATTATATATAAATTAGAGACTTAAAGGCATATAATAGATTTTAATCATTTCCTTATTGGTTTTTATCATGGGTAAAGTGTAATTTAGTATGGAATTGTTTTTTGAGGTGCAGCAGCTTAGCTTAATTGCTTTCATTCAACGTCTTTCTAGCTCAAAACACGAAGAGGTAATCTCTAACATCGGTTGGATTATCACTTTTTAATTTACTACCGTCCGAAATTGGGTGTCTTGCCATTTCCGCACCTATCATTAGTTAGTATTAAATTATTTAAGTGTCCCATTTCAGCGCCCTTGATAAATGCTTGCGGGGTAAAGTGGTAAAATGGCATGTACACTAGCGACACTTTCTAATTGTACGACCTACAGCATAAAACAGAGCCTAAATGTGTAGCATGGGTAGTAGACGACTTATGCATTCACTGCCGTCTTCGAAATATGTAAACACAAATGTGCGGTCTCGGTGCTTGTTTGTAGTAAATCTACTTTAAATGTAAGGAAGAATGCAGTAAATAAACATAGAAAAAAACATTGATCTTATAAAATAGAGAAAATTAAATACATCAAAGGCGCATACTTATGCCTGCCGACCTACCTCGGTTAGCACAATTCGAATTTTTTCATTTACTTACCTTAAATATAATATTGTATACAAACAGATGTTTTGTTTTCTTTACAAATCCCTACAGCTTTACCAAATATGTTTGTGTTTTTAATCCAATTGATTCACAATGATTGTTTTCATAACTATTTTTAATTCGCCCCGGCTCCTTTTTTCGATATTAACATAATGAATAATTAATATTTATATAAACTAATCATTAATTACTAATTTAAACCTGCATTTTGTATTTATAGCTATCACTACTGTTCAATTTAGCACTAATTCAAATTTTGTATTTCTTTTGAAAAAATATTGTGAGGCTTTTGAGGTAAAATCTTTGAAACTAGGGAATTTATAATCGAAATATTATTTTATCTTGCTATTATAATATTAATGGAAACATACCATTACTATAACTAATAAAAAATATTTCTGACGAGTGTAGAGGCTTTTCCTTCTAATATCTGATAATCTGATATAAAATCATGGTTTTGAATGCATCCTCGCCATATCTCCTTTATTATTTAATGTTAAAGAGGGAAGCCGGAGCGAGTTAAAAAAAATGATATGAATCATCATGACATTAATTAGATTAAAAAATATAAGCATATTGGGTAACGCTGCAGGGAAAACAAAACATGCATTTCTGTCAATAACGAAATTACTACAAATTTCTCTGCATTTAATAAATTAATTGGCGCAACACCCACTTCACGAAAAGTGGAAGTAGTAATAATCCTTATTACTATATTGTTTAATATCTTGCATAGGGGCAGTCGCAATCTAGTTAATGCATTAACTAGATTGAATGAACACTTTTTTCATGTGTTCAGTAATATTGAAAAAAGTGTTTCATTCATAACGGAGGTGTGCTTTACTGATTTCAGTATAGCTAAATACTTTAAATGTCTTCATGCGATCCATTTTGATAGTTTCATTATTATTTGCATACGTATAAAATGAATAAAAGTAATAAACCCATTGATATTGCTATTTATTGTATAATAACATGCCTTGGTTTAGTTCCTAGTCATAGTTCAACTGTAAAATGAAAAACCTTTTTAAACCATTTAATAACACTACAGCTATTCGAAATACTTCAAACATCAAATAAATTTATTCCTACGCAAAGATAACAAATACATAAGAGATGCATTCAACTTCGCACATTAATAAATCCAGTCTAAGCTTTTTTAAAATAACCGACAGAGAGACCGCCCATCTGTGTTTACATATTTCGAAGCGGCCAGTTACTGCATAAATCCGTCTACTATCCACGTTAAAGATATGGGCTCTATTTTACCCTGTAGGTCGTACAATTAGAAAGTGTCGCTAGTGTACTCCGAAAATGTATCTCTGAATAATGTAATTTTTTTTTATTAAATTTATTTTAAGAGAAGGATGCGCTCTTGGAGTTTATTGCCTTGTTTAAGCGATGTAGCGTTACTTTTTATGTTTTTATATTGATGTTATATTATTTGACATGTCGTATACAGTCGGAATAGTGTCTCTTTGGTCTTCCAGCGTTTCGATAATTTGATAGAAACGAACGTTTCTCGAAGACGGTGGTGCGGCCTTCCGAAAGCCATTTTCCTTAAAAAAAAAAATTAACACGTAACCTATTAAGGACCAATGTAGTTAAGCAGACTTTATTATAATTTAACAAACACTTTCCCGTCAACAGCTATTTTTAACACCCGTCCTTTTAGTTATTCAACATCTCGCTTCTTCAACTGCACCGGCTTAACTTATACATTGACTTTATCCTTCTAGACAACTTGATCCTATAAGTTTGATAAAATGATCAGGAACATGCTGTGTTGTAGATTAATTTTTAATTCACTATCGATTTAAAATATGTCGGCCGGAGCTCCATCATGCGAGCTATTTCATTTTGCAGTTCAACCTTGTTTAAAACAAGCTGTACATTCTATTTCGGTACTTCTTTGCCTTCCTAATTATATTAAAAGCATCCAAGTTTACAGAAAAAAAAAGGTTACCTTGATAATTCCGAAAAGGTATGTAGAACGAACAGTCAACGTTATTCTATGATTTTGTTTTTTTAAATCCATCATTTTAATACATTCTTACTTTTACGTTTATTTTTTTGCACCGTTCGATAAAAGGAAAAAAAACAAACAGCATAAATATATTATAATATTTTCGAAAAAACCAAAATAAGATATTGGAAAACGATTATAAAAGAAATATTTAAAAAATATTTTGCAATCAATATTAAATTCGCAATATTTTATAAATATTGTTTCTATGTATAATAAATATGATTTTTAAATATATATATGCACGGTTATAAACAAATATTATATAAATGTGTTGTTAATGTTGGAAATATTTCTCATACATATATAATATTTGTAAAATATGAAGTACATATTTTATAAATATTGTGTTCTACCTGGGTATAGGAACAATCATGTAATGTAATATTTTACTGTGCGCAATACATGGTGCACAAACTTACTATACAATCTAATGCACCGATGAAAAAAAAAATAATCATTATTAAGGAAACAAAGCAGGGTAATGAAATTTTATAAATATTGTGTATATGTGTTGGTAAGTGTGGTATAAATATTGTTTCTATGTATAATAAATATGATTTTGAAATATAGATGCACGGTTATAAACAAATATTGTATAAATGTGTCGTTTATGTTGGAAATATTTCTCATACATATATAATATTTGTAAAATATGAAATACATATTTTATAAATATTGTGTTCTACCTGGGTATAGGGGCAATCATGTAATGTAATATTTTACTGTGCGCAATACATGGTGCACAAACTTACTATACAATCTAATGCACCGATGAAAAAAAAATAATCATTATTAAGGAAACAAAGCAGGGTAATGAAATTTTATAAATATTGTGTATATTTGTTGGCAAGTGTGGTATAAATATTGTTTCTATGTATAATAAATATGATTTTTAAATATATATGCACGGTTATAAACAAATATTATATAAATATGTTTTTTATGTTGGAAATATTTCTCATACATATATAATATTTGTAAAATATGAAATACATATTTTATAAATATTGTGTTCTACCTGGGTATAGGGACAATCATGTAATGTAATATTTTACTGTGCGCAATACATGGTGCACAAACTTACTATACAATCTAATGCACCGATGAAAAAAAAATAATAATTATTAAGGAAACAAAGCAGGGTAATGAAATTTTATAAATATTGTGTATTTATGTTGGCAAGTGTGGTATAAATATTGCTTCTATGTATAATAAATATGATTTTTAAATATATATGCACGGTTATAAACAAATATTATATAAATGTGTTGTTTATGTTGGAAATAGTTCTCATACATATATAATATTTGTAAAATATGAAATACATATTTTATAAATGTTGTGTTCTACCTGGGTATAGGGACAATTATGTAATGTAATATTTTACTGTGTGCAATACATGGTGCACAAACTTACTATACAATCGAATGCACCGATGAAAAAAAAAACATTATTAAGGAAACAAAGCAGGGTAATGAAATTTTATAAATATTGTGTATATGTTTGGCAAGTGTGATATAATATTGTTTCTATGTATATATAATATGATTTTTAAATATATAGCACGTTATAAACAAATATTATATAAATGTGTTGTTTATGTTGGAAATATTTCTCATACATATATAATATTTGTAAAATATGAAATACATATTTTATAAATATTGTGTGCTACCTGGGTATAGGGACAATCATGTAATGTAATATTTTACTGTGCGCAATACATGGTGCACAAACTTACTATACATCTAATGCACCGATGAAAAAAAAATATCAATTATTAAGGAAAACAAAGCAGGGTATGAAATTTTATAAATATATGTGTATATTTGTTGGCAAGTGTGGTATAAATATTGTTTCTATCTATAATAAATATGATTTTTAAATATATATGCACGGTTATAAACAAATATTATATAAATGTGTTGTTTATGTTGGAAATATTTCTCATACATATATAATATTTGTAAAATATGAAATACATATTTTATAAATATTGTGTGCTACCTGGATATAGGGACAATCATGTAATGCAATATTTTACTGTGCGCAATACATGGCACAAAACTTACTATACAATCTAATGCACCGATGAAAAAAAAATAATCATTATTAAGGAAACAAGCAGGGTAATGAAATTTTATAAATATTGTGTATATTTGTTGGCAAGTGTGGTATAAATATTGTTCTATGTATATATAAATATGATTTTTAAATATATGCACGATTATAAACAAATATTATATAAATGTGTTGTTTATGTTGGAAATATTTCTCATACATAATAATATTTGTTAAAAATATGAAATACATATTTTTATAAATATTGTGTGCTACCTGGTATAGGAACAATCATGTTAATGTAATATTAACTGTGCGCAATACATGGTGCACAACCTTACTTAACAACCTAATGCCCGATGAAAAAAAAAAATAATAATCTATTAAGAAACAAAGCAGGGTAATGAAATTTTATAAAATATTGTGTATATGTGTTGGCAACTGTGGTATAAATATTGTTTCTATTCTATAATAAATATGATTTTTAAATATATATGCACGGTTATAAAAACAAATATATATAAATGGTTGTTTATGTTGGAAATATTTCTCATACATATAATATTGTAAAATATGAAATACAATTTATAAATATTGTGTTCTACTTGGGTATAGGGACAATCATGTAATGTAATATTTTACTGTGCGCAATACATGGTGCACAAACTTACTATACGATCTAATGCACCGATGAAAAAAAAATAAAAATAAAGCAGGGTAATGAAATAAGGATTACCACACCCCTGTATATGGTAGCACATCGGAACTCACCTAGTTCCCCATGTTACTGTTTTCGGTTTGTTTAGGATGCGAAGATTCCACGCTTTGCCCTGTATGCTGTGGTGCAAAGCTATCCCAACCCACTGGCGGCCCCGACTCCCAACATTTCCCCCCTCCCTCATCCCTTTTTCCCCCTCCCACTTCGCCCTTCTCGAATAGCGAACCGTTCGCATTCCCATTCTCGGATTCTTCGCTACAACCATCGACGTTCTATGTAGAAAAGCTCGACTACCCGATTTCTAAATGCATTTGATTTATTATACACACATATTTAAAAAAAAAAAATGTAGAGGACGTTAAGAGGGCGAAGGGTCCAAGGAGTGGGGACTGCGGACAGGGCGGATGAAAGAAGAGAAGAGAAGGCAGCAGCTTATAGCAAGTGGGGAGGAAGGGGGGGGGGCTAGTACATTTAAACCTTCTCATGGTAATACGTGTGTAACACATTGAGAGTCGTCGGTATTCTATATTCTGTTTGAAGATATCTATAACTCAAAGGGGCGACAGGGAGCGACTTTTTGACTGTGGTGGTAGACGAAAAACGCTCTCAGACATTCATTTGTTGCAGGACTATGGGAGTTAGCGGCCAAGTAGCCGGTGTGGATTAAATCCCGCCGCAATGGCATTTGGGAAGACTCCTTTTCCATTAACGATCTTTCTTTTGGAGTGTGCTTTTGTCAATTTTCTGCAATTTTTTGGTAAGTATCAGTTTTTTTAGATCATTTTGCTCCATGTTGATGCCTTAACCAGGGGCGGTTCCACGGGGGGGGAAATTAGGGAAATTTCCCCTCCCAAATTCCGCAAACTAAGAAAGACATGATAGAAACATATATGATATGCTCGTCTCAAGGACGAAAATTGACTAAGTTTGTCCCCCCCCAATTTGGCTCTCTGGATCCGCCCCTGCCTAACACAATTCGATAATGTCGATTTTTCGGCACCAGAATGATTATATTTAAAGCAAACTATGGCAAGATTGATAATTTTTTTGTGAAAAAAAATATCTCTAGGTAGTTTTTTTTTGGTGAATAAACTTGTTTATGAGAGCTGACTAGTACAGAAATGTTTAGTTATTGGGCGTCCGTCTACGAGTGTTAAGCATAATAGAATGCCTAGAGGTCAAAGATGTCAAAATTATTATCCTGCTAGCGACTTTGACAGGGGGAGAATTGTTGCCTTGTAGATTTTTCGGCACCAGAATGATTATATTTAAAGCAAACTATGGCAAGATTGATAATTTTTTTGCGAAAAAAAAATATCTCTTAGTTTTTTTTTTGTGAATAAACTTGTTTATGAGAGCTGACTAGTACAGAAATGTTTAGTTATTGGGCGTCCGTCTACGAGTGTTAAGCATAATAGAATGCCTAGAGGTCAAAGATGTCAAAATTATTATCCTGTTAGCGACTTTGACAGGGGGAGAATTGTTGATTATCGAGTAGTGTTGTGATGAACGTAGCTTTCATTCACATGTATAGCTGTGCGTGAATATTGCAACGAATGAGTGAAGCCTATTCTCAAAATTGCTTTCACGGCAGATGTATAGTGTAGTGACGATGCCTTCACTGCAGTGTTGGGCAAGTTAGGGGAAGTGAATAAATTTCTACAGCGATTAGACATATTCGTGTGTTGTCGGCTCTCAGTAACTCACTAGTTAACACTGCTCCCCACTCAAGGCGAAACTAATTTTTTGTAGATACCAACGTAAACAATAACAAACTGCCATTTTGAGAAGCTGTTGTTTGTGTGAAGTTAGGTTTAGAAATCTGGACCGCTATAATTCCCTAATATTTCCACCACTAGACTTATAAGGGAACTGTCATTTTTCTGTCACATTTTCTATAATATCTTCATTATCACACTGTGAATCAGCCTTACCTCGTAACAAATCGTCAAACATCCAATCAAAAGCTCGTTGCGGTTTTCGATGCTGTTTAGATCAATTTTTTTTTCTTTGAAATTATGACTTTTTATTTGGTCATCTAAAAAATAAAATTTATCGGAACCACTCACATAATATGGATCAATTGAAAGAAGTAATAAAAAATGAAATAGAGAACACTACAAATGAGCAATTAATAAATGTTTCTGAAAACACGAATAAGAAGGTAGATGCTTGCATAAATAATGGTGGTTCTCCCTTTGAACACACCATGTAAGCAGTGCAGGTATGTTAAAGAAACATGTTCCCAATCTTTTAATTCATATTATATTTTTGTTGTAGAGCGTATGGCTATGAAAAGCATCCATCCATTATTGTCTATTTCAGTACTTTGTATAAATTATGAAGAAAGTCTGATATAAGTTAAGATATGACATGAATGTGTATTTTTACAATATATATATTGTTTAAACCTTCTACACCTTTGTAATGTAAGTAATGTAAGTTAATAGAAGGATTTTTTACACTTATCAAAGATGAAACCAAACAAAATTGATTATAGCGACGTCATGTATGTAGGTATAAGGGTGGTGTTACACTGCGACCTAAAAGATCTATTGTGTCCCCTATTCTTGCTGCTTTACAGCTGGCCTTCCAATCCTATTCCCTTTCAGAAAGTGTAGGATGTCAGAGGGCCCCAGTCTAGATAAGTCTCCCTCTTCGATTTCACATGCTCCCAGGTGCAATGCCCTCGAGTTGCACAGTGCTACGCAGTTTGAGAGGAGGTGGATGGATGTTTCATCCTGTTCCCCACAAAATCTACATTCAGAATCTTTTCCGACACCTTTAATCAAACCTGGTTGTATTCGTTATCAGAAATATACTGTTTTGAAAAATGTTTATTACGTTATTTTTGCGCGGGAGTTAATTGAATGACGCATACCTTAGATGCAATTTTGGTCCACTACACTTGTTGTCCGGGTTGACATTAGTGTATATTAAGTCACATACGCACAATTAGACAAAAACTGCAGAATGACCGCATGTTACTGTGTTTTATTATTAACTAACTTCTTTCGAAACAGTGGACGTAAATATTGACATAATTTTCGTGGAAAGTGGTGTAGGATCAGGGCAATATTCTCAATCTCAGAGTATAATTCAAAATTGGTTTCAAATCTACTAAAACAAAAAAAAAAGAAATGTCATAATCAACTGTTCGCTACAAAGCAATCAATCATTTTTCTTCAGTACTCCTAACTCCTACCCCCTTTTCCCTAATAATGCACTTGATGACTTGGAATCCTCTTAAATTTTTCTAAAGCGCTACACACAGAGAAGTAATTTCTAGAATCAAGTGAGACTTCCTCAACTGAAGTACCTCTCGTTCTTATATATAAGCAAATGAATAATTTCTTGGACGAAGAAAATTATTTTCTCAATATCCCAAGAAATTAATTCCTTGTTTGAAGAAATTTAATGTCCTTAGACAAAGGAAAGCTGGTTACTTGAAACAAATAAAAAAAAAACTAGTTTCAAGAATATTATGTATTTAATTCGAACTTATGAGAACTTTGAATTGAGAAAAAATAAATTTGATATAAACCAGGCCTCTCCTTAAAATAAATGCAAAGCGAGCTTAATATTAGTTTGTCGTTTTCTAGTGGTAAACATCTAATACCTTTAAATCAAACGTTATTTTATTAAACATGAAGACGTTACTTACTTGAACTTAAGGATTCCTTTCTTTAAATCAAGAAATGAAAAAGGTGTTTTTATTCTTAAAGTTATAGCAGATTAGCTCGTCGCAGCACGGCACGGTGCGCCCCATCACAAAACCAATAGCATTGCGTTGAGCTATGTATGCTGGTACAATGGGCGCTTGTTCATTCATTTGCACTGTTTAATTCTATCCGTTTTTTTGACGGGGCGCACCGTGCTGTTTTGTGACGGACTAATGTGCGATAACCTTTAGTCTAGTACTGTTGGTTGCAAAAAACTGATTAAAGTTTCGTCAAAAATAACTGAATTGTTGGTTATTCTGAAAAAGCCAGCAGCATGACGAAATGTTACTCAATTGTTTGCAAACAGCAAGACCAAACCCAATACATTATTATAATTTTAATTATACTCGCAGAGGACCCTACGCAGGATTAGTTGCTTGATAATAATTTTCGTTGGCTAAATATACATATTTGTATCTTACTTATAATATACGTTGTTTCTTACATAGGATTTGTATTGTTACCATATAACACCACATACTTTAAGGTAAAAACTCGAAATAAATTAAAAGTATACATAGTTAACATATTAATAAAATTAGTTTATTTAAATTTTATTTTGTGAATTGTTAAATCATAGGTAAGGAAAAAAATATAAATCGAATAACTTTACAACTAAAAAGTATTTATTTAGATACTACATTATTTACAGTATGTTTTTTTTTAAGAATAATTCTTAGGTTATGTTAACATACAAAACGAAGCGAACTCTTCTTCTAATAGATACAAACTAATACTACATCGTGGCAACTATTTCTACAATTACTAGACTTGTAAGGGATTACATATTCATGCATACTGAAATCAATTATTAACTTTTTTTTATTGCGGTTGCTATCTCTGCGCCAATGCTACATCACTCAAAATGGCCTTCATATTGAAGTCGAATATAAAATTGTTCTTCAGACATATCTATTTATAAAAAATATCCGTAACTATATATGTATATTTTTTTTATTTACTAGTAATATATGCATTATATTATAACAATACTTACCGTTATTCAAACCACTGTAAACAGGTGACAAACAGATTTAGGTAACGCACAGGGCAAATATTATCGAAATACTGCGAAATATCTAATACCGAAATGCAAACTCGATCGTACTGGATAAAACCAAGTTTCAGCGTATATCAACTCCTCCACATTCCAACTTTTTTTTCTATTCTGAATACAAGAAACTTATGTTACTTGCGTCAAGGAAATATCACTCAATATTAGAAAAATCGTAAGAGAGTGAATTATTCCTTATAAAAATTATATGTACTTGTTTTAAGAGAGATAACATTTGCCACAAATAAATTTTGTTTTGATATTAGTAAAATTTCAAGAAAATAATTTATTATATTTGAGGACACCTATTAACTCGCATCTAGTAAATTCTCTAAAATAAAGAAAATACTATCTTACATTTAGTAAAAATGTGTAAGAACACAGATGTACTTGACAATAGAAAACTTTTTTCTGTGTGTGTAGGATCAGGACAATATTCTCAATCTCAGAGTATAATTCAAAATTGGTTTCAAATCTACTAAAAAAAAACTGTTTGCTACAAAGTAAGCAATCATTTTTCTTCAGTACTCTTAACTCCTACTCCCTTTTCCCCCCTAATAATGCACTTGATGACTTGGAATCCTCTTAAATTTTTCCAAAGCGCTACTATCTTCCGGTAGGAAGTTAGAAGTGCGTAAAATATTCCGCTTGACGTCAAAATAAAAAATAAAATTTCGAAGTCGCCCCGAATTTGACGCGCACTCATTTTTTTTTTTTTCCATAAGTAAGTTTCGGCCGATACGCGTGTATGTGCTTGTGGCAGTTTGGAACAAGACAGAGGGCCGCTGTAGTGTGTGTATAACTATGCATAAACTTCAATATAAGATTAAAAGCAAATATTGTTTGGAACAACACGGCGGTTAACAAGAGACGTGCACCGTCAAGACGGCGAGAAGAAGAGGAAGAACAGGACGGAATGAAAGTGACAGGAGGCGAGCTTAACGTCAAACCAAACAAAATTAAACAAACTTTTCCTCTTAGACAACGTGCCGGTAAGACGCCGGGGCTTGAGTAATGTCGGACGTGGAAAACTTTTCGCGTCTAAGTTTTCTTCTGTTTATTCGGGCCTGAAACCCGCTTTTCCAAAACAGCGACAAATTATAATATCGATGTTGTCTCACTACCTGCCGCCATCGTACGAGCCACCGTCCGAGACGTAGCTGCAACCCGTTCCGGAAAATTCCTTCGAACCTAATTTTAATTACCTAGTTTCTTAAAAGAGCTTCTGCACACCCGGAAACATTTATACAGCCGTTAATTGGACATCCGGTCGTTTGACATTTCTTGGAAGTCTCTAAGGGCAATAAATTTCATTAATAGTAGTTACTCATAGCATTGATTAATTGTTGGATGATTCAATGTATTATTTTTCGCACCAATTTTGGACCCTTATCGCCGACTTGGGTAGTGCTTTATTTTACATTATTATCTACGCATTTCATCTACAAACAGAAAGCGTAGTTGGAAATAAATTGTGTTTCGTAAGTGAGTAAGTAAGTAAAGTTTATTAATAATAATAATAATAATAATAATAATACTGAAATAGTCCAGCATCCTCATACATTACCATCTTTCATGACAGAAGGAGTGACGTATTTAATACCAAAAACAGGAAGCTACACAGCAAACCCCTCCAAATATAGACCAATTACATGTCTCCCAACAATATATAAGTACTTCACAGCAGTATTATCTGAGAAAATATATCGTCACATGGAAAATAATGAATTGCTGGATGAAGAACAGAAAGGCTGTAGAAAAGGATCACGTGGTTGTAAGGAGCAATTAATTATAGATAACGTAATAATGAATACGGCGAAGAGGAAGAAAGAACAACTTTATATGGCGTACATAGACTACCAAAAAGCCTTTGATAGTATTCCACATTCCTGGTTATCTAAGGTATTAGAAATTTACAAAGTTGATGAACATATACATAAGTTTTCTTCGACATGCGATGACAAAGTGGTGTACTAATCTAACGATGATAGGTCCATCAATCAACGTACATGCAGGCAAAATTAATATTCGAAGAGGCATTTTTCAGGGAGATACCCTTAGTCCCCTTTGGTTCTGTATAGCTTTGCGACCACTCACTTCCTTATTGAAGAAACAATGCAAGGGATATAATATAGGAAACCCATGTACTGAAATTAGCCATCTATGGTATATGGATGACTTGAAACTTTATGCCCAACAAAAGAATGATCTTCATGATCTCCTGGATTGTGTAGGATGTTTCAGTAGAGATATACAGATGAATTTTGGTTTAGACAAATGTAAGATAAGTTGCATGAGGAGGGGTGTTTGGATGGAACATGATGGATATGAGGTAGCAGCGGATCAAGGTATCGTAACTGGAATGGAGCAGGAAGAATCATACAGATACTTAGGATATCTACAAGCCAGAGGAATTAATAATAAAAGTGCCAAAGAGGAAATAACTGATAAGTACTTTCAACGCTTAAGATGCCTTTTACGCACTAAATTATCAGCTAGGCCATTAACACATTTGCAACATCAGTATTGACGTACAGCTTTGGGGATTTTGAACTGGACAGAAACAGACCTTAACAATATAGATATAAAAACTAGAGTAAATGCCAGTCGTAACAGAGCGCATCACCCGCATAGCGCCATTGAAAGATTTCATCTAGCGTGACGTCATGGTGGGAGAGGTATTCCTAGTGTGTATTCCCAACACTTTGTACAAATAAAAAATTTAAGAGATTATTTTATAAAAAAAGCAAACATCAGTAAAATACAGCAAGCTATTGTACAAAGCGATAAGGAAATTACACCGTTGCGATTGGCAAATATATACGACCCCTCTACGAAAATTCACAATCCCAAAGAGCTACGAGCAAAATGGAAAAATAAGTCTTTACATGGCAAATATGTTACAGCAATTGAAAGGCCAGACATCGACACTCGACAAGAGATTTAAAGAAGAAAAAAACCATGACCTTCTAAAGGGTATTTGATAATATATATAGTATAACAAAAGCCATCAAAGAATGAATAGTGAATCAAAATAATCACTGAATGTTGATGGTCTGAAGTAGATCGTTGATGTAAATTAAAGAAAAGTACCGGTCCAAGCACCCCAAGTAGCACAAAAATATTAAATAAATATAAAAATTAAATATTTTTTTTATATCATAAACGACAGTTTTTTAAATATTTTATGCATATTACTTTGTAATATGAGTTTAATATGATATTCTAATATTTCTTTTATATGTATTTTTAATATTTATTTTATATTATTTTTTAATATTTATTTTATATAATTTTCTAATATTTCTGTTATATGTTTTTCAAATATTTGTTATATTAGTATAGTATATTTCAAACCAAGGGAGGAAAGTGCTATTGCAAGTCTTGGGCAAGGCTTGGAATAGCATTTTCCTCCCTTGGTTTGAAATATACTATATATACTAATATAACAAATATTTGAAGATATAAATATAACAGAAATATTAGAAAATTGGTTTGAATACTATTTTAAGTATTCAGCAATAGTAAATAAAACTAATTTAATTGAAATTTAATATCATAAATATTTATTATAAACATTTCTATACAATGACACACAGAGAATGATAATTTGTCGTACACACCAGCTGAAATTCGTAAAGCAGCACTTGCCACTGTTCGGAATTTATTATATAAATTACCTTTACATGATGTAATTATAGGCTGCTTTAATTATGGGCAAGTGCTTGTAGAACTGACGAATTAACAAGAATGACTATCTCTGATGTAGATAACAGAGGTGATATTATTCTGTGAAATATTCCCGAAACAAAAACTGGAGTTTCAAGAAATTTTGTACTGGTGGAACCCCTCTGGATTGCAATTATCCGGAAATACTGCACTTGTTTCATAAGGCGGTGGAATATTAGATGTAAAACTTCACGGTGGTTACAGAACAGACCTATTGAAATTCAATTTACCAATTCAAATTGAAAAAAAAAAGAGTTTGTTATACAAGTGCAATAAACTGCTCTTTCAACGTTAACATAAATCGGTAATCTAATCTCTTGTATTTAACTTTGTTGCAAGTACAAGATTGTGTATCCCATTTTGTTTATTTCTATGTTTATGAGTTTTGTAGGTTAAGTTCAATACCTGTAAACCTGAATTAGAAAATAAGGGTAATATGTAGAATAGCCGGCATCCCGATGATCTACTGGAATACTGGACTGGATGAGTGTAAAGTGACCCAGAATCACGATTGAGTGTTAACTTTGGATATTAAGCACTTTTTAGCTACTGCTATCAAATAAAAAAAAAACATGTTTAGATGTATAATTTCACATTGGCACATAGTGAAATACTTACATCTTAAAAACAAAGCCCAGTTGTAAATATATTTGGCTATTTCTAACGTATCACGGCCTAACCTTATCCATTACACAAACGCCACAGGTGACGCCAACGCCATTATAAACAAAAGAGAACGAATGTGTACGAAGTTGCACGAGCTGTGGCAACATTTGAAATATTTAAATGATATAAAATATATATTCTAATACAAATATATTTTTTTAATGTAAAATACATATTAAAGTAATATTATACTTTTGAAAGAAACTAATGCAGCAAGTCAAGAATGTCAATAAGAACAAAACTGAATACTTAATACAGATTATTGGGGTGTATTAGACTAAATCAAGGAAAAAACAAGTACTCCAGTGACATATCTAAATTTGTAATGTCATATGAATATGAATAAAATATTCAAAACAAAATATTAGATTTATAATAATTATATAATATTATTTTCATATAAGTAATATTAGAAAACATTGTAATATTAGTTTTATACTAGGTTAAATATTATGTGCTACTTGGGACCGAACACTGTGGTACTCCCAAACAGATCTTTGCAGGTTGGGGAGGCACCCATCAGGAGGATGATAGAAGAATAGATGTGATACAAAGTCACTCGTGCCATAATCTACTTAAGTTCTCAATCATTTTGTCGGAAGAGATGTCGGAAGAAAGCAATCAGGGGGACGTGATAATAAAAAGGAAATGTAATTCTGAAAACCGGAAAGTGCGGAATATCGAATAGCACCGGCGATGAGAAAAATTTTCTTTACTGCACATAAACCATTCTGTAGGTCACAGGGGGTGCATTTCCGACTGGAGACGGAATAAATTCGTTTATGTTGACCTATTCAATTGGCGGATACGTTATAATAATATATTCGGGTGCAGTTTATAGACACAACCGGCTCGTGTGCGAATGGAGCCGCCAGTTTCGCAGGAAGCCGACCAAGGAGGATCCCATTCCGGTCAGGAAAGTGGTACGGTATACAGCCCGGAGTGATAAACGCAAGCGACGCATGGCCCAGCGCTACACTTTATTGCCGACGTGACTTCGCGCTTTTTCAATTTCGAACCGTGCGAATGATTGGCGCTGAGGGTGCGATTGCCACGATGACGTATCGACTCGGACAAGCCGCACTTGGCCGAACGCCGTACGACTGATAAATGTTGCCGGGTGTGAGGGGCGGGGGCGGGCGGGGGGAGAACGGCGGCCGTCGAGCCGTGGGGGGCCGACGTGGGGGGACTCCTGTCCCGCTCGTCCGTCCGGAATTGGATGCAAAAACATGATCTGGGACTCGGGATCGGCCCACGCGTCACAAATCCGTTGAGATTATAGCGACTAGGACAATTTTTCCGAGCGATTCATTTCAACTCCGGCGCGGACCAGTCCGCACAATGCTCTCGACGATCAGTCGGTCTGTAAGACCCTTGAGGAATGTCCAAGATCGAATGTTATTATTCAACGCGATAACAAAATTCACACGGGAGAACAAATATATATGAATATCTGGTATCTGGACGTGTTATCCACGGATATTACATTCTTTGTATACTTATTGCTAGTTATAACGTTCCTACATCCCTTACCGACGCGTTCAGTCTCGTATTTCCCGCACGAATCCATTTCACATGGACACGTAGGAATAAATTCAATTTGATAATAATATTTTTCACTCAAGGAAATAAGTACTTGTTCCAATTACGGGATATACGAAGTGCATTTGCATTGGCTATTGGGAAGTATTTTCCAGATGACCTTAAAGAAACAAATTCTTGCTGCATTTCAAGCCTTCCAAAGATGCAACAATGACCTAAGTGGCTGAAAGTTCTAAGGAAATCCACATAAGTGGCCTCTATCTGTATTTTCCAGATGACCTTAAAGAAACAAATTCTTGCTGCATTTCAAGCCTTCCAAAGATGCAACAATGACCTAAGTGGCTGAGAGTTCCAAGGAAATCCACATAAGTGGCCTCTATCTGGATTCTGCATGGAGGATGACTAGCTACGTCCACTTAAATCACTCCAACTAAGCCCATCGTGCTACCTTTCCCAGCTTCACTCATGTACAGCTCACCCAAACGGAGAATAAACTGGGATAGAATTGCCCCAAGATGGAACCTCAGGCTTCAGCGAACGAGAGTTGAGAGTCACATGAAATATGTTGATTCCAATCAAACTCTACAAACTAAAAGGTTTAGGCGTACAGTCCATAAGTTTGCGCGATTTTTCAATTTTTCGGAATATTTCCGAAATTATAACAAATATTAAAATACTTTTTTTTTAACATAATTTGCAGCAGGTTGTATGGTTCAAAAGATGACCTAGGGGAGGGTGGGCCAAGATGGGGCCGCGGGGCATGATGGGGACATCGTCTTATTTACAAAGCATCTGTCAAATAATAGCAGTCCTAATATTGATCTGAAGTTCTGTTTTATGTTTGTTGTAATGTAGGAAACTTTACTAGTCGTAATAACAAAGTTATTGCTGTTTGTGCGTGAACTTTGCAATTTCCAGAATTTCCTTATTATTTTGATGGTGAGTTCAACGGCCAGTATCGGAAGCATAAGTAAATTATTTACAACTACACTTTTTTGTGCTTATTAATTGACATGTATTGCATGTATTTTCTATAATGTGTTATTTGTTTATTTCAAATATTTAATATGTTATTATAACATAACCAGAAAGTGTCCTAAAGAGGCAAGATGGGGCTATTGGTATGGGGCAACATGGCGACATCATTATCTCACTATTCAGTCTGGTCCGTTATGCCTGGATATGCCATAATGCTTTCTCGAAGATCTAATGCCTATTTCTTATGTTAGGAATAAAGTACAGGTTCAATCAAAGCGTAACAAAGGAAAGACAACAATCCCTTACAAGCACTACGTATAAAAAACTTCTACAAGAAAATAGAAGTTTGGAGAATCCCTAAGGCAACTAGAAGTGCCGAGGGAGTGTTGAAGGAAAAAAAAAATGACAAACAAGGAAACAGAAGAGATCAAGAAGCCGAATTTTGTAAGGAAAGCAAAGATATAGATTTTTAGAAAACGTCAAGGAAATAATCAAGTTCTTCTATTGAGGAAGATGACGCTCAATGTTAGTATTGTAAGGAGAAGTATGGATACAATGCCATGAATGGTGAGGTTGGGTACATGGAGGATGTGCGAATAACGTGGATGAGTTCGTCTTCTATTGTCTCAATTGTGAAGATTAAGTTTAATATTCTTATCGTTATTGTATTTTTTTTTATTTTAAGTAGTTCCGCTCTAAAGAGTTTAAGCTTTGTTCCTGCATGTTTTTAAGAATATTTTAAGAATCTATCTTTTTTTTTACCTATTACCTAGATTTATGGTACGACCCATTCTTAACTGGAACCCCATCTTGCCCTCATGGTGGGGCAAGATGGTGTATTTCATCGAAAAATTGTAAATTCATCCATCAGCAGATAAATGCTTAAAGATTACAACAAGCGTACTTACAACCTTGTATATCAATTTGCAATCCTGACGCAGTGTTCTAAAGCTTAATGTTCCCATCTTGCCCCACCTTCCCCTAATCTGTCTTCGCAAGAAGCTTATAAAAGGAGATAGAGTAGTCCCTAGCCTCCACTTTTTTTAACAATTCCTCTTCTTCCTTATCTGTCAAAAGAAAACGCTTTTACGCGATGGCACATATAGTAAATTCTGAGAAATAATAATTATAGCTAAATAATAATAATAATAATAATAAAGATCCCCATGGAGCGACTTAAGATGTTCGTTTTTCAACATTCGCCAAGGAGTGAGGAAAATCACGAAAACCTCACTCTGAGAGCAGTCTGATAGTCTGATAGTCAAACGTCCAAGCCACTAGACCATCAGCCGAGCAAAAAGTTGCTAAGTTTTTAACGTATTTGTAATGTACCAATTTTCAAACTGTGATTTTTGTCTTTAAAAATGAATCTATATGAATCTAGTCAACCTAACTAAATTATTAATTTTTAATTAGTTATAACTCTTCATTACTTCATAATTTTAACATTTATAATTAACTCCAGCATGAAAATTTTAAATAATTTCTCTGTTAAATGTTAACTTAAAAAAAAAATGATTGTAAGTATTCTCTCTTTTATAATTTGAAAATTCCTTTGGCCAAATTAATTGTAATTGCTATGTCTGATGAAGGGTCTAAATACAAGGGATCCAAAACGTCACTAAGGCGAAAAAACATTGAAAACAATAAAGAACCCTTATTCTGCTTTTAGTTTTCTAACAGAAATTTTATTTAACTTTCGGTCACTGAAACTCAACACATCCATTGGACTGTTTTCCCATACAAATTTCGATTATACGTATATTAATGGTACCAGGAATAATTGTAGAAAATAAGGTTTGTTTGTTCCTTAAAGCAATTTGTAAAAATGTAATATCAGAAAGAAAACAGGTCCCAAAACACTGCCTTGAGGAACATCCTGATTAAGTAGTATGCTCGATGATTTTATAAAATTGACTTTACCGTACACCTTATGTTTAATAATAGTAAATTGAGACCTGCTTTTTAAATAACTTTCAAACCATTTTGTAATAACTCCTCGTATACCACAACACACCAGTTTAGCCAATAAAATATTATGATCTATACAATTGAAGGCAGGGAAAATTCCAATAGAAAATTCTTTAGAATTCAAGCCACTAATTATGTGTTCGTAGAAGGTGTCTATTGGGTGTTATCGTGGAATGATCAACTTTTATATATATAAAATATAATTTTTATTTAAGTGCCCAAATAGTCTGCTCAACATCGTGTACTCGAAAACTTTAGAAAAACTTGAGGAAATTGTTAGTTGACGATAATTACAGATTTAGATTTTGTATTGTTTCTTTACGCTAATTTGGAAAGGTATCTGTTTCGATCAAATATGTTATTGGTTCAAAAATAAACCATGTTTATCGAAGACCAGCTCTCATTATTTCCTACCGCAAAAAGGTGAAAAATCCAGCCACAGAAATCGTACAAATATTTAAAACGTTTCTACTGCCGCATTTAACTCAAAGTCGGTTTCTTTTTGATATAAAATAACGGCAATCCGTCCTCACTTTAACTGTTAACATTAATTCTCCCTTGCATTCTAAATTAACTCAATGTAAACTGTTTTTATTATCCTTCCGCCTTACCTTCAGATAAATGGATCACCCCTTTTACTTCGGCGGTCCTCTCTGGGATTTTTTTTTTAATACACCAACATATGACAACATTAATTATTTTCAATTCTCTCCTCCCGAACCGCTTAAGGGGTGCGAGTTTCTTCTGTTTACTTTTGCCTTTTTTTCCGGGCTTTTTGTCGTCGCGAAATTTGCTGAGGACGAACGAACACGCTTAATACATAATAAAAGATATCCTGGGGGTCGCCACATATATATATATATTCGACAGTTTTGAATGGCGGGACATATTCGCTTTTAAATTTCGAAGTTCGCCGAAGATGGTTCAGTTGGAGTTAACCCTTTTTACGTACGACGTAAGTGCTCCGGGTATTGTTGATTGTTGAATATTTAAAGTAAAAAGGAACAACCGCGAGAAAGGTAGAGGAGAACCAGGGGCTCGGCATTAATATCTTGCGAGTGATGTAAAAGCTGTTTTCCCAAAGTATGGCGAAAGTTATTTAACCGGGTATGAGCGAGTGTGCTTTGCAATTTTAGTTTGATGAATTTCCTTAAAAGATTGCGTTCCCATTTCTTAGGAAAGCGCGGTACCGGTTTTAATGCGGAAGGTCGCCATGCACAAATCCCCCCACCACCACCTCAACCTTCCACCCGCTGATCTCAGTCGGTTTCGTCAGAATAATTAACTAACCGCCCCAGAATCACAATTTTGGTACGTGTTCCGCATCTCGATGTTCTTCACCCGGACTAACAATATACTTTATTAACGAGCTTAGATTGGCTATCAAGCCGCTTATGATCGTACCAGAGAATCAGCGATCTATGCCCTACCCTATCTATAAGTGACGCTCTCTAGTTCGTGGTGAAAGAGGAAAAGGGAGGCGGTGGATAGGGGAGGGAGGGGGGGGGGACAGGGGGCCAGACAAAACACTGCGTCGCATCTCTCTCTCTCTCTCTCTCTCTCTCACGCGCCGGTGGCCATCCGGAATGGGCGATGGTCCCCTCTAACCCTGTGTGCCGCTTTGCACAAATGCATTATACAATAATTAAATTCCATTTTGGTCACATTTATACTGCGTGCGGTTGGTATCGTGTGACGTACTCCTGTTAAATTGCATCTCGTACACCTATATTACAATTCCACATACTCATAATTTTATTACTGCAGTGTGCTGTCCGCTGTCTCTATATTTATCACCCGAACAATTCGCAGGATTGCTTACTTATTATTAACTCCGTTGTTTTTTTCTTATTTTTTTTTTTTTAATATTTAACGCCAATCGACTAGTGCTGTAGAATGTTTTTTGCAATTAGTGCCATAACCGTACCATTTATTCCACTAGTGCCGTAATAGGGTCTATTACAGCACTAGTTGCGTAATAGAAATGGCACATTTAAGCAGATTTATTTTAAGTTGGTCACATTGCAACAGAAATGGAGATGTCAATATACATTTTGTAAGCAAGTTTGAGGTTATTATATTAGAATTCATTGTAAGATTTTTGATATTTTAATTAATCTTTGAAATAGTACAACTATTATAAACATTTATATTAACGTTGAATTATCTTTCGAAGTGATAGTGATACCGTGTGCAGTAGAAACATTCTGTTGAAATTTTCGTTCTCTGCGATAGTGATATTGTTCTGTGGAGTACTCAAACTGTAACCATTCCCAGAAGTTCCAGGTAGATTCACATTATTTTCCTGTGCAAACATATTTCCAACATCAATTTTATTTTTCATGAAGAGGCAACGTAACCTCAGCAACAGCCGTGCTTTTCCAGCCACCTAATCGTTTTATAGTTAAAATATCACCTCCAGTATTTGCTATATGTGTCGCACTGGATCTTCTAAAACAATGTCTGTATAAAGATGAGGATCTGGTAAATGAAGAAAATTGGCAATTTGTTTAGGAACATTTTCCATGGTTTTAATACCGATAGGGCTATTAATTAAGCAGCCATGACGATAAGTTAGAAAAAAACGTTTGTGAGTAACTGTTTTAGGCCGCAGATTATTATATTTTTTTATAAGTTCGATGCAGTTTACATCAGTCACTGCGAACATTCTGGGTACATTGTTTTTTGTTTAGGTATGTTGACTATAATGGAATCGGAATTGTATTGAAGATCTTCCACATATATTAATTAATTCTTCTCGCCTACAGGTCCATTATATCCTATTATCAAAATAACCTAGAATATAAAGAATTTACAAAAAAGTAACGAAATAAAATCAACACTAACCTTTATAGCTAAGTACATTTTATCATTGGCTTGTTTCAAAAATCTATGAATATCTTCTTCTTCTAAAATTTTAGATTTTTTTGTTTGATAACCTTTAGATAGCCGTTTTAATACCGGGTGTTCAGGAAGACTGGGTTTTTTCGTGATAGCTCTATTTTTGCGTTTAGGAAAACATCTTATCTACAAGAGTGTTATAGAATTGAATGCTGCATAACCTAAAAATATTTTCAAATATACCGGGTGTTCAGGAAGACTGGTTTTTTTCACTATAGCTCTATTTTTGCTTCTAGGAACAAATCTTTTCTACAAAAGTTGCACAGAATTAAATGCTGCACAACCTAAACATATTTTCGACTATACATGGTCTACCAAAAGTAAAAAAAAAAAAACAAAACTACTTAAAACGTACAGCACATTCTAAAAGTGCCACCATCTTCCTGGGCGAAGAGATGCGCAGCATCTAGTCAATATTATAATAATGTAAGAAAACATTAGGTCTGCTTCTGGCTTTCGACTTCTTTTGGCCTGCCGTTGTAGTGGACTTGTGGAGCATCTCTACTGATTGTCCAACAATAGTCAGCTAGCATTGACGTAGACCATTTGCCTGGTACCGTTGCTCCATGGTGGCAATGTCCTGATGAAAGCGTTCGCCGTGCTCATCGCTGACCTGCCCGCAGTTATCAGGAAAGAAATCTAAGTGGGAATCAAGAAAGTGGATCTTTAAGGACATATTGCAGCCGAATTCATGAAACAAAGCCAACATATCCTCAACCAGACACTTGTAATTTTCTGCCTTGTCATTCCCCCAGAAGTTTGCTGCCACTTGATAGAATGCATCCCAAACCTGTTTTTCTTTACCTTGAAGAAGTTCCTCAAACTTGGGGTCTCGGAAGAGCTGTCTAATTTGAGGCCCCACAAAGATGCCCTCTTTAATTTTGGCTTCACCGAGTCGAGGGAATTTTTCATGCAGGTACTTGAATGCTGGTCCATTCTTATCATGGCTTTTACCAAGTTTTTGACAAGAACCGAGCTTGATGTGTAAAGGAGGAATGATGATTTTGTGTGGCTGTGCCAATGGTGGGTGCTGTACATTCGTTTCTCAGGTTTAAAAAATGCTCTCGGAGGCCAGTCTTTCTTGATGTAGTGCAAATCGATTGCTCTGCTGTCCCACAGACAAAGAAAACAGCAGTACTTTGTATATCCTGCTGCAAACCCATCAACAGAGATACTACTACTTCAGGTTAGAACATATCTGCCAGCCATACTTGCTGTAGTTAATCGTCTCCAGTAGCTGCTTTAGATTGCCGTAAGTCTCCTTCATGTAGACCGCATGTGCAATAGGTATGGATGGAAGCTGGTTCCATTATTCAACAAAACCGCCTTTGACTCAGTTTTGAAGCGTCTATAAACAGCCGCCATTCGTGGGGATCATGTGCAATACCGAGAGCTTGTAGTAGACCATCAATATCGCAGCAGAACACAAGGCTTTCTTCTTTCTTAAAGAAAGATTCGAAGAGCTGATGGCGAGTGCGAAATGAAGTCACTCGGACATTCTGTTCCAGAAGATTCCACTGTCGAAGTCTTGAGGCCAGTATCTCCGCTTTGCTTTTCGACAGATCCAAATCGCGAACAAGATCGTTCATTTCATCCTGGGTAATTTTATGTGCTGCAGATGTTTCGTCAAAGCACGAAAAGTTATCATCCTTACTGCCACGTTGAGGAGAACTCGCCGACGCATGGCCATCCTCATCGTCTGAACTGATAGAAAAATCTGTAGGAGGTTCTGGAATTGGGAGTCCTTCGCCATGAGAGACAGGTCGCAGAGCAGATGGTATGTTAGGGTATTCAACTGTCCATTTCTTCTTCTTGGTGATGCCTCCAGAAGCTGGTGGTACCATACAGAAATAACAGTCGTCAACGTGATTGGTGGGCTCCCTCCAAATCATGGGGCACAGCAAATGGCATTGCCTTTCTTTTGCCATTAAGCCACTGTGAAAGATTTACGGAAAGAAGTGCGGCAGCATACGTGTGGGGCCCAGTCTTTGTCCTGGTCGCCTATCTTGCAACCAAAATACAAATGATACGCTTTCTTAATCTTGTTGTTCTTTTGTTGTGCAGCAAATGTCACTTCTCCGCAAATATAATAGAAGTTATTTGCACTATTAACACAGTTACGAGGCATTGCTACTGTTTAGTTACTTTACACTATAGCAATCACTTGTGTATGCTAGAGCTTCGAAAAATATGCGCGAATGAACGGACATTGCACGAGTTAATTGTCACGTCGGCCATTTATAAATAAACTATAATTAGCTATTGCTTGATATTGCGCAATCAATTTCGCAACACTCTCAATGGAAACTTACAGCAAATGCTGCATTAACTTCTTTGCATGAAGGGGTGATGCAATATGACGCAAAATTTCCTAATTTCTCACTAAATTGCATTACATTATGCAATAGCATCTATACAATGGACAAAACGTCAATATCTCTGGAACGTGAGCCAATCAACTTTTTTCAATGTGATATTCGTGTTCAGCACGTTGAATTCATTCGGGATTGGGTACTTTCACCTAAGAAGCAATTTTGACTGTTGACCAGTGTAATTTTCGTAAGCCCTTATTGTGGGTGAGAAAAACTATCGGCAATAGCTGAATTAACCGCTTGGTACTTACAACTTGCGCGGGCCGGATTGAAATATGCAGCGGGCCGTATTTGGCCCGCGGGCCGTAGTTTGGCCACCCCTGTTTTAAGGGTGTAATATTATCTTTGATGTGTGTTTTCAGCGCGTTGGAATTTACTTGTCCGAAAACCGAATAGGGAATAACAGGAATATTTCCTGGGAAAGCGTGTATTTTCGAGGAATTTTATCCACCTCTAGGGCGTTATAATCGCGAAAGGTAGTTATTAAGCAGAGTGTATAAACCTAATAGCACCCTCTCCCTTTTCTTGTATAGATAGTCAGGTACGCCGTACGGGGTGAGAACAGTTATTTTCGAGTGGCGTTGGCAAAATAAATGCAATTGAGGTAGAGCGACTAAATGGATTAACATCATAAAAGTGTGATAGTAAGTGTACCGGGTAATTAAAGCAAGTGTGGCAGATGTGGATATATCCGGCGATGATGACGTACACGTGATACAATAGTTGAAAAAAAAAAAAAAAAGAAGATGGGTGAGGGTAAAAAGCAATTCTACTAAAAAGTGGGGGGGTTGCATCGCGATTTCCGCCACAATGCCGAGCCGACTTCCTCCTGCCACCGTGTCCTAATTGCTGACGTGACGGGCGCAGCAAAACCCATCGAAGTGGTGTTAGAATGTAGAAAATACGCCGGTTAAGCTGCACACACTTTCATAACTGTGATTGTTGTCTTTCGTACTACCGCGCTGGTTGTCTCACGCCGGCTACACATCCATTGTGATATATTTCCGCAATGCAAAACCAACTCCTTTCGCCCCCATTCCCCTCCCGCTCCCTCCTTGGCTCTCGTTGTTTCCCGACAAGTCCTTATATAACTACTGAACCAAGGCCCCTTATATTATTGGTGGGGAAATGAGCCGATGCAACCTGCTTCTGGATCGGACGCTGCCCGACACTAAATCTACATCTGGTGTTGGCATTCCGCTCATCTCCTCCCCACTTCCAACAACGCGAACCAAAACGCCATGGTGCGAATGCGAGAACGGAATCCTCCACCATCCCCAAATAGAAAGAGAGGGATTCTCTTCGCCATATGCTATTTTTATTTTGATAAATCATTTCCCTATACTAAGAAATATTCTGCAAGATAATTACCATAATTGGATAGATTGTGAAATTCGCCAATCGAGAAATAACCTCGACGGTTTTATTTCCCAGTATAAATGAAATACATACATAATAAATACAAGAAGAAACCGCACTAGGGAATAATTCATACAATACAAATAACTAAATGCATAACAGGGAAAAAAGGAAAAGATTGAATTGAATAGCAAGGATTATTTGCCCAAAAAAACCTCATGCCTAGCCATTTCTAGTATACAGGGTTTTCCACGGAAGTGGCTGGTTAGAAGTTTTCCGGCTTAACGAAATTCCTCAGTTTTAAAAAAATGGGATTTGCAACAATTTGGCACTTACTTTCTTTCTAAAATATTTTCACCTTTTTTGCACTTCCGGCTAACCGGAAGTCGCCACGAACTTTGTTATTTTAAATGGAACACCCTATATATTATTACATTATTGAATTTACCATAAAATTCTATGACGATTACCATTAGGGTATCTTATACCTATCTTCAACTGTTTCTAAGATATTACGATTTTTGTTAAAATTTTGACATTTACATTGTTGTATGTAATTGATTAATTCTCACTTGATTTAAGTGTCAGAAATCTCCGACTTTGAAATCAACAAGTACTAACACTGTTTTACCAAAACGTAGAAAAAAAATTCAGTGACATTATACAGGCCGTTTAAAAATTAGTGACATATCCAAGAATTTTGAATGTTGCAAAACTTAATTTTCTCAAATAGAACACCCTGTACATTTTTCTATTTTTGGATGTACAATTAAATTCTATACCGATTTGCTATAGCATTCCCTATACCCATCTTCAGTAGTTTTCTTTTAAATTACTCGTTTTGTTTATTATCGCTTTCAAATGGCCGAATAATTTCTATCTGGTGGGCCATGACATTAACATCACAACAATTTATTATTATTAGTAAGTATTATTGTTATAATCATTGTTTGTTACACGTGGCGTGTTCAGATAAATGCATATTATTATGGAACTTATGAATTAGATAATGAAAAATATTGAAGGAGCTTATTTTAACCTGGATACTTTAAATTTATTTTACATTCACTAAGAATGCAAGATGAACTTATAGAGAATTTACGGTAATTATAGGAATTTATTTTCGGCTAATATATCTAATAAAATTCAGAAAACTTTGAACTAATACATTACACAGATTACACACTGTACGCAACTTTCGGTACTACCAAGCAAGATTTAATGATTCGTGTGACGAGAACATTTGATGAATTAGGCCCAGTTGAAGTGAGAAGAAGTATAAGGCGACACATTAAGACGTCGAATAATAAAATGCTTGGACGTAAACGGAATTCACATTGAGCATTTTTTTTTTTTTGATGCTCTATGTCATGGTTCAAGTTTATGCTGCTTGTAAATTGCATTTGTTAAGTATGCATGTATCTAAATATTCTTCACAAAAACCTTTATAATTTTGAAAATACTTTAATATATCAAAACTTTAAAACATTTGTCTGACAAGCACACTACGTTTTAGTGAAACAATTTTTGTTATGTTATCGTCGTTATCGTTTATGCCATTTCCCTTAATTTGAAACCAAGCTATTAAGAGAAATCATTTCAAAATTTTCTGGATTCCGTTAGATATATTAACAACCAATAAATTCCTTTAATTACATTGAATTCTCTATAAGTTCTTCCTGCATTCTCAGTGAATGTAAAATAAATTTATAGTATCTAGGTTAAAATAAGCTCCTCCAATATTTTTCATTATCTAATTCATAAGTTCCATAATAATATGCATTTATCTGAACACGCGACGTGTAACAAACAATGATTATAACAATAATACTTACTAATAATAATAAATTGTTGTGATGTTAATGTCATGGCCCACCAGATAGAAATTATTTGGCCATTTGAAAGCGATAATAAACAAAACGAGTAATTTAAAAGAAAACTACTGAAGATGGGTATAGGGAATGCTATAGCAAATCGGTATAGAATTTAATTGTACATCCAAAAATAGAAAAATGTACAGGGTGTTCTATTTAGAAAATTAAGTTTTGCAACATTCAAAATTCTTGGATATGTCACTAATTTTTAAACACCCTGTATAATGTCACTGAATTTTTTTTCTACGTTTTGGTAAAACAATGTTAGTACTTGTTGATTTCAAAGTCGGAGATTTCTGACACTTAAATCAAGTGAGAATTAATCAATTACATACAACAATGTAAATGTCAAAATTTTAACAAAAATCGTAATATCTTCGAAACAGTTGAAGATAGGTATAAGATACCCTATTGGTAATCGTCATAGAATTTTATGGTAAATTCAAAAATATAATAATATATAGGGTGCTCCATTTAAAATAATAAAGTTCGTGGCGACTTCCGGTTAACCGAAAGTGCAAAAAAGGTGAAAATATTTTAGAAAGAAAGTAAGTGCCAAATTGTTGCAAACCCCAATTTTTTAAAACTGAGGAATTTCATTAAGCCGGAAAACTTCTAACCAGCCAGTTCCGTGGAAAACCCTGTATACTGTGACAATATATCAACAAATATATTAAAACAATACAGTACAACAAGTTAACCGGCGCCTCCACCATTATTTCATGGACCCTAAACCCCGACTCTTAAATATATACTTCGTATTAGGAATAAATTAGAAATAAAGTTATTATTATATCCAGATGAAATTTACCCAAAACATTATCATTCGAAAGAAAATACATGTTTTTCTATTATTTTTTTTACTCGTTAACGGTGGGCGGAAAGTCTAATTAACGTTGGGACGCTCTAGATTCGTCTCGAATACGTTCATTCGAAATGAAATATATCCCGTTATACAAAACGCTCACCTGTCCGCTAGCCGAAAGGCCCTCTCATCGGTACGCATAAATCACTGGAGGTTTTGTTTTAACTGCCGTCACTAAAACTTCAACCGGCTTTGAATAAAGTGGGTTGAGGGGGGGAATTTCGGGGCAACGCGATCTTTTCATTATTAAATGCAGCCGGATTGTACGGAACCGGAAAGGAGTGTTTACGCACTCATACAGGCGATCCCTAAGTGGGAAGTTTTATTTTGTTTTAAACAAATCGGCGGAATTTCCAAGTACTATCTGTTCATTCGTAATTTGCATACACCTCGGTTATTTTGAAGCGTACCAACTTCCGTTCATACAAATTCAACTTTTAAGGCGCCGAAGAGATTGTGAGCGTGTCACACTATATCATTTACATTGCCGGCATATTTACAGCAATTCAGTTTATTTAGGACTAACCTTTTTGCATGAATTCCTTAATAGCTTGACAAACAATCTTCTTCCATCATCATCATTTTTTTCCCGTTTTGTTGTGATTCTTCGGAAACACTACAGCCTCCTGGCTATTTGTGTCATTATTAAGTGGAAGAATAATTAAATGAGAAGTTAAGATGGAAATCTCATTATTAACGTGAAGATATTTGCTAAACTGTCCATTTGAAACTACAATATGTTTCTATAAAGAATAACAATAATTCCAGGACGACTTTAAGCCACTATACATGCGTTAATTGGTCATAATTAGGTCACATTAAATACGTGTGTAACACTCGGTTGATATTAGCATACATATGTTTCACCTTACCAAGGATTTACCAGTGCTACTGGTCATCCTAATGTACTAATGTACTAATACATTAGGTTGACCAATAGCACTGAAGATCCTTGGTAAGGTGAAACATATTTACAGTGCTACTGGTCATCCTAATGTACTAATGTACTAATACATTAGGTTGACCAATAGCACTGAAGATCCTTGGTAAGGTGAAACATATTTACAGTGCTACTGGTCATCCTAATGTACTAATGTACTACTACATTAGGTTGACCAATAGCACTGAAGATCCTTGGTAAGGTGAAACATATTTACAGTGCTACTGGTCATCCTAATGTACTAATGTACTAATACATTAGGTTGACCAATAGTACTGAAGATCCTTGGTAAGGTGAAACATACTGCTGTGGTTTGGCACCCCGGGGTTCATAAATTCAGTGTTATTTTATTTATAGAGATTATTAATCTTTATCGATGCGTCGGGCAAATTCTCTCAGAAATTAATATTTTATTTTTAAGTAAGATTTTGTTAATTGAATTGATTTGTTTAATTTGTTTATTTAAATATTCAGTTGAAATTGTTTTACTCTTTAATATATTTTTATTTGCTCATGTAGTGTGTGTCCTTCCTAGAAGAATTCAATTATGCGCTGCTTTGGTACGCCTCTGTTTGTTATGTGTATGCGATGTTTGGGCCCCTGGAGCTCATTTACTTGAACTATGTCGTGTAAGTACAGTTAAATTTATTTTCATTGCTGCCATTTTGGTATTTCATTTTGATTTTAAATTTTGTTTCGTTTATTTTGATTTTATCTCATCCATCAAAGAACTCTTTATAATAATTGGTATTATATTATTGTGTGCACAATTTAGATGTAAGATCTTTTATTATTATACTTGTTCTAGAAGGCATTGTTTTTTTAAGTTTAAGAGTTTGAATTTTTTCCGTTTCTTAGTTTTCAAATTATTTTTTTTAGTTAATCACCTCGGGTTAGGTGAAAAGAAGCATTGTGCTTAAAATTAAATTTCAATTTTATAAATTTACTTGTTTTGTCCACGTTTAAATTAATTTAGGCTGTTTTAAATTTTGAGACCACGTGGATTTTTGTGTAAAAAGGTTTCTCTTCTAGAACAAATTTACTTCTTTTGTTTGTTTAAAGGACTTGCATTGTCCTTTAGTAAATTAGATTCATGCAGTTTTTGTTTTCGGCCAGAATCTTAAATTCATGGTTTTGTTTCTGCATAATTGTAACTAAATGTTTTTTTTTTATAATAATAAAATTAATGATTGTTAACATCATTCAAAATTTCTGTTCTTTTATTTTTGAAGTATTTTATGAAAGTCAAATTTTTCAAACGCCCACATTTTACTTTTCATGATAGGTTTTATTGTGAGGGTAACCCTGAGGTTAAGTCTTCTTTTGCGCCCTTTATGTTTATCCACTGAGCTAGTAAATTTAAGTTTTCATTTTTTTTTTCTTTTCGTTTTGCATTTATGCTGGTATACAGGAATACGTATGCTAATAGCAACCGTTTTTAATGTGACCTGTCTATCATTATTGTTCCTTTTGGTTTTGGATACCCATACTCATTTTTAAAGTGTTAATGTAACCATCCAGGGTTTTGTTTTTGTTATGTGACGTCTAGAGTCTGAAAATATTTGCGAAATCTCAACTACCCACTCAGGTACACACCCTTCATCAATGTAATGCATACTTGTTTCGCTGTTTTTGCCTGACGCGTGTGAATATAGTTTGATGAATCCACACCTATTACGATTTTGGATTCCGCTTTAACTTCTCTAAATTATTTGTATTCCGCTTATCTAGGTTTATTTGCATCAGCGACGCAACTCCAGCATGGTTCATGTTCCAAGTACGGTTTCATTGCGAATGTCCAAGCGTTTTAGTTTATACGACGTTTGGATTCTTTTATCGAAGGTAACCACGTGGTTGCCATAATATAATATGAAAACTTAACTGCGCGTTTTCTTTTAATTCACTGCTTTTATTGTACTTTTCTTCTCCTGGGCCCATAACCTGATGGAAATGGATAGTGGAGGGAAGTGTAAAGTATAATAAAAGACTACAACCGATGCAACTGAAAGCGATCCTGTCAGCGTTCTTTTAACACCTGTGATTGGTTTTGTATATCTTTTTTGTGACAAACTTAGAGCACAACTGTCTATGTTGAATATTGTTGTTGGTATTGGCCTTTTAGGATAATCGATAGAAAACGTATCCATTATAGGTTATACATTATAGTGAAAAATAAGATTAAACCTTTTTGTTATGATGTACAAGTGTGCATTTGTTTTATAATTACAATAAAAAAAGTCAATTTTGGCAAAATTAAAAACCACAGTTTTTTACAATATTTACAATAAATATTTCCTCCTCGTTGTCATACGAAAAAAGCATTATTAACCCTAAACCTACTAAGGTGTGCTTTTGAGGCACAATTGATTTTGAAATTGCTGGAACTTTGTAAGTTAACTGCCCACAGACTGGAGGATTTTTGTATTCTCAAAATAAACTATTTAATACAGAATGACATAAAATTTTTTTATAAAATATTTTTCCTATTTTACTAAAAAAACTAAACATAATTTACCGACACGTCCTACCAAGGTGTGTCTTTGAGGCACATACTGTTATTATACTATAAAATGCATTGCTACGTAATTTAAAACTAGGTATGTAGGTAAATCTCCCGTAATAAGATATGCTTTATATTTCGGGAGTTTCCCCTTGTATGTAAGAACTTCCAGTTGCATATGAAGGGGAATTCCCTAAATGCGTTTTGCTAAAACAGTCAGCTTACAAACTGCATTGCTATCAGTGTATTTGTGACTTTCCTAACGAACGCATTGGCCGTTTTAGGTGTCTATTGGTTAATTTTATTTCTTTTACCTAGTGGAGAGTATAGTATAGACCAGGTAAGCAAAATAAAGTTTTGATTGACCCCCAGTAAAAATAGATTTGTTGTTTTATGCTTATTTGGTCTTGAAATTTATGCAGAAAGTATGACCGATTGGTTGACTGACCGACGCCGGCCACTAACTGAAAAGGAGTTGCTCGATGCATTGTACGAAAGTGATGAGGATTTGGGAAGAAATGTAAATGATGGTGAAGATGAAGAAGAGCCAAATGACGAAACCTCTTCTAGTGAAGCGGATTATCAAGAAACTGGCGATGAAGAAAGCGATGAACAAGAAGGAAGTGACGATAGTGATGCTAATGATGAACCGCCCGGCCATTCGCAAACTTTTATTGGAAAAGATTGTACCGAGTGAAATGCCACGCCGATTGCCAAGGGAAAAACACGTGCACACAACATAATTACAATAGCTTTGAACAAAGTGAAACTTCCACCTGGAGTGCATGTTGATACTCCTTGTGACGCATTCAATTTGTTTTTTGATGATACGGTTATTGGTATTGTGGTTACTTTCACTAATAAGGAGGCTGTTCGTATTCTTGGCGATTTGTGGAAACCAGTTGACGACGTTGAAATCCGTGCTTTCTTGGGCCTTTTGATTACTGCTGGAAGAAATAAACAAGGAATGGTGGACTATAATGAGCTATGGAATCCTTTATATGGAAATCCTGTTTATCGAGCAATTACTAAGATTTATTCGTTTTGACGATAAAGCGACCAGAACCCTCCGAAGGCAAAAGGACAAGTTGGCACCAATTAGAGACCTGTGGGACCGTGTTAATACAAACTTGCTGAAATATTATCTTCCTGGCAGTAATCTAACCATCGATGAACAACTGGTGCCTTTTAGAGGTTGTGTATCTTTCCGACAGGACCTGCCAAGCAAGCCAGATAAGTACGGTATGAAAATTTGGTGGATATGCGATAGTGGAACTAGTTATCCGTTACGTGGTATACCGTACTTAGGAAAAGAAGGTCTCAACAGAGCAGAAAACTTACCGCAAAAGGTGGTTGAAGACCTTTGTGAACCTTTTCTGAGAACTAAAAGGAATATTACGTTCGACAACTTCTTCACCAGCTACGAGCTTGCATCCAGTTTGCTTACCAAAGGCCTAACTTGTGTAGGAACGCTCAGAAAAAATAAGCGCTGCATACCACCAAATTTTTTACCTCCCAGGTGACGGAATATTGAAAGCAACTTGTTTGGTTTTCAGAAGACAATGACTTTGGTATCTTATGTACCTAAGAAAAATCGCTGTGTCATATTATTATCTACAATGCACAACGACTCCACCATTGATGAGAAAAATAAATCTGAAATCAATAAGTACTACAATTCCACGAAAGGAGGGGTGGATACACTTGATCAGATGGTACATACATATTCAGTGAAACGCAAAACTAATAGGTGGCCTTTGGGTCTATTTTTTCAATATAATTGATGTGTGTGGAGTAGCTTCATTTGTCATTTGGAGAAATATCCATCCTGATTGGCATATTTCCAAAAAACCAAGACTTCGCAAAATTTTCTTACGAGAAATTACAACAGAATTAGTACTGGGGCAAATTAGACGTCGTAGTTTGAGTGGCTTGCATAAAAGTCATACTTCATTGATACAAACTACGTTGAATCAAGTACCAACCACAGGGGAGTCTTCGGCTCGAGAAGTAAGAAAACGAAAACGGTGCTATATTTGCCCATCAAAGAAATGCAGAATGTCAACACAGTTATGTGATAAGTGTAAGCAAACGGTTTGTGGTGAACATTCAGAGAAAATACTCACGTGCACAAATTGCAAACTACATAAATAACTTTCAAATATTTTACTATCTTGTACTATTTTTAAATTATATCTTCTGACACACAATATTCTTTCTATATGTTTTAATCTTACTGTATACCTACTACATGAAATAAATAATGCATATTTTGCTATTATTTACATCAACAATGTGTACAAATAGATGTGTGCCTGTGAGGCACACCTTGGTAGGACACGTTACGATAAAACGTTGGTAGGACTAGGGTTAAAGACCATCTTGATTATTGCCTTGAAACACAACATAGTGCTGTGAAATAAAGCTTAAGCCTTTTTGCGTTGTTTTGTATGCCTTAATTACTACTTAAATAGATATAATTAATAGTGAAATGTCAAACATCAAAATAACAACTAGTATAATTGGTTGCCTACTTGTCAGTCGCCAATGCATTGACAATTTTTTTTTAGATCTCCATATAGGAAAAATGTATGTGTAATGAAACAAAAAAATAACATACAATAAGTATGAGTGAACAGGCAATACCTCAGATGGAAAATGTACAAATTCCGTCTGTCGATGATGAAACAGAAAAAAAAGTGTTCCGTTAATTAGTACGAGCGGTCCAAAAAACATGATTGATAAACTTTTTTAACCACACCTGTCGACAATATTTCGCCCTCGCGTAGTCTATCGAATCGACACGCTCTTGTTCGGCACATCCAACGTTTGTTATTCTTTTTCATGTGTGACCCCGTAGAACAAATGTCCCTACACGTACGCACCGCAGCTCCCGTTGGTTGCCAGCCAGGGCAGGGTAGGTAGGACCACTTTGGCCGACTAGTGCCACACTATGCCGTGGGATAAAGTCGGGAAGACTGTAATTGTGTTAGTGAAACGAAATTCTTCTTGGACACTCCAAGACTTGCGACAACACGCCACACGCCATTTTCTATTACCGAAAGTGTAGGTAAATATTTTCTGTTTGTGCCACGTTAGTAATGTAAAACAGTAATACTTTTACTATAGGTTATTTGTTGATTTTCACCGTAACATACAGTCTGTCTGCGATCTTTATCGCGTTTCACCTTTTACCGAGGCCACTGAAATACAATAAATATTACATTATCTTTTTATTACCCAACTTAGCCACCCTACAAAGTGAAATTAGTCCTGTAATGTGGGGGGAGGTATATTGGGCATAGATAATACCGTGAGATCGAATGACACTGTCCTGATCCTACTCCACTTTCCACGAAGATTATATCAATATTTACATCCACTGTTTCGAATGAAGTTAGTTAATAAAACACAGTAACGTACAGTCATTGTGCGTATGCAACTTAATATACACTAATGTCAACCCGGACAACAAATGTAGTGCACCAAAATCGCATCTAAGGTATGAGTCATTCAACTAACTCCCGCGCAAAAATAACGTAATATAGTATATTAAAAGACAAGTTTCATTTTGACGTTTCAAAGTACGAATTCAGAGTTTAAGAAACGAGTGGCGTAGCCACGAGTTTCTTAACTGAATGAGTGCTTTAATGTCAAATGAAACGTGTCTTTTATGCTATTTTTTGCAATTAGTTTTAAAATTTCTCTTTTTGTAAAAGCAAAACGAGAAAAATTTGATAATCTAGGGAAATTTTGTGGCGGTTGTCACCAGTTGTCACCTTGGTTTGGCACAAGATTTAAATTGACAAGTTAATTTAAAATTGACACATTTTTTAAATTTGTTATATATTATATTACTAAAGTAACTATATTATAATATTTAATATGAGTTCTATAACTTTTTCATGGACTCCGCCTGAAATACGGCAAATTGCTGAAAAAACCATTAATAATGTACTTCCGGAGAAATCGTACACTATGTATCAAAAGCGATACAAAAATTTTGAAAAATGGTGCAAAGAAAAGGAAATTCTTCATATTTCTGAGAACGTCTTACTTGCTTATTTTGAAATGCTACGTAAAGATTATAAATCGTCATCATTATGGTCGATTTATTCGATGTTAAGATCGTGTTTAAATGTACATAGAAATGTGGATATATCAAAATATATGAAACTTCAAGCATTATTAAAACGGCTATCTAAAGGTTATCAAACAAAAAAATCTAAAATTTTAGAAGAAGAAGATATTCATAGATTTTTGAAACAAGCCGATGATAAAATATACTTAGCTATAAAGGTTAGTGTTGATTTTATTTCGTTACTTTTTTGTAAATTCTTTATATTCTAGGTTATTTTGATAATAGGATATAATGGAGCCTGTAGGCGAGAAGAATTAATTAATATATGTGTGGAAGATCTTCAATACAATTCCGATTCCATTATAGTCAACATACCTAAAACAAAAAACAATGTACCCAGAATGTTCGCAGTGACTGATGTAAACTGCATCGAACTTATAAAAAAATATAATAATCTGCGGCCTAAAACAGTTACTCACAAACGTTTTTTTCTAACTTATCGTCATGGCTGCTTAATTAATAGCCCTATCGGTATTAACACCATGGGAAATGTTCCTAAACAAATTGCCAGTTTTCTTCATTTACCAGATCCTCATCTTTATACAGGACATTGTTTTAGAAGATCCAGTGCGACACATATAGCAAATACTGGAGGTGATATTTTAACTATAAAACGATTAGGTGGCTGGAAAAGCACGGCTGTTGCTGAAGGTTACGTTGCCTCTTCTATGAAAAATAAAATTGATGTTGGAAATATGTTTGCACAGGAAAATAATGTGAATCTACCTGGAACTTCTGGGAATGGTTCACAGTTTGAGTACTCCAACAGAAGCAATATCACTATCACTTCGAAAGATAATTCAAACGTTAATATAAATGTTTATAATAGTTGTACTATTTCAAAGATTAATTAAAAATATCAAATCTTACAATGAATTTGAATATAATAACCTCAAACTTGCTTACAAACTGTCATATTGACATCTCCATTTCTGTTGCAATGTGACCAACTTAAAATAAATCTGCTTAAATGTTTCATTTCTATTACGCAACTAGTCCCTATTACGGCACTAGTGGAATAAATGGTATGGTTACGGCACTAATTGCAAAAAACATTTTTCAAAACAGTATATTTCTGATAACGAATACAACCAGGTTTAATTAAAGGTATAAATGGTTTAAACAATATATACTGTAAAAATATACATCTTAACTTATATCAGACTTTCTTCATAATTTATACGAAGTACTGAATGGATAATATGGATGGATGCTTTTCATAGCCATACGCTCCACACCAAAAATATAATATGAATTAAAATATTAGGAACATGTTCCTTTAATATACCTGCACTGCTTACATGCTGTGTTCAAAGTAGGAACCACTTCATGTTTTTAAAAACATTTATTAATTGCTCATTTGCAATATTCTCTATTTCATTTCTTATGGCTTCTTTCAATTGATCCATATTATGTAAGCGGTTCCGATAAATTTTATTTTTTAGATGACCAAATAAAAAAAAATGTAAGATCGGGTGATCTAGATGTCCAACGTTCAAAGCCAATAACTCTATTATCAAAAAATTCCTGCAAATACTCTCTCGTTTCTCTTGCTGTAATGAGCAGTAGCATTATGATTTTCAAAATAGTCCAGACATCCTGAATGTAACGAAGGAGGTGAATATACGAGCGAATCTGGATTGTCACTACAAGGAAATCACATTCAGAGGTACTCTGGCATTTGTATAAACCGGAAAACGAGGTATCTGGTCAAAACATTGTTTAAATTATTATTATTTCGTATGAGATTTAAATTCTGAGCTTTTGTAAATTGGCAAACGTGGTTGGTGGTTTTCTATTCCCTTATGATAGCGCGGGAGATTTTAAAAGTTTCTTTTTGAATTAAAGAATCTAAATTATACTGGATAATTGATAATACTAGTTTGAATATCCCAAATAACTGTACTCACCCTGAGTAAGAGTTCTCATACTTTTTTATATATTTCCTGTATAGACTTGTTAATGAATTATACATGTTATTAATGATTGCACTGTTTTATTAAAGAAAGTTATTTATTTATTTTCCTTATGCTCGTAAAAAGCATATAGCCGGGAGAATCACAATAATATATATAGAAAATATCTATTTAAACTAGCAATCCTGTTGTTTGTTTCCTCTTCATGCGAAAATAGAGGAAAATTTTGAGTTTAATAACTCGTATCGAAAGCAAAAAAATATCCTTGGCATTTTCCATTGGTCGGTACTTTTTTACACAGATTGTATAGTAAAGTCTAACACATGTGTTTTATTTTCACATACATACGGAAATAATAAAAGCGACAAATAACACAATACTCTACACCACTTTTAGCCATTACATGTACATATTAACCAGTTTTGATAAATGACCTGTAATTAATCCCTTTTCGAAAAATTATAAATATAATCTAGTTTCGGACGCGGTAGAATATCGGCCGAAATATTTGCTGTTTCCGTGCAAAACACATAAAAATAAATATGTTTTTATTAACGTTACACGCTGAGCACAATCGAAATATCCTGAATACATATTTCAACCGTGCCAGAACGCTGTCTAAATAATATCGAAATTCGTCTGCTCGCAACGGGAATTCCTGTAGTAATCGTTAGATTATTGTTTCCGAATGATTATTGTGAAGAATACATCGGATAATTAGCGAAGTTTCACCCGTTACACTTGCGCAACCGTTTCCCTAGCGAGTTGAATAACAACTTCGCATCGCACGGAGTTCCCCGTCAATTTTCCAGTTCCTGGAATTATTACGGGAGTATATGCGAAACGAGCGAAGGTGCATCAGAAATAAAAATTGAACTAATTAAAACATCCGGAACGCTCAGTCAATATAAATGATAATTTGTAAATTGTCATCTGCGGACCATCGGATAATAATACCAATTAATAAAATTAATCAATGCGTCCGCCAAAAATTTAATCTAAAATTTTATCTGCAATATTTGACGTCCTATGGCGGCCGATCTGTTACAAAGTCCCTAACTATGTTAGGGTGAAACGGGATAATAGATTGTATATCACGCAAATCTGTCTGTTTTAACAGGATTTATTGGTTTGCAATAAAAGGACGTCTTATTCTTTGTAAACAATAAATTCTCTGCTAGCGTTAAGTGTAATATAAATGAAGCGTTCTACAAAAAGTCTTTGTGATCCTTTTTTTCTGAGAATTCCTTTGTAACATTACTGTTAAATTAGTTAAAGGAAATTGAATTAAAATGAAGTCATTTTAGATATTCGTGTTCATAAGATTATATTTATATTAGCATTAATTTCAAAGAAAACGTTTTATTTATGTAGTGAATATATTTATTTTAAAACATACCAACGTAAAACATAACATTTTACTTTGTAACTAACTAATAGCTTATATTTAGTGTATCCATCCTTTACTTGAATAACGCTATTAATTATATTTGTGTTAATTAATCTAGCGTGTTTTGTTGATTTTGTATCTGTTGTTATGGATTTGTGTTGATATAAAAAAATAATTAGTAAGTTGACTTTTGATAGTTGAATGATTATGTAATGTATTTTTATCAATAAATACATAGAATTTCATAGAAGATTCAATAATTCGGTACACTATTTATTAGATTATTAATAAATTGTGTATCTCCTCTTGCAAAATAATGCATAATTGGTTTACATTCCTAGGAGATCTGCTGTACTTTGGCTTGTCCAAGAAATGCTACACCTGTTCAAGCATGTTCAAGTCTGGACTTTGTGGTGGTGCATCATCGACTTGCAGATGGCTTCCTTTTCTAATTCAGAAAGATAACGCCTTACAATCCGAACAGCGTGCTTTGAATCGTTAACTTGTTGAAAGATAAAATATTCGCCAATAAAGTGTAATTAAAATTAAATCTAAAAAGTCTAAAGTTGATGATGTGTTTTGTTTTCCACAGTAAATTGTAATTTTGGATGATAATTACTTTTCAGATATGCACCAGGATGCATATCATCTACATATCGTTTATATAAATCACGTTTAAAATTTAATTTTAATATATAACTTCATTTACTAAATCTTTAACTATTACGTCAACAATAAACGGGTTTGTCTATTTATTTAGTTTGTGTGACGTTTCGGAATGAACTTGTATCTCTTCCTCAGACCTAAGATATTAAATAAACGTTAAAATACACAATTAAAAAAAAAAGATTAACTTATTAAGTGATGCGTTGAAAAAATAATTAAATGAGGGTTCATAATATTTGTTGCTAAATTATATACATATAATAATAGGGAATCCCGTTTAGGTAGTTGAATGTATAATAGTATATTAAAAGACAAGTTTCATTTTGACGTTTCAAAGTACGAATTCAGAGTTTAAGAAACAAGTGGCGTAGCCACGAGTTTCTTAACTGAATGAGTGCTTTAATGTCAAATGAAACGTGTCTTTTATGCTATTTTTTGCAATTAGTTTTAAAATTTCTCTTTTTGTAAAAGCAAAACGAGAAAAATTTGATAATCTAGGGAAATTTTGTGGCGGTTGTCACCAGTTGTCACCTTGGTTTGGCACAAGATTTAAATTGACAAATTAATTTAAAATTGACACATTTTTGAAATTTGTTATATATTATATTACTAAAGTAACTATATTATAATATTTAATATGAGTTCTACAACTTTTTCATGCACTCCGCCTGAAATACGGCAAATTGCTGAAAAAACCATTAATAATTTAGTTCCGGAGAAATCATCAATGTATCAATGTATCAAAAGCGATACAAAAATTTTGAAAAATGGTGCAAAGAAAAGGAAATTCTTCATATTTCTGAGAACGTCTTACTTGCTTATTTTGAAATGCTACGTAAAGATTATAAATCGTCATCATTATGGTCGATTTATTCGATGTTAATGATCGTGTTTAAATGTACATAGAAATGTGGATATATCAAAATATATGAAACTTCAAGCATTATTAAAACGGCTATCTAAAGGTTATCAAACAAAAAAATCTAAAATTTTAGAGAAGAAGATATTCATAGATTTTTGAAACAAGCCAATGATAAAATATACTTAGCTATAAAGGTTAGTGTTGATTTTATTTCGTTAATTTTTTGTAAATTCTTTATATTCTAGGTTATTTTGATAATAGGATATAATGGAGCCTGTAGGCGAGAAGAATTAATTAATATAGTGTGGAAGATCTTCAATACAATTCCGATTCCATTATAGTCAACATACCTAAAACAAAAAACAATGTACCCAGATTGTTCGCAGTGACTGATGTAACTGCATCGAACTTAATAAAAATATAATAATCTGCGGCCTAAAATAGTTACTCACAAACGTTTTTTTCTAACTTATCGTCATGGCTGCTTATTAATAGCCCTATCGGTATTAACACCATGGGAAATGTTCCTAAACAAATTGCCAGTTTTCTTCATTTACCAGATCCTCATCTTTATACAGGACATTGTTTTAGAAGATCCAGTGCGACACATATAGCAAATACTGGAGGTGATATTTTAACTATAAAACGATTAGGTGGCTGGAAAAGCACGGCTGTTGCTGAAGGTTACGTTGCCTCTTCTATGAAAAATAAAATTGATGTTGGAAATATGTTGCACAGGAAAATAATGTGAATCTACCTGAACTTCTGGGAATGGTTCACAGTTTGAGTACTCCAACAGAAGCAATATCACTATCGCCGAGAACGATAATTTTCAACAGAATTATTTCTACTGCACACGTATCACTATCACTTCGAAAGATAATTCAAACGTTAATATAAATGTTTATAATAGTTGTACTATTTCAAAGATTAATTAAAAATATCAAATCTTACAATGAATTTTAATATAATAACCTCAAACTTGCTTACAAAATGTCATATATTGACATCTCCATTTCTGTTGCAATGTGACCAACTTAAAATAAATCTGCTTAAATGTTCCATTTCTATTACGCAACTAGTGCTGTAATAGACCCTATTACGGCACTAGTGGAATAAATGGTATGGTTACGGCACTAATTGCAAAAATAATATTAAGTAAGAGGTACCACAAACATATAACAATTATATTTAACTCCCGTTTTGGGTGTCTGATCTGTCTGTAAACCAGAGGAAATTATATTGATAAAAGGTCCACTTCTTGTTTGTTATAATCCATTTAATCATTTATATATCGTTAAATATCTGTAATAAATAATAAAACATGTTTTCAGGAACGGAGGGCTTCACAGTACGGAATATTAAGACTTATTTGCATGATATACATATTCATATACTTATTACGTTATTTTTTATATATATTTGAATTGCCCAGTATGTAGGAATACATAGCCGGCCGGGGTAAATAAAAAAATTCAATCTAGTTATTTCCATATCTCTCCGATGCGAATTCCGGTTGCGTATGAGTACAAATGTATAACTTGTAATATTGAATCTAGCCTGTCAGATTTAATCGCACATCATAAATATAGACCGAAATTGCAGATCTCAGCATATTACTCAATAACTGGAGGCTATTATATTCAGGAACAACATCAGAATTATCGGTATAATAGGTAATTGGAGTTCGATATCCATTTTCTCCTTGGTGAGATATCGTAAAGGATATGCGTAACAAATTTTGGTAAATAGGCTGTAATATCTGATGTGTCATTTTAACGTTCGAGGCTTCCATTTTTAGATTTGATTCGTAGAGAATAATCATAATAATGTATATTCTGTGATATAATCAAGTACAGAAATAGAAATCACAATGTGGCAGAAACAAGCGGACAGAAATGAAGAAGAGAAAAAGAAACTTGTGAGTTATACTGTGAACAATCGGAACCAGGTTGAAAGAACACATAGCGAGTTATCGCTATGGGAGACTTGAATCATGTAGTGTCGCACAACATCTAGATATATGTATTGGACGTAATATACGTGTATTATAATGTAGGCGCTAATTTGACGTATTTCACAAACAATTTTAATTAATATTACACACACAAAGTTGGGCTTAAAAAAACGTTTACTATGTCATTGATGAAATTAGGGAATTAAAGATTATAGTCTGGTGTATGTTGTGTCCTGCATATCATCCTTATCTATATAGTGCTATGATATCTAAGGTATGGAATCTATTTTAAAGGCGTTCACAATAAGGTTCTAGACTAAAGGAACAAGTAATTCAAAAGTGAGGCGTGTACTCAGGCGAATTATGAATTTGTTAAAGATAGTTATTTAAAATGAATAATATTAGCATTAGGTGCTAAATATTGCTTTATTATAATGTAAACTTTATTTTATATGTTAATTCAAACTGACCTGGTATCCTTTTTATGTTCGTTATATTTCTGCTCGGAGAGATTTTTCAATCTCCGGGGTGTTTTTATTTCAACGTTTGGCGTATTCCCCTCAAACTATAGAAAATAACGGTATTTTAATGACGGTTAGCTTTATCTTTCAAAATTCAGGTTGGTCGACCTGTGTGATAACAATCGAAGGCTGTTGACCGTTGAATATGATTTGAATTCTGATTCTGTTGGTGACGACCAGACACGACGGTTGTCTTAATTTTCCTATAACGTTTTTTGCCACAACTGTAAAAAAATTATCAAAGTTCCAAGAAGTTTTACCTAAAAAAAGGTATCGATACAAATCCCGTTTATTAAATCCATATCGAATACCTGAATTTGCCAACAAAATATCCTATAAATATCCTACGAAGACTTCCCGACCAGATAGCCTTTTCCATGCCATTGACCGAGACCGGGGGCCCATCTAACTGAACCACCATCTCCAGCACCAGAGTTTGCCAGCGCCGTGTCCTGTTCAAGTTAGTATCTCCTTAGAATCACCTCACCTAAAACAGAACGGAATTAATTTAGTTCCCTTTCAATTTTAATCAGAAACTTATATTTTCGTGTAAATTATTTCACCATACGATAATTTGGGGGTTAGTTTATAAGAACCGCCATTTAGTTTAGTATATTAGTAAATTTTGTATGTAAGGGTTGTATAAAATTATCACCGAGTTTGATCTCTGATAAAATAGCTATCGTTAACAAATAACGTTAATAATAGATAATCGTTTGCTATAAAAATTTAGTATTTGCCGTTTACAGATAGATGGCGCCGTTATTTATTTGATATTTAATTTATTATATGACGTTTCCATAACCTCATTAGTTTTAAAAATGCCAGGAGAGTTTGAAGACGTGTTTTTGTATTAAAGATTGTCTTATATAGTATTTTCTGATTCCATTTTACGTACCTTGTGATCATTAGAGTCTCAGTTGATAAGGAAACATAGCATTTGGGTAAATAAATAAAGATTTAAGCTTGTTTTGGTTTGAAACGTTGTTTTTTATTGTACAGTAAGTGTTTACATCGATTTCGATAATTACTTATATCAAAATTTAATAAACCGAGAAAGGGCTTTGAGGGTGCGCCTGTTAGGTGAGAAAAATTGACATTCGTTAATCAGCGTCCGTTGTACGTCCCGTGCAACCTAGCAGGTAGGAAGTCACTTTCCACAGTTTTCTTTCACTTAATTAGAGAGGTCGCTGGGTGTATTGAAACCACTAATTTAATTAATTTGATTTTATTGGGAAAAAAAAAGAAAAAAAATTTAAATCGTAAACGGACAAGCCAAATAAATTAAAGTAAATTGAACATAATAATAATTTTGTATTGAATGTTAAAAAAATAAAATTTTAAAATCCCGGGCATTGTGTTCTGAAAAACAGAGCAATAGTTTCATATTACTCGAAGATTATCATTTGTTGTATTATGTTTATATTATTGTTATTTTGTTAGAATAATCAAAAGTAAATGTTATTTTGAATGGCCCGAGTTGGTATTATTAGTGTGGATAAAGTTATCTAGGTGGTAGACACCTCTCTGTGAAACTTTAGCAGTAACTAACTGGCTCAGGTTTATTATTCTGTGCAGCCAATTAACGTATCTAGTTTGTAATAGTTGTGTTTGATTTGTTCTAGCGGCAACGTCGGGATATGAGCCAGACTTCCTTTACCCACTGGAAAATATAACCGTGGCTCAAGGTCGGGACGCAACCTTCACATGTGTGGTGAACAATTTAGGTGGATACAGGGTGAGTGGGGAGCTCGCCACGGCCAGGGTGTGTATCAAACATGTTATAACAGCGTGCGTTGTGCACCGCAGAACGCGAATCGCATCGACGGCCGGCATTTAATGGTGAATATACGGCCCCCCGATACGATGGCGCGGTCGACAGTCGCCGATGCGATTCGTGGTCGAAATAAAACGCACCGAGCACCATGCACCATGCACCAAAAAGCACCGACGTCTCCGAAAACAATTTCGGAAGACACGATGGCACCTACTGCACACGTTCTTAGCACCCATTTGCACCCACCCGCCGGCACGGCACTGGTCCGAAATTTTCCAACGCAACCGTCGGCTCGATAGTTATCTTTCGATTAGTGAGAATATCGCCGTGTCCCGAATTAGGGCCGTAATATGAAATATTCACCGCTCAATAACTGTCATCATTTACGCATACACTGCCGCGTTATTAGTTTTCAAGCGGTGTCCGCCGTTATAAATAGTTTAAACTTGTTGCTTTTCGAATTATAACCGACCAACAATCGATTTGTACGTACCAACGGACAGGTTTGTGTGTTATTAAATTTAAAGTGGATAATATGCCTTCTCTGCTACAAAACAAGAATGACATTTATCATATTGATCAATTATTATAATTAGCATCTACACACAAAAAAATAATTACTCAATTTGGGTATAAATGCATCACATTGAATATGACATAACTTCCTATATAAGTAAGCAAGAAAATGATGTATTTATATTGAGAATAAAATTTGTTCAGTTTTCCAAACCCGTGAATTTGTTAGACCAAACAATTTTTTAGTTCAAATGTAATCAATATACTGAAATCATTATGAACATACAATATTTTCACTACAAAAATAATTATTTTAGATTTGAGTAAATAGATTTTCTCAACTGGAAACTATCATATTTATGTCTTAATAATTTATGTACATTGATTGAAGTACATATATAAAAGCATTATTTAAAGTATTGCCATTATTTGCTTTAAAAAGATAAGTATATTGAACTGATGATAATACTTAACCTGCTTAATCTAAGCATTTCTACTATTTTCTACTATTCAAGGGTAATAATTACCTACTAATTTTATGTCTGTAACACCAAAAAACCTCGGTAGGGGAAAATTAATAAATAAAAAAATATTATGTAATTAAATAAATTTGCTGTCATACTTTATAGTTTTACAATATTTGGAGAAGGTAGCGTTCGGGGTACTCCAGGAGTGCGCACGGACATTGATGCTAGAGGTTAATGTTATGCGTATCCGTCATTGCGACCGGTGTTTTCGGGATACTTCCCACTCAATGCCTGGGCCTGGTATCTAGTCGGCGTTGATTACTGATATAATTTTAATAGTATAATAATTTGCTGGTATTACCTACTGAAAACTAATAACTCGTAAATAAATAAACGTTAATATATTATCGACACAATGGTGCTGATTCTAAGTATTATTTCAAAGTTTTTTAAACCAGTAATCCTTTAATACTAGATAACACGTACGCACTTACTTCAGTCACGTTTCAATTGGTCACAGCATAAATCGTTTTAACGAGAATAGTATATTTCCCAAATTTAAAGTACCTGTTTTTCCATATTTACAATCTCATTTCAAAGAATTTGCTTTACTAGACCTTTATCTTACTATATATTACATACAATAGTTTTTGTTTGGGGGCAATATTGTTCCATCGATAATTTGCCGAACCGAATTGGCAATATCAAACATTTAAAGAACCAATTTCTAGATTGAATTCTTGAGTAGCACTTGCAAATTGTGTAAAAAGTTTCTAAGTACAAAATTAAAAAAAAAACATGTTTATGTACGTACCGAATTCCCTTAAGTACGCGACAAATGGAGAAGCTTGTTATTCACTTCTTTGTTGGACGTATTATTTTATCGTTAGAAATACTTTAAGATGCTCGGCTTAGTTATAGAATAAGAAAATGTAAATTATCATATTATTTGTGGTTTACTGATCAAGGCAATACATACATATATATTGCTGAAATGTGAAACAAGCAATATTATTTATTTGTTCAAAAACATTTTGTTGACGCCACACCAAGATAATTTAATAATTAGAGAAAAAAAATCGTTTTTTTTTTTTGGGAATCCATCAACTAGATCACAAAACTATCGGAAGTTCTTTGTATCTTCAAAATCTAATATTCTGTTTATCATTGTCTGCTTCCTCAGTGTTAAAATTTAAATTTCTAAGTTGAAAAATTATCAAAACTGACACATCAGAACAGGTTATAGTTAAAATTTAGAAATTATATATGTAACACCTTAATCAATAGTTTAAATTTTGAAACATTTAAGAAAAAACAAGATCGAAAAGAATTAATAGATCGTAGGGATCACATTTTAAAACAGATCTACATCCTAATATACCTGCAGACTTGGTCTTACGTGTATTAAAAGATAATTAGATATCTATATCCACCCACATCATATTAAGCAAGGACCCTTTTTCCCCCTGGTTCAATTTATCATAAATAAATCTGTGCAGATCTCTGGCTGGTTGATCGAAGTGTGGTTCGAGGTTATATATGAAGCAGATGATCCTTTTTTTTGCCAACTCATCGGCTTTTTCGTGTCCTTCGATTGCTGAATGTCCAGCAACTCACAGTAAAGTGACTTTATTACAGTTTGTAAGCTCACATGGTATATATCTATAGCATGCTCATATATCTGTGGCAGCTATTTAAATCTATTCAAAATAAATCCCTCTTGTGTTTTTTTTTTTTCTTTCTTTTATAATATTTTACCTTTAGTGTATTTAAACAGTAAAAATAATTAGTAGGGAGAGCTGAAATTTTAAACATTCAAAAAGCGTCCCGAATAGTTTTGTCAGCATAGGAAGTTTGATTAAAAGCAAATCTTTGGTTCCGGGTGGACCAAGATCTACATAGATGATAATCTGGGCTTGGAGAAAAGTTACAAGAGATCAATAAGGAAACTGTTAGTAAAGTTAAATACGAATACGATCATAGTAACATAGAAAATGATATTTATTCTTCTATTTAATAGTGTTTAAAAAAAAACATGATATATTAAAGTATTAATTTTAAAATAGAATTGTTGTCATCAATTCTTTAACTGAAACTATACAGGATGTCTCAAGAGGAAGGACGATTCGCGATATCTAGGAAATTATTTCCAAACGTGTGTGAATAAAAGTAATTCTTTGTTTTATAGGCAACAAGTATAGCTTTTCGATATATTACTAATAATAGGGTGTTTGTTTTTTCCACCCCTTTGATCCAATTGATTGCTGTTCAATTAGAACATAAGAAAAACATAGGTACTATTATATTAATTTTTTTGTGAAATAATAACTTCATCTGGTAGATAGATATCTTTAATACAAGCGCGTAATACAAATTGTGCGTTCAACACAGTGCCAAATACCGTTTTAAGTAAATGTAGGTTTCTTTAATTCAGGTAAAAACTATTTGATTTAGTTTTATACGATTACATTTATAATCAATCAAAATAAAATGTTTTTAAACAAAGCGACGCGCAATTATCCAAGACGAGTTATAACTAATTCTAGAACTTTCACCAGGTAATTTAAAATCTGCCTTTGACGTTGGCAACTGCGCCCCCTAGTCATCACGTTTGGAAATAAAAAGTATTTTCATTTAATTTCCCTCTGCTGCTTCAGTTATGAATCACTACAGTTCTTGGAGAATGTAATTTCCAAGATATCGTCAGTTTCCTCGCTTAATGGAACATCTTGTAGAGCTACCAAACATTATTTATTCACATATAATGACATTATTAAGGCGTCTCGTGCATAAAATATTGTAATAATTCGTATGCAATGTTGATATATAGAAAATAAGTATGTATATCCTAGACTTTTCTACCTGAATATAGTATTTTTAACTCTTACATAAGTTAATAAACTTTTATTCAACGATCAATCAAATACAACGCTTCCTCTTTAGGGATTTTCTAAATTCCTAAATCTCCTTTAGGAAGGACCCGGTATTGTTTTGTGCACTTTTTGCGTTTCTTTCGTCTTTGAAACATTCTGCATTTGTTATTTTTAAGGCGAATATTGTTAGCGCTTCAAGATGAAGCTACGTTGCTTTGGCGAGTTTTCTCCACGATATATTTGAAGTAATACTGTTACTGAAGCTGTTCTCCTGTTGTTGAAATATTAGGATAAATTTTACATGTTAAATTGGTTAAAGAATAACAACAAACAAGAATTGCGTTTCGTAATTTAATGTACCTGCAAGAGTTTATTCAGTTTTGCGATGGTTCGGGATTGTGTTAATTATGTCTCCCTTCTTCAGATATTTACTTGTGGTGCGCTGGAAAAGTAAATAATTCTGTGACCATATAATATAATATATAATATCTCCTATTTAAACGTATTACAAAATTGGTCTTGTTTAGAAAGTTATCACAAACATATTAAATATATATACACAGAGATTCAAAATGATTGTCAATTCCGCTCCTATAGATAGTAAGAGGGTGTAGGTATATGCCGCGTGTTTGTAATGAAGGTTTGAACTAAGTCAGTGTTGGAACATAAGAAAGTAAACGGATCTATCACAAATAAGGAAAACGTAACCTATATTTGAATTCGCATTATATAAACGACTATGGATTGGTGTTTCTGCTTGTAAAAAATGAAATGTAATTAATTTAACTTTACTAAATTATGATTTTATATTTACTAAATTTATTTATTACTTTAAATTATAATATACAATTAGTATAATTATTATTAAGTGACAAAACTGCATCTCTCAGTTCTTCTATGGTATGCATGCGGTTTCTATAGATCCTATTTTTTAGGTAACCGAACATAAAGTAATCTAATGGGCTTAGATCAAGCAATCTTGGTGGCCATCTTTGTGCTCTAACGACCCTGTCAGTAAAAAACTGTTGAATATGTTGACAGGTTTGTCGAGCAGTATGTGCTGGAGCATTATCGTGCTGAAAATAACTTGCTTCAAGCTCATTTTCTTGTAACTCTGCAATAAACAATTCCAACATCTGTTGGTAACGTTGGGCTGTTACAGTTTCCTCGAAGAAAATTGGCCCTATTATTCGTTGCCTGGACATAGCTAACCAAACATCAACTTTTATGGGATGCAATTGCTTTTCTCGAAATTCGTGTGGATTTTCTGCAAACCAGATGCGATAATTTTGTGAATTGTTAGATGAAGCCAGGCTTCATCCGAGAAAAATGATTTGTTTAGCAAGTCATCGTCTCTTAAATTGTCATTAAACCAATGACAATATTCCAATCCCCTATCGTGATCTAATAGTAATAATTCCTGTACCGTAGAAACTTTATAGGGATGAAAATGTAACTTTCTTTTGACAGCTCATTGCGCTGAAGTGTATGATAAGCCTATAAAATTATAAAATGTAATAAAAATATTTCACTTAATGTTAATATTGATTTTTTACCTGTTTGTTGAGCTATTACCACAGATAAATTCTCTTATTTTCTTACAGTATTCAGGAATACTATTGTTGGTGATATTAGATGTAAATATAAACGATATGAACAAAATTATAAGATAAATAATCGAAAGATACTACAACACGCACGCCAATGTAGCTAAATGTCAAGAAAATTCATTTAACCCTAGTCCTACCAACGTTTTATCGTAACGTGTCCTACCAAGATGTGCCTCACAGGCACACATCTATTGTACACATTGTTGATGTAAATAATAGCAAAATATGCATTATTTATTTCATGTAGTAGGTATACAGTAAGATTAAAACATATAGAAAGAATATTGTGTGTCAGAAGATATAATTTAAAAATAGTACAAGATAGTAAAATATTTGAAAGTTATTTATGTAGTTTGCAATTTGTGCACGTGAGTATTTTCTCTGAATGTTCACCACAAACCGTTTGCTTACACTTATCACATAACTGTGTTGACATTCTGCTTTTCTTTGATGGGCAAATATAGCACCGTTTTCGTTTTCTTACTTCTCGAGCCGAAGACTCCCCTGTGATTGGTACTTGATTCAACGTAGTTTGTATCAATGAAGTATGACTTTTATGCAAGCCACTCAAACTACGACGTCTAATTTGCCCCAGTACTAATTTTTTTGTAATTTCTCGTAAGAAAATTTTGCGAAGTCTTCGTTTTTGGAAATATGCCAGTCAGGATGGATATTTCTCCAAATGACAAATGAAGCTACTCCACACACATCAATTATATTGAAAAATAGACAAAGGCCACCTATTAGTTTTGCGTTTCACTGAATATGTATGTATCATCTGATCAAGTGTATCCACCCCTCCTTTCGTGGAATTGTAGTACTTATTGATTTCAGATTTATTTTTATTTTCCTCATCAATGGTGGAGTCGTTGTGCATTGTAGATAATAACATGACACAGCGATTTTTCTTAGGTACATAAGATACCAAAGTCATTGTCTTCTGAAAACCAAACAAGTTGCTTTCAATATTCGTCGCCTGTGAGGTAAAAATTTGGTGATATGCAGCGCTTATTTTTTCTGAGCGTTCCTACACAAGTTAGGCCTTTGGTAAGCAAACTGGATGCAAGCTCGTAGCTGGTGAAGAAGTTGTCGAACGTAATATTCCTTTTAGTTCTCAGAAAAGTTCACAAAGGTCTTCAACCACCTTTTGCGCTAAGTTTTCTGCTCTGTTGAGACCTTCTTTTCCTAAGTACGGTATACCACGTAACGGATAACTAGTTCCACTATCGCATATCCACCAAATTTTCATACCGTACTTATCTGGCTTGCTGGTACTGTCGGAAAGATACACGACCTCTAAAAGGCACCAGTTGTTCATCGATGGTTAGATTACTGCCAGGAAGATAATATTTCAGCAAGTTTGTATTAACACGGTCCCACAGGTCTCTAATTGGTGCCAACTTGTCCTTTTGCCTTCGGAGGGTTCTGGTCGCTTTATCGTCAAAACGAATAAATCTTAGTAATTGAGTAAATCTATTTTGTGACATACACGCTCGATAAACAGGATTTCCATATAAAGGATTCCATAGCTCATTATAGTCCACCATTCCTTGTTTATTTCTTCCAGCAGTAATCAAAAGGCCCAAGAAATCACGGATTTCAACGTCGTCAACTTTTTGATGTTGATTGTTTTTTGATGATACGGTTATTTATCATCAAAAAACAAATTGAATGCGTCACAAGGAGTATCAACATGCACTCCAGGTGGAAGTTTCACTTTGTTCAAAGCTGTTGTAATTATGTTGTGTGCACGTGTTTTTCCCTTGGCAATCGGCGTGGCATTCCACTCGGTACCATCTTTTCCAATAAAAGTTTGCGAATGGCCGGGCGGTTCATCATTAGCATCACTATCGTCACTTCCTTCTTGTTCATCGCTTTCTTCATCGCCAGTTTCTTGATAATCCGCTTCACTAGAAGAGGTTTCGTCATTTGGCTCTTCTTCATCTTCACCATCATTTACATTCCTCCCCAAATCCTCATCACTTTCGTACAATGCATCGAGCAACTCCTTTTCAGTTAGTGGCCGCGTCGGTCAGTCAACCAATCGGTCATACTTTCTGCATAAATTTCAAAACCAATAAGCATAAAACAACAAATCTATTTTACTGGGGTCAATCAAAACTTTATTTTGCTTACCTGGTCTATACTATACTCTCCACTAGGTAAAAGAAATAAAATTAACCAATAGACACCTAAAACGGCCAATGCGTTCGTTAGGAAAGTCACAAATACACTGATAGCAATGCAGTTTGTAAGCTGACTGTTTTAGCAAAACGCATTTAGGGAATTCCCCTTCATATGCAACTGGAAGTTCTTACATACAAGGGGAAAGTCCCGAAATATAAAGCATATCTTACTACGGGGATTTACCACATACCTAGTTTTAAATAACGTAGCAATGCATTTTTAGTATAATAACAGTATGTGCCTCAAAGACACACCTTGGTAGGACGTGTCGGTAAATTATGTTAATTTTTTAGTAAAATAGGAAAAATATTTTTAAAAAATTTTATGTCATTCTGTGTTAAATAGTTTATTTTGAGAATACAAAAATCCTCCAGTCTGTGGGCAGTTAACTTACAAAATTCCAGCAATTTCAAAATCAATTGTGCCTCAAAAGCACACCTTGGTAGGTTTAGGGTTAATGTATGAAATTTGTATGTAGCTAACTTCGCTCATTAAATTGGTAATAAGTATAGATAAATTTTTCCGGAAAACAGTTTTTTTCTTACGACAATCATTTTGAATCACATGGTATATTGCTATGGTAATTCCTGGAGTGCAGTAAAGTCCATCCACGCGAAGGCAGGCTCTTAGAAATGGAAGAAATAACCTTTTTTTTGATATTACTAAATTTAAACTTTAAACCTGTCCATTGTCTTCTGTTCTGGTCACACCTAAGTACAATATACGCCCATTAAACACAACGATGTCGCCTATATGGAGCATTGCAGTGTCACCTGTGCAAGTGTAAAAGTCCACGTCGTTTTAGAGGCGTTTTTCTCGGACAGTTCCGCACAGGGGCACAGCGATTGCTGAAGTTTCGCTCGACAGAGTAGTTTAACAATGGCGCCGGATTAAATCAGATCAATTTGCAGACAGCACGCAACGTCCTGCAGAAGTCCAGAGAGAACCCTCGCAACGCCAGCGGATGTTAATGTGAACATTTGTAGGTGGTATTATGCCGGGCATTGTTGCGGGCTCGTACTCACCGTATGAGGTCACCTAATCCTTCTGTTTCAACAATATGCAATTGTATATGTGACACAATGGGGCGGCAAGGAGGTATTAGTAGCATCCGCTGTTGGTTGCTCGAATCTCCATATCGATTGTCAGCGAAGAATATTTAACAAACTGTCTATATCTATACTGGACAAATTAAGCGTAACACTGTCTAAACGCAGCATATATACCCCGGATGCAAAGTTATTCTTTAATAATGCGTTTGTCAATTCGCTGTTGTTCGATGCAAACTCTGTTTTGTTTTGGTAAAGTTAACCGCTGCACATTTTAAATAATGTTTATACAGGTAGTTAAGAGACCATGCATATTATAAATGTGATCTTGGGACAAAACACAAAAGATTGAGAGTATATAAGCGAATACTACAAAAAAAGGTTAACCATAACAATCGATCAATAACTAGAAGAATCGCAGAACGATTTTCGAAAAGAATCACATATTTACAATGAAACAATTCATAGAAAAGAACACGAATAATACTATATTCACAGCTTTTATAAATGTAGGAAAAGGGTTTGATATCATCCAAAGAAAAGAAGTATGGAATAGCCTTAAAAAGAAGAGGAGCAAGCGAAGAATTGATAAAAGCCATAGCATCCGTATACATATAGGAAGACCAAGAATTACATGGCTTGACTCAAACCATTACTGAACCGACAAGAGTTACTAAACAGTCAAGCACTACAATCGACAACATATTCACTAGTGATACTGAATACGAGGTAAAAGTGGTACACTGTTGAAAATATTACGGTGTTGGCGTTAATTTTGCGCTAGTCAAATATTTAGTGTTGATTTTTCCAAACTTTGCCAGACGAGTTGACTACGCGTATTTAATAGAACAGAAATGACTAGAATTTCGTGTGAATTCTTTGTTCAGATATGAGGATTGACTATTTTTCTAGACATTCAGAAGCGTCAACCAATCAGAATTTTTCCCTCGGATAGAAATATAGAAACCCCACCTATTCTAATACAGTATTGCATTATACGCACCACCTGCATTGCACGTGTATCTGTTTTCGTGTTTGATTCTCCGTATTAACATATCCAAACAAACCACCAAATGTGACTGACTTGCGAAGTGTAACCTCGTGTTATTAAACGTTAATTCCAGTGGGCATAAAAAAATTCAACATCTTAAAGATGTATTGGAACATCTATTTACGCAATTAGTTTACACTTGAATCAAATAGCATAAACATTCACTTAATTTTATAATGGTTCTCAAAAAATCACTTTAAAATTGGTACGTTTAGTTGAAATCAAAACTTGTGAATGAGTGGTTTTGCATATTTATAATTGAGAAAACGTCTTAAAGAGAGAATATTGTAGCACTAAGAAATAGGAGTTGCATATTAAAAAGACGTTGTGTTTAGAAAATGGTGTTAAAACACCCAATAGATCGCATTCATTTAGTTAAACAGCTAGTAAATTTGTTTAGTCTAGATCAAATAAAATGTGACTAGAAGTATTTTATAATTCCACGTGTCAGTTGGACAAAATAACCCCTTAGCAATAGACAATACTTGACTATCTTTGCTCGTCAAATTTAAACTTCTATAGTTCTCGACAAAATAACACGAAAAGAGTGTGGACCTCTCCTGACTATTAAATTAGTCAAAAAAGTGTTAAAATTTTCAACAGTGTAGTGTCGGCGTTATCTGATCATCACGCTCAGATAATATCAATATCTCATGACCAAATACCAATTCTAAATACACCCAAGGTACAAAAACACTTCATCACTAATGAGCAATTAATACAAATTAGAAATACATTAGAAAAAAATGGACTGGTCATCCATAATAAATGAAATGAACGACGTAGATAACTGTTATGAACGTTTTCTAATAAGGGTGCAGAATGCAATCAGAAATAACTCTCAGAAAAAGTGTTGTGTCTCAAACACTAAAAAGAAAAACTGGTTAACAGAGGAGATTAGAGTACTATCAGCAATAAAAAGGCAGATGTATGAGGGAAAGTTGCAACAAAGAATTACAGAAGCAACATACAAGTCATTCTGTCAAGTACTAAAGAAAAAAGTGGAAGTGGCGAAGAAAAATGCTTACTTAAATGATATAACCAACTCACGAAATAAAGTAAAAACTACTTGGAATGTTATAAACGACATAAAGGGGCAAACAGAAAAAGACAGGTTTTGACATAACCGCATTCACAGATAGAAATGAGGATGCCATTAATACTTTGACAGATATGAATACTTATTTTATCAACTCAAGCCATGACAGTAACGGGACTGGAATAAAAAACGCTACTAAAAAAACATTAATAAAAAAAGTACCCAATACTTTTTCTCTATTTTTGACTGATCCGGCAGAGGTATTGCGTATCATTCAAAATCTGAACAATACATCAGCTGTTGGAGACGATGAAGTACCAGTAAGAGTACTAAAATTTTGTGCCAGTGCTCTGTCTGTTCCCTTGGCGCACGTAATTAATACGTCTTTCAAGACGGGAAAGTACCCAGAACTTATGAAAAACACTATGATAAATCCTATTTATAAGAAGGGGGAGAAATCCAGTTTCGAAAACTACAGGCCGATCGCTCTTATCTCAAATATATCCAAAATTATAGAAAAAATTGTATTTGAACGCATAATGAAATTTATAATTAAAAATAACATTTTGGAAAAATCACAAAATGGATACATAAGAGGACGGTCTACTACCAGAGCTGTTTTCCAACTTCTGGAAGAAATAATCAGTGGAATCAACTCGAAAGCATGTACATCTGCTCTTTTATTAGACCTTTCAAAAGCTTTCGATCGGGTTGACCACCAAAACTTTTCTAAACAAACTAGAAGAGATGGGTGGAGTTGCACATAATTGGTTAAGTTCGTACCCGCACAACAGTGCGTTCAAGCGAACTTGGAAAATGGCGAGCGAATAAGATCTGGGTGGGGTCATTGTGTCTTTGGCGTACCGCAGGGTACCATGCTGGGCCCTATTCTATTTTTACTATACGTAAATGACATGCCGGGGAATGTTTAGTGTTTAACGGTGCAATACACGGACGATACCTCATGTGTGATAAAAACAAACTCTTTGCAACAAAATATAACAGAGTTAGAAAATACTATAAATTCACTAAACGAATGGATGACTGATCACAACCTCCTAATGAATATTAATAAAACACAAATAATATGGTGTAATTTTCTGGGGCAATTCTGTCGGCATGGAACGTATATTCAAGCTGCAAAAATCAAGTGTTAGGGCAATTTTTAATCTAAGGAACAGAGACAGTTGCAAATCATATTTTATAAACAATAATTTACTTACCTTGCCATGTTTATATATCCTAGAATGTGTATTATTTGTTAAAGCTAATTATGCAGACTTTTTTCATAAGTATGAGCTACACCACACTCACAATACTAGGAATACTGTGACTCCACATCTACTGGCGTCTCAGACACATTTATCAAAAGTACAAAGGAATGCTCTACACTATTGCATCAGGATATATAATCATATACCAAACAATATAAAAGCGTTACCTTATGCTTTGTATAAGAAAAAATTAAAAGAAAACCTAATTTGTAACGCCTATTACACCATAAATGATTTCTTGTCAAATCAATTTTAATTAAAAGCTCATGCTGTTTTGATTCACATTTTGACTCTTTTTGTTTTAACATGTGTGTACATTGTTTTTTCTTTTCGTTTGTTACTTGTTTTGCTGTTTTTTGACATGTTTTATGCATCTTTTGCAAAATGAAATGAAATATTATTATTATTATTATTATTATTATTATTATTATTATTATTATTATTATTATTATTATTATTATTATTATTATTATTAATTACGTAAGAACAGGAAACATGAAGTCAGAAGAATGTTTAACCGAGAAGGGTTTACTAAGTCCAGCGCTTTTCAACATAATACTTCATGATGCCCTAAAGGAAATCAACTCGCTAACGAAAAAAACCGCAAATAGGATACAGCAATATGCAAGTAGTGGAAATAACAGAGAGTGCCTTCGCTGACGATCTGATAATTTACGCAAAAACATGAAAAAGTTTTGCAAATAAACCTGAACCTTTGGAATACATCATTAATAAAGGAAATTTGAAAATCAACATAGATAAAACGAAAGTGATGGCAATAAGTAAAAATGATGCAAGAGTAAAAGTTGATATTAAAGTAGAACAAATAGAGACATTCAAGTATTTAGACGTAAACGTACACAAAAATTGAAAAGGAGACATGGAAATAAACTACAGATTAGATAACACCACAAAATCGTTCTAATGCACTAAACAGTACATTTACGTGAAGGAAAGAAATATCAAGTAAAGCAAAATTAACCGTCTGCAATACAGTGTTTAAATCAATTTTAACATATGGGTGCGAAAGCTGGGTCTTAAATAACAGGATGAGAAACAGAATTCAAGCCATAGAAATGAAGTACCTGAGGGCAGTAAAAAGGGAGTCACTACTATAGTTCGTCTCAACCTTAACATGCAGTATACGTCTTATGGGAATTCGATTCGCGATTGCCAAATCGTCGCATCAGCTGCACATTGCTACTTCCGTTGCATTATTTGAGGTTATGACAATTAAAATGCATATATCAGATATACGTTACTATCTTCTCTATGATATATGGTTTATGTGGTCTCAGATACGAAAAGGGAGCTATAAAGCGCAATTGCTATATGCTGAAGAAAGAAGCTGAATTGAAGCAATTATAATCGTTATCTCCGCAAACTTTTTTCGGTTTCTTTTTAAACGGAATCTGTGGAAAACAGTAAAATATAAAAAACCATATACTGTTTTTATTTAAGAATCATTAAAAAGAACCGATAACTTTATTTATTATTACTCGTTAACGTAATTTACATTTCGAAGATTTATTTATTGTATATGGGGTATGAATACAATTTATTAAATTCAAAGAAATAGATACAATCCTTTAATTAATTATAGTTTACGTTGTGTAACAAAAATAGCTGAAATCATACAAATGCCCACATAATACAATAATATTTATGAAAGGAATAGTAATTACACACGAGTTACGATGTCGGGAACGGTAGATGCAGTGGGCGTCCTTATCAAGCGATAAGTCGACACGGAGATGCAACTAACGTGTTGTAGATTCATTCGCATTCATTCGCACATGAGCTTTCACATGCTAAACATCTTTCAAAATAAAGTTTTTCTTAACATATTTTGTATTTTTTTGAAATTAAAAAAATACAAGGACAAAGTGTTAAGGGCGCAGTCAGTAGGATTTCTTGTAACGGATAGAATCAATATTTTCGAATTCCGGTTCGTTTCAACGATTTATAACAGAGACCTACAAAAGTGCGGCGCGAGTGTTGAATAAACTTTTCCCACAACGCCGTGACGAAGCAACGAAGAGAGCGAAGCAGTGCCGAATCACCGATCTACCATCGATCAACCCATCTACAAATTGGTGGACTTAGGATTAAGGAACCGACACACACAGACAAGAAGAAAACCAGAACAAACGAAGAAACGCAAATGTATTTCACCGTATTTTTACTGTAAGTCATTTTGTCATTTTTGTGCATGCATTTATTGCCAGATTTTCCTTTCATTTTTTCCCACGAAATCAAATCGAATTCTTTCGATATTGCGGAAACGTGAATGAATAGTTCAGATAGTAACTCGTCCGAGTTTACTGCTGATGAAGCGGGAGTAGATTCTGATACCGAATACGTAGAAAATAGTGTAGATACCGACTCACAGATAGACGAACTAGTAGATAAGCTGCAAGTATAAAATTACATAACGCAATGGCTCGTCAGGAACTTACTAAGAACCACATTGATATAATTCCTGTATACGAGGGGGACCAAACACATTGTCCATGTATATAGGGGCTTGCGAATATTTGGCTACAACTTTGGCAATGCGGCAGATCCGACAGCTCAAATAACCGGTTTTCTCCTTAGAATATTTCAATTCAAAATTAACAGGTAGAGCGCTACAATTAGTAGGTAGCCGAGAAGTAATTCAATCTTGGTTAGAATTAAAAGAATTATTGCAACTTAACTTTTGTGATCAGAGATCAGAACGTTGTTTAGTTCAAGATTTAATGCAAATGGCGACCTGATAAGGGAAGAAACGGCTTATAATTTCGGGATTAGTGGTTAAAAATATTCTAAATTTAATATTAACAAAAGTTAATAACGGAAAACGATGCGAATAGGCGGCAAATAAAAACAGAATTGCATAATGATACGGTTCTTCAAACCTATTTAAGAGGAATCGCGCAATTTGGCGAAATAGGGCACAGAGTTAGATTTAGGAATCCAACAAACATTGAAACCGCAATGTCCTATGTTCTCGAAGAAGAAAATTTTAATTATTTTGTCAGACAACCGAATAATGTTAATAAAACGGAATTTAAACCAATAAAACAGCATACACCCCTACAACAAAATTCCTTTAATGTACAAAAACCTATTGCGCAAAATATTGCTAATTTTAATCGGGTTTTACCACAATTCAATCAACGCCAATATCAACCGATACAACAGGTTCGACCATCGATACCATTTCAACAGCCAATGGCATTTAAAAATTTGCCACAACCACAATTTCGACCACAATTGAGACCACAAAATTCACAAATACAAAGACCACCATCATTTAAATTTGCAAAATCACCTGGACAATTGCAACAAAATAGACAGCCCAGGCAGACACCGATGGAACTAGGAAGCGATCGAACACAAAGACCAACAACATCTTATCAATTTAGGCCAACTGGAAAACCAAATTGGACATCAGAGGAGCTATATTATCAGACGAATGAAGACAATGTATCTTATCTTGAAGAATCGCAAGATGAGTATTACACCGTCGAGGATACCCAGTGGACCGAAGAGAGTCTTGAACAAGCAGAGGGAGGTTACTACGGAGTTGAGCAACAAGAAGAAGTAGAAGAAGGTCCTGTTGAATCTATTAAGCTAAACACTAACACATGTTCTAAATTACCGCATTATATTTTACCTGAGATAAATGCCAAATTCTTGGTAGATACAGGTTCATCTAGATCAATGGTAAGTACTAAAAAGGTTGATGAATATTTTCGCGAATTCGTACTATACGAACCATTTACAATACAAACAGCGCATGCAACCACGAGACACAATTACATAATAAATATTCCGTGTTTGAAAACATTTAAAGCTCCAAACCAAATTTTAAAATTTAATGTATTTGATTTTTCTGATAATTATGACGGACTGATTGGGGTAAATTTAATGAAACAATTAGGCGCGGTTATCGACGTACCAAACGGTGTATTGCGCACAAAATTCGGCGAAATTACAATACATTGGGAGAATAGTAAAGTAAAATTAGGGCCACGCGAGCGGAAGATAGTAAGAATACCAATAACGAAAAGCTACGCGAACGTTATAATCAACCATCATGTATTAGCTCCTGGTGTTGAAATACCAGCATCACTAACAGTCGCGAAGGATTTTCACGCGATCACGGAAATAGCAAACTTCAATAACCATCTATAGAAGTTGAGGTAGAAAACCAATTCCAGTGGAAATTTATCAATTTGTGAGCGACTTAACTTATAATCGAATATCGCACAGCGCAAAACAAATCGAACACAATGCAGGCTGAAAATGTTAATAATAAGCTCCGCCACAACATCTTAATGCGATAGAAACTGAGTCCGTAAGAATAATGTAGAGATAGTACAGAAAGTTACTTCAGGATATACAAGACATAATAGGAACAGATGTTTACCAGAAATTCGTCAAGAAACAATAAATGACACAATTCTCAATGAAGAAACAGACAGCGCTACTGAAGTAGGACCGAAGAAACAGATACCGCTACCGAGGTAGAAAATGAAGAAATAAGGGAAACAGTAGTTCAAACGAAAATGAAGAGCAAACGTCTCAATACCCACGATGGATGAAGCAATAGACAACAAAATTCTTCAATATCATATTAAATATACCTAGTGAATGAAATAAAGGTAGAATATATAAACAGGATCGAGCAAAAGATTTATAATGTACAGGTACCGAAGGAAAATAATCAAGAACAAATATTTCGAATTTATAAAAGAATATAGGACCAGGGAAAGCACTACTTATATTTCGAAAAGAACAAATTTATAAAGATTTCTTGTAATGCTTATATAGCTCTTTTTAATAATAATGGACCAAAATTATATAGATGTTTTGCAAAACTACAGTGATAGAGGACCCACAAAACAAATTGAAATTATAAAAATTACCACGAGGGAAAACTAACCACAGGGGGATAAATGAAACTGTAAAACAATTACAACGGAGGTATTATTGGATTAATCTGAAAGATACAGTTACAGCATATATCAAGAGGTGCGAACAGTGTAACCGAAATAAATACGACAGGCAAGCACCGCATCCGGAATTAAACATAACCGAAAAGGTAGACCGACCTTTCCAAAAATACATATGGACACCTTTGTCGTAGGTGGCAAAATATACTTAACATGTGTAGATGCTTTTACGAAGCTAGCCCAGGCCATTCCCATAAGACAGCAAAATGCAGTGGAATTAGCTGAAGCAGTAATAACTTATTTTCTCTATATGGTGTACCGAAGAAATCGTTATGGACGGAGGAACGGAATTTACAAATGAATTAGTAACAGAACTTTTAGAAAAGCATAAAGTAAGAACACACATAACAACCCATACAACCCAAATTCAAATGGTAATATAGAAAGAGTACATTCAACATTATCCGAACATATCAGACTATTACGCGAAAATGAACCTAATGAAGATATACAAAATTAATGAAACTAGCTTAATTGCCTACAATAATACAATACATACAACTACTGGATTAACACCGCTAGAGCTTACTTTAGGGCATACAAAAACGCATGATCCTTTCGATATCTATTATGATAGAACCTTTATTAAAATTATTTAACCCGACATATTAATCGTTTAAATACTATATGATCGATTAGGCGGAAAAGTTCAAGAAAACAAAGAAAAGAATATTCAAAAGCGTAATACAAACCTAAAAAACGCAACCGCTAAGAGAAGGGCAGGAGGTTTATATAAAACGTCCGTAGGCTATAAAAGTAAAATAACACCAAGATATGCTGGACCATATAAAATTAAGAGAATACTAGAAAACGGTACGCATTGTGACCGACCGAAATAATAGGCAAGAAAAGTTCACATAAGAACCTTAATATGGTGTTGTTACAGATTCGCCGGAATCACGGGATCTGGCGGGGACATCAACGCTAACAAAAGTAGAAGAAGCGACGGGATTGTTGCCCCTTAAACTAGGGACAGCATGGAACACCATATCATATTGGAATTTATTAATACCATAACTTAGATTATCTGTTAGGACAAGCTAAAGAACTAGAAATTAGATGTAGGAATTGGTTAGGTATTACAAGAAATACAGTAGGGCACAGAGATAGTTATAACTTAGAAGTAGAAAATTATAATAACATTTTAAATTACAATTTAATTTAATAAAATAGAAAATATTAAACAGTTAATTCCTGAAATAGATTTAGGAGAGGTGCGATAAACATAGCTGGAAGCATAATTAAAGCAATCACGGGGAATTTAGATAACGAAGATGCAAAAAGATACGATGAAGCTATCGATAAATTAATTGACTCGCAAAAGAAAATTAAAAATGCTTTAGAAAAACAAATAACTCTTACGTTAAACGCGATAGAATCTTTTAACAAAACCATTAAAACTATACATAATAATCAATTACTGTTGCAATCAAAAATTATTGAAGTAGAGAAAGAAATTAATAATTCACGATATCTAATAATGGGAAATGAGTTAAGAAATCATATATATGCTATTTATAATCAATTAATATTTCTGACAGAAACCGTAAATAACATTCTCGATACACTGATCACAGCTTTAACGGTTGCTAAATCAGAAACTTATCACCCTTCAATAATTGGCCAGACGACTTATTGCGTGAAATACAGAATTAGAAAACCTATTTAATAATCGCGAATTTTCATTAAACCTATACAAGATAATATACATTACTTGAATGAAAATTTAAAGGTAAAAGCTTATCTAAAAGATCAAACGATTGTCTATATAATTTTTGTACCGTTAGTAGAAACTGAACCATTTACCTATTACCATTTATATCCTTTACCATTACCTGTAAATGAATCCTATTTAAATCAATTAAACCACTTCAAATTTTTCTGGCAATAAGATGATAACAATTCTTTATATGGAAACTAAATGCGCGGAATTAAAATCAACTGAATACATTTGTGACCCTGGAGAAACGCATCAAGTTACAACATCTGCACCGTGTGAAGTTCAACTACTCACGTACTCTAACGAATACGATAAGTGCATACAAGTTTTAGAACAATTCGACGATACAAAAGTTACTAAATTATTGAACAATCATTGGTTAATATCAATACCGAACTCTACATTAGTAAAAAAGATCTGCAACAAAAATCGAGAGATCGAAAAACTAAGTGGTACATATACGGTCGCGATAACAGAACAGTGCACATTAAAAATTGGACACATTACATTACAACCGCAAGAATCATTACGCGAGTTAAAATTTCCTAAAATACCGAGTTTAAGTAACGATCATAAAAATACAATCCAAACTAATCCAATCAAAATCACTGATAAACTAAACGCAATAAATTCTCAAAATTTAACTAAAATTTACGACAAAATGGAAAGCCTTCAAGACGAATTAAGAAGAATCAACGACGTGGAATTTCACGAAGAACCACTGTCAATTTGGGTTATATTAATAACTTTAGTAATTCTTATATGGTTTGCAGTCACAGTCGGAAAATATGTACAACGAAGACGAAAAGCAACAGTGATTGAAAACGAATCCGGCCGCCCAAAGAAGAGGATAGAAACATCCCTTGTCACTACCACTCCAAGGAAATGTTTCCATCTAGGCCCCAGGAGTTACGATGTCGGGAACGGTAGATGCAGTGGGCGTCCTTATCAAGCGATAAGTCGACACGGAGATGCAACTAACGTGTTGTAGATTCATTCGCATTCATTCGCACATGAGCTTTCACATGCTAAACATCTTTCAAAATAAAGTTTTTCTTAACATATTTTGTATTTTATTTGAAATTTAAAAAAATACAAAGGACAAAAGTGTTAAGTCACGTCTTATCTAAATTTTTTAGTCGGTCGACGAATCAGTTTGATCTTTGGATGATGAATCTGTTACACGAATAATGAATTCTTCAATGTCATCTTGCAAATTATCGACTATCCACATTTCCTTTTCAATATTTTTTACATGTTTGATGTAGTTTTGCCAATTAGCAACAGTTACAGTGCTATACGCTCTTTGAATTAGTTCCTCATGTCTTTTACCTTAAATGTAGTATTGTTCATTTTTATGCAGTTTTTACTTGTGCCATACCATTTCAATGGGATTTAACTCGCAATGTAAGGTGGTAATCGCAGAACATGATGACCGTTTTTTTAGCAAGTTCATCAATCCTGCTTTTATCATACTGCGGTTTAATTTGTGACACGCAAAACAGCAAGTCCCTTTTTTAACATATCGTCAGTTGTTGGAATTTGTTTCTCACGGAGCCAATCTATGATATCAGTTTTTCCATGCTGCCGTTGGAATTTTCTAATTTTCTGCAGTGATACGAAGCATTGTTAAGAACAATAATTGACATCTGCGGTATGTTTGGAAGTAATTTCTTAATAAACCAATCCTCGTATGTTTCTGAGTCCATCTCATGATGAACATCAGCAGTGTTTTTCTTGCAGAGAAATGTATATTCAGCACCAGGAACAAATCCATTATCATCACCAGCATGAACTAATGCCAAACGAGGTCCGAGCCCAGTGGGTGATTTCAAGCCCGTACTTAATCCTTGTATAAAAGCTTGCCGACTATTTTGAATAGTGGTGTCTGTCCAAGTTTATTTACTGCATGCCCTGTATTTACCTATGATTCATCGGATATAATTATGGTTCGACCTAAAATAATATAAAGTTATATGCATGTCAAATAGCAAAAACTACACTGTACCTTCTCTCTAAATTTCTTGATCTCTCGTAAGTATTTATGTCTCCACCGAATAATGTCATCTCCGTTCGATGAGTATACTTTTTCGTCCTACTTTTTAAATTCAAAACCCATATCATGTAATAACCTATGTAAGGTTGCTCGACTGAAGTTAGGAAGATCATCATCAGCATTGACAGCAGCAAGAATTGCATTTAATGTAGGTGGCATATTCTGTATAAAAAATCCATGCACTTTACGTCGTATAGATGCTTGCGTGTTCTCGTCAATATGTTTGTAATCGGTCGTTTACTTGTATGCCTTTCCTTTTTTTGGGTATTTTTGGAGTTGATAACGAACCAGTGTGTTGCTCCTTCTTTATACTATATATTGTACGTTCTGAACAACCCAAAGCTTTGCTTGCTTCTTGAACAGCAGCACTCACATTCATAGATTTATTAAAATAATTAAAAACATTTGCAATCATACACTTCTCCTTCAGGCTAAATTGTTCTCCCTTACACCGTTTTCTCCCTACACCCTCCATTAAGCAGTGAAAACTGTAATAAAATGTATAGGTTATATAATTATAAAAATCACGGAAAACACCCATATTACCTTGTGCGCGCTTGAAAAGGAGAGAAGCGTTCTGAAAAGAACGATTTGTGCTATATATATAAACTAATTAACGTGGAACTTAACTGTTTTAAAACTACGATGATGACGATTGACAACAGTTGATGCTAATAGACAGATGATAGATAGGTATTGGTGCCGACACCGACATATGTAAATAAGTGGCAACATATAAATTGGAAGTGAAGATAGCGTTAGTGACAGCAACTAGGGATAGTAAGAGATGCACAGTGGCTATTATATCCCATACTGCATCTTAAGGTTGAGACGAACTTTAGGGGTAGAATGAGAAATGAGGAAGTAAGGGAACAGCTGAAAGTAGAACCTATCCAGAAAACTATCGAGAAAAAAAAAGTTGTCTATAGATCTAAGTTTTTGAAGCGACCATGATATACTCTGACACAAATCCGGTTTGTACTTGATAACATGATAGAAGGTAAAAAAAAAAAATTGAATTAGAATTAGCGACTAAAGCGTTCAGAATTTCCCCCAGATTCACTTTTGCCAACTAGAGCGTCGTCCAACAGCGTTCGCATCTGTTTATCGTGAAATGTATGCGAATAGATACGCCCCTGATAGTTCTGCGGATGACATACGGCCACCATAGGCTGGCATGTTTAACGGAAACGCTGCGGCTTTCACATGCAAACCGAATCATCGTTATTCACCTTCGATACCGACCACACACTGTACGGTAAACACTAATCTATCTATACACGGGACAACAGGGGGAATATAGCGATTCGACGGGAAATATGTAATGTTTCGTTTAAAGTGCTTGAGCGAACCGTCTGGAATAATAGGTTTTTTTTTTTTCTCTTCTTCATCCCCGAGGATGGTGGAGGATCCCCTTCTCGACGATATTAAACATTCTTCCTACCGGATGTGACCACTTTTGAAGCAAGGCCTTTATATTCAATCATCCCGTTTACGATATTTTATAATTAGATTTTATTCCGCCGTCCGATATTTCAGGAATTGATTATTACTCTAAAAAGATATTCCATTTATTTATATTTAGAGGATTCAGGGCACATCTAGATTTGGAAACGTTGGCGAGGCGAAACGCATCCGCAGAAAAAAGAAAATTCAAGTAATTATGTGCAGAACGATTTCTTTACCTTTTGTCGTATCTGATCTAAGGGAATACGGCAGGTTCTTTATATCATATCATCCAGCATTTATCATGAAAAGGCATACATACAGACATAGTGAAGTCTTATCCGCCGTTTCTATCTTATTATATTACAACAGGGCGATTCATACATCTTGAATTTTCGTTATGCTCTTAAAGAGAAATTTACTATTGAATGATGATGAAAAAGTAATTCTATTATATTGAATTTCTTTTGCGTAAACTTTTAAATTAGCTCCATATATCCCACCAGAATGTCGTTATTGTTATTTCAATTAGATTTTTCTATATATCAACATTCGAGAAAACGATTATTAATCTTTTTGTCCCTCATACATATCGTATTGTCAACTTCATACGTAGATGAACGCATCAGATGGCATTACACTGTTGAAAATTTTAACACTTTTTTGACTAATTTAATAGTCAGGAGAGGTCCACACTCTTTTCGTGTTATTTTGTCGAGAACTATAGAAATTTAAATTTGACGAGCAAAGATAGTCAGTATTCGTCTATTGCTAAGGGGTTATTTTGTCCAACTGACACGGTGGAATTATAAAATACTTCTAGTCACATTTTATTTGATCTAGACTAGACAAATTTACTAGCTGTTTAACTAAATGAATGCGATCTATTGGGTGTTTACACCAATTTTCTAAACACGTCTTTTTAATATGCAACTCCTATTCTTAGTGCTATAATATTCTCTCTTAAGAACGTTTCTCAATTATAAATATGCAAAACCACTCATTCATGTTTTGCGTTTCAACTAAAACGTACCAATTTTAAAAAGATTTTTTAGAACCATATAAAATTAACTGATCATGTTTATGCTATTTCCAATACATCTTTAAAGATGTTGAAATTTTTAGCCCACTGGAATTAACGTTTAATAACACGAGGTTACACTTTGCAAGTCAGTCACATGTGGTGTTTTTGGATATGTAATACGGAGAATCAAACAGGAAACAGATACACGTGCAATGCGGTGGTGCGTATATACAATACTGTATTAGAATAGGTGGGGTTTCTACATTTCTTATCCGAGGGAAGAATTCTGATTGGTTGACGCTTCTTGAACTGTCTAGAAAAATAGTCAATCCTCATATCTGAACAAAGAATTCACACGAATTCTAGTTATTCTGTTCTATTAAATACGCGTAGTCAACTCGTCTGGCAAAGTTTGAAAAAATCAACACTAAAATATTTGGACTAGCGCAAAATTAACGCCAACACCGTAATATTTTCAACAGTGTACGAGCCACCTTAAATAACTGTGTTCTACTTGCTGTGATTTATATAAAATTGCTAAACCTATTCGTTGCCATATCAAAGGAGATGACTTTTAATGATGAGCCTGATAATTTAAAATCATTCCACCCTTAAAATTTGAAAAAAAAAAGATGAGTCTTGTGGTAAATCATTTAAAAGATTTTTTAATTCTAGTTTGTGACTCGTCTGCGAACACAGCTATTGTCTTTTGTGGTGTTTGAATAAAAGCATATATTTTGTCCATATTACATTTTTGGAGCATTCATTCTACTCTCCCATATGCAGTATTAGAAAGAGGTTTTAATGGCGGGGCAGGAAATTATGTTTTTAGCACTTTTAACACGACTTTTTTTATGTTACGCTATTGACACTCTCAAATTCGTAGAACTTGCCATCAATCGTGCTTCTGAAGGTTAAAGGTGCATCTCTCTCCTGATTTCCTGCTCTTAGAATCACGTAGTTGGTCTTCTTAATGTTGATTTGAAGGCCATGTTTTTTCTGGCAGCACTTTCATCGTTTCTATGGTGTCCTTTCTATTTCTTGTTAATACCAGTAGATCGTCTGCATATGCCAGGCATTAATGTTTGTGATGGTAAATTGTTCCTTGTATATTAATATTACCTTCCTTCAATGTGGCTTCCAATATGTAATTAAACAGCGTTGTAGACAGCGGGTCCCCTTGAGGAACGCCCCTCTCTGTATGGAAACTTTCAGATTGTTCTCCATTTACTGTGTTTTGGGTGTTTTTCAGCGTTAGTTTTACTAGTCTTATTAGTTTTGTGGGTATTCTCAATATCTTCATATAGCGGAATATTTCTTCTCTTCTTATTTTGTCATAAGCCTGCTTAAAGTCTACAAAAACAGCCTGTACAACCGGGTTATGTTCATAACTATTTGTGAGGACCTGTTTCAGAGTGAAGCCGAATCTAATATTTCGACAAAATCAAAAAACTACAAATACTCACTATTTAGAACTGTGTAGGTACTATAAAATATTAGGAACTCAAAAAAATGTGTCACGTAGGTTAGCGCGAATAAATGTAAGTAATGTAGTTGTTCCCATCTTTAAAGAGGGTGATGACCGTTTGATAGATAACTACAGACCAATCAGCATTCTTTCTTGTTTCTCAAAAATCTTTGAAAAAATTGTAAGTTTTCGTATTATTGCTTTTTTCAATGAGAACAATTTTTTCTATGCAAACCCAGCATGGGTTTATGAAGGGTAGATCTATTGAAACCGCCTTTTTGACTACCTGGACGCAATTTATCAGGCCTGGAGGTGGTAGCATCCCCTAGGGATTTCTCTTGACTCTCTAGAGCTTATGATTGCGTAATCATGATAAGTTATTACTTAAATTAAAAAAGCTATGGTGAAGAGACACAACTTTGAAAGGATGGAATCATACTTGAAGGGTAGAAAGCAATTTGTAAAAGTAAACTTAGATGGAAATATAGTCAAGTCCGTTCAAAATTAGTTGAAAAGAGGTTTGCCACAGGGTAGCGTATTAGGTCCTCTATTATATAATATTCTATCATTGATTTGTGCCACATATTAATAATACTATGGATACACATATTAATTATGCAGACCATAAATGCTTTACTTATAACATCAAAGATTTAATTACTTTAAAAACTTCAAGCAGAACAAATATTGCATAGAATAAGACAATGGAGTTTTGAAATGATCAATTACTAAACATAGCAAGACTAGAATTATAATATTTCATAAAAAAAATCTAATATAGGAATTGACAGTTTCAAAATATATGACAATTTATCTCTAAGTAGGTCATAACCTTTCTGGGTCTCACTATGGATGAAACGTAAATTGGAGCTCTTATCTGGACATATTGGTAAAAAATTAAATCAACTCAGTTATTGCATAAGAATTCTAAGTAATATTGTGAAAAAAAATGTTTTAATTACTATAATACAGTTTTATATCAAGACTGAAATTTGCTATCCTGTTATGGGGCAACACTTCAGGTATTATTAGAGTCTTTCGAATTCAAAAACAAGTGCTACGTATAATTTTTGGCCTTCTTTTGAGGGAATCGTGTCGTGGGAAATTTAAAACTAATAGGTTACTGTCAGTTGTTGCGCTGTATATTTACGAGTGCTTAATTTTTAATTTCAAATATAAAGAAAAATACGAACATTTCTGGCCAGGTCATTGTCATAATACAGATTTCAAACAAATTATAATACCCCGTTGCACACCATGTCTTATTTGAAAAAAGGTCCTTGCTACTCAAGTATAAAGTTTTTCAATAAACTTCCCCAACGAATTAAAAATATAAATAATTTGAAATTATTCAAGAAAGAAATCTTTAATTTGCTAATTAATTTGGAACCTTATGAATTTGAGGATTACTTTAAGATGTAGTTGCTGAGTTTGCTGCTAAGAAATATATTTACCTCTGATTGTATTGTGACTTAATATTAAACTTTTAGTAATTATATAAGCTTTTTTAGTTAAATTTTTTTTTCTGATAAGAATACTACCTTTTTTAAATCAATATGTAATAAGTATATGTTAATGACACTTTTTTTTATTTGAAAATTGTAATTGTACTTATATATTTTATATAAGCTTTTTAGTTAATTTTTTCTGATAAGAATACTACCTTTTTTGAATCAATATGTAATAGGTATATGTTAATGTCACTTTTTTTTTTGATTTTTAATTTGTTTTTGGACCTGTTTCAACCCACTTATATTTTTTGTGGCTGTTTGAAATAAAATTATCTATCTATCTATCAAAGAATCTTGTTCCTTCTTAATAGTTATTTATTTGAAAACTATAAACATTACAAAGTTAAAAGTTTTGAGATTCAATGTTATATATACTTATATTTAAGCTTCAGAAAAAAAATATTAGGTGAATCTATGCAAGAGCTGATTTAACTAGCTGATCAGGCCTTTCAAACATAAAACAAAGTAAACTGTAAAAAAAACGTCCTATACTACAGCAGAGAATTCGTATTCACCATCTACAAAAAAACTGCATTGTCCCATTCAGGACTTGTCCCGTTCATAATACCTCTCCTTTGCTATTATACGGATCAATTTGTAACACTGTCCCCTGTGTAACATTGTACTCTGTACTTTGAATAAAATTGGAGGCAACGAGACTTCAATTATTGTTGCTATATCTGCATACAGATTGTAATTGAAGGAAAAAATATGTTTTAGATTGAGGTAAAATGTTGGAAATTAAATTTCATATCAAAATTGATGTGATACAATATTAGGATTAGTGTAAAACGCATCATATGGCTTCCTATAGTTACATTAGTAGTAATTAGTGATGGGGCAATCGGATCCAAAAAGTATTCAATAAGCGTAAACGGATATGTAGTCACTACGCTAAGAAAAATCGGAACTTTTTCTTAACGATTCTGATTCTTTTGCTAAACGATTCAAGTATCGGTTCCTACAGATACCGATTCTTTTTAGTCGATAAGAAAAAAGAATCGTTAAGCAAAATGTAGTCGATAAGAAAACGTATTCGTTAAGCATCACATAGTCGAGCCGATGTATTAATATGTAGACACCGAGGCCGAGGCGAGTATATTTGCGGCATATTTCTTTTGATTTTTTTTGCGATTTCTTATACGCTAGCTGCATAATATTTGTATAGAATTGTCTTAATACACACGCATACGTTATTTTAGTGGAACTAAAATTACATTATCATTGGTTTAATATGATTTAGGTAAATTTTAGTGGTGGTGCATTTGCATAATAAATACAAGTATTTTTTTTTGTTTAGTTACGAAATACATAATAAAATAATCGAAGTAATATTAATGTATGCTAATAAATTGACTTTTGTTGTTTCTTATATATAGGTGGGCCACCACATTCGCGTCGGTTTATATACGAAAAGTAGTAACATATTTCAATTTTTTTTGTTAAGTTATACAGGTAGAAGGGACCACATTTCAAAATTATTTTGAGTATACAGGGTTGACTCAAAGAAAAGTTACACCACAAAGTTGAAAAGAACGCCATTTATTATGACATATTTTGATAGTACAGACTAGATAAAGACAAGTTGTTGTTAGGGTTCTTATGCCTAACTCGACTCTTTTACGAGATAATTAACTATTCTTCAAAATGTAGATCAAAATTTACATATTTGAGCTAGATATTTTAAACTGTATTTATTTTTTAACTAAAGCATTAGACTTGATAATAAAATGAAAGTAATGCAAAAATATACAGGGTGAACAGATACATACTTTAATTTTCTCTGTCTTTAAAAGGCAAGTAAGTTTCTTATTGTAAATGGAACCCTATATTATTACCTATTTAGATTCTAATTTTAACGGTCTTTAAGATTGTATTAATGTTTCCTATACCTACCTCTTGTAGTTTCTTAGTAATTTAGAATTTTCTATTTCAAATATTTAATTCCTATCCATTCTTTTTTCAAAAGTAGACTTAGACAAAAGTGTCGCTATATTCATTATACACAAAGTTACTTGCCTTAAAGATAGCGAGAATTAAAAGATGTTTTGTTCACCTGTATATTTTTTGCATTGCTTTTATTTTATTATCAAGTCTAATGCTTAGTTAAAAATAAATACAGCTTAAATATGATGACAGGCATGCCCTTAAATGTCGAATACAACGAGATGTTTATTTTGTTTCATGCACGTGTGCCATAACGATTTTTGCGTTTATAGTAACTCTACTATAGTTATTACGTATCGGCTATTAAAAAAGCATATAGAAAATATCAATATTATGCTTGTATTTTATTTGCCGCTTTCCCATTAAGAAATATATTTTAGTTTGCCCTGCTGATAAGACATAGAAATTTCAAATTACCTGTATATGTCCGTGAGTTTTAATAAAAAAAACAGGGTTTCGTATTATGTATATACTCTTTTATAGTAGAGACTTGTTCGGCGTTTTTATTTGATATTTCACATTATAGGAAATTACGGAATATGAAGACTTTTTTTGTTGTTTATTTTTTCTTTTTTATCCAAAGCGATGTAATTCAATGAAAAAAAGCAATTTCTTAAAAAGAAACTGAGTTGTAAATACAGAACTCCACTAATGCTTTTCATAATAAATGTGTAGTTATCAACCTGATTAAGCCATCCCTTATAAAAGAAAAAAAAAGATGTTAGGTGTAAATGCAACTATTCTTTATTCTTATTTATGAAGTAGAAAACAGAAATTCCCAAATCTCAGTTTTTTTTTTTTTTTTTTTTTTCATTTTTATGTTACTTTCTTTAACAGACTAAACAGAAAATTTTATTAGAATACATTAATTTACTTCGATTATTTTATTATGTATTCGTAACTAAACAAAAAAAAATACTTGTATTTATTATGCAATGCACCACCACTAAAATTTACCTAAATCATATTAAACCAATGATTAATGTAATTTTAGTTCCACTAAAATAACGTATGCGTGTGTATTAAGACAATTCTATACAAATATTATGCAGCTAGCGTATAAATAAGAAATCGCAAAAAAAATCAAAAGAAATATGCCGCAAATATGCTCACCTCGGCCTCGGTGTCCACATATACAAACATCGGCTCGACTATGTGATGCTTAACGAATATTTTTCCTTATCGGCTACATTTTGCTTAACGATTCTTTTTCCTTATCGACTAAAAAAGAAATCGGTATCTGTATGAACCGATACTTGAATCGTTTAGCAAAAAAATCAGAATCGTTAAGAAAAAGTTTCGATTTTTCTTAGCGTAGTGACTACATATCCGTTTACGCTTATTGAATACTTTTTGGATCCGATTGCCCCATCACTAGTAGTAATGCACGGTCTAAGCACGATTTTAAAATAAATAGGAACGAATTAAAAGTAATTAGCGTGTTTGGTGATGTTCATCGTGTTTTAACGAACATTTAGATACCTTTAATTCGCTCTTATTGATAAGAATTTGTTCAATATCACCGCCGATATCTCCTTAGTTCTTAGTTTAGGCAATATTTATTTGTGGTTATTAGGTCGCTTGGATAAAAGCAGACACGAAGGCGATACTAGCGATTCACGAACATGTAATAACGAATAATGCTCGCCTCTCAGTGACTCATAACGATTTCAATACATGGACGCTAAATATACGCAGTGTTCGGAGAGAAGATAGGGGCCAGTACATGTGCCAAGTAAATACAGACCCGATGAAAATGCAAGTAAGTGAAATATAGAAGGTAATCTTCCGCTATCTGCTGTGCATATTTAAGAATGGATGAATATCCTGTACCTTCCTGTGCGCGCTTTAGCACCTGGTTTATTTTGTATCCAAATAGAAAGCGTGCTGTTTTGTTTTCTTTCTTTTTTTTTTCTTTATTTATGCGACAATGTTTTGCTTGCGCCCGTGATGAGCTGTTCAATAGAACCATTTGGGATGTACTTCTCCGCTTACAGACCGCTTTTCTGGAAGTCGTCATCCCGCCGGATATCGTGAATGAGGAGACATCTGGTGATATGATGGTTCCTGAAGGTGGTTCAGCGAAATTGATCTGCAAGGCCAGAGGCCATCCGAAGCCGCGTATAGTTTGGAGAAGGGAGGATGGCGGTCAGATCGTGACACGCACGCCGGCTAATAACAATAAACCGGATCGCGTTCCATCGGTCGACGGGGAAGTTTTGACACTCACGAAGGTGACCTAGATCAGAGATGGGCGCTTACCTTTGCATAGCCGCCAATGGTGTTCCGCCATCCGTGAGCAAAAGAATGAGTCTGCACGTTCACTGTGAGTTGCCGTTTTTAAATAAGTGTTAACTAAAAACGTTTTGGTTCATATCGATGATATAATGATGATTAAACATTTAATATATGTTTAAATCTTAATAAATAATATAATGTAAAATCACACCAAGCTCTAAGCGTAGAACCGATCATAGCAGGCTCATGATAACGTCTCTAAATCAAGTTTAAGAGGGTGTCCGTAGGGGGGTATTCTGTCTCCACTGCTATGGTCACTACTGGTGAACGATTTGCTAATGGAAATATGAAAAAAATGTGAATAAATTTAACCCTAGTCCTACCAACGTTTTATCGTAACGTGTCCTACCAAGGTGTGCCTCACAGGCACACGTCTATTTGTACACATTGTTGATGTAAATAATAGCAAAATATGCATTATTTATTTCATGTAGTAGGTATACAGTAAGATTAAAACATATAGAAAGAATATTGTGTGTCAGAAGATATAATTAAAAATAGTACAAGATAGTAAAATATTGAAAGTTATTTATGTAGTTTGCAATTTGTGCACGTGAGTATTTTCTCTGAATGTTCACACAAAACCGTGTTTGCTTACACTTATCACATAATGTGTTGACATTCTGCTTTTCTTTGATGGGCCAAATATAGCACCGTTTTCGTTTTCTTACTTCTCCAGCCGAAGACTCCCTTGTGGTTGGTACTTGATTCAACGTAGTTTGTATCAATGAAGTATGACTTTTATGCAAGCCACTCAAACTACGACGTCTAATTTGCCCCAGTACTAATTCTGTTGTAATTTCTCGTAAGAAAATTTTGCGAAGTCTTCGTTTTTTGAAATATGCCAGTCAGGATGGATATTTCTCCAAATGACAAATGAAGCTACTCCACACGCATCAATTATATTGAAAAAAATAGACCAAAGGCACCTATTAGTTTTGCGTTTCACTGATATGTATGTACCATCTGTCAAGTGTATCCACCCTCCTTTCGTGGAATTGTAGTACTTATTGATTTCAGATTTATTTTTATTTCCTCATCAATGGTGGAGTTGTTGTGCATTGTAGATAATAATATGACACAGCGATTTTTCTTAGGTACATAAGATACCAAAGTCATTGTCTTCTGAAAACCAAACAAGTTGCTTTCAATATTCCGTCGCCTGTGAGGTAAAAAATTTGGTGGTATGCAGCGCTTATTTTTTCTGAGCGTTCCTACACAAGTTAGGCCTTTGGTAAGCAAACTGGATGCAAGCTCGTAGCTGGTGAAGAAGTTGTCGAACGTAATATTCCTTTTAGTTCTCAAAAAGTTCAAAAGGTCTTCAACCACCTTTTGCGCTAAGTTTTCTGCTCTGTTGAGACCTCTTTTCCTAAGTACGGTATACCACGTAACGGATAACTAGTTCCACTATCGCATATCCACCAAATTTCATACCGTACTTATCTGGCTTGCTTGGCAGTACTGTCAGAAAGATACACGACTCTAAAAGGCACCAGTTGTTCATCGATGGTTAGATTACTGCCAGGAAGATAATATTTTCAGCAAGTTTGTATTAACATGGTCCACAGGTCTCTAATTGGTGCCAACTTGTCCTTTTGCCTTCGGAGGATTCTGGTCGCTTTATCGTCAAAACGAATAAATCTTAGTAATTGAGCAAATCTATTTCGTGACATATCACGCTCGATAAACAGGATTTTCCATATAAAGGATTCCATAGCTCATTATAGTCCACCATTCCTTGTTTATTTCTTCTAGCAGTAATCAAAAGGCCCAAGAAAGCACGGATTTCAACGTCGTCAACTGGTTTCCACAAATCGCCAAGAATACGAACAGCCTCCTTATTAGTGAAAGTAACCACAATACTAATAACCGTATCATCAAAAAACAAATTGAATGCGTCACAAGAGTATCACATGCACTCCAGGTGGAAGTTTCACTTTGTTCAAAGCTGTTGTAATATGTTGTGTGCACGTGTTTTTCCCTTGGCAATTGGCGTGGCATTCCACTCGGTACCATCTTTTCCAATAAAAGTTGCGAATGCCGGGCGGTTCATCATTAGCATCACTATCGTCACTTCCTTCTTGTTCATCGCCAGTTTCTGTGATAATCCGCTTCACTAGAAGAGGTTTCGTCATTTGCTCTTCTTCATCTTCACCATCATTTACATCCTCCCAATCCTCATCACTTTCGTACAATGCATCGAGCAACTCCTTTTCAGTTAGTGGCCGGCGTCGGTCAGTCAACCAATCGGTCATACTTTCTGCATAAATTTCAAAACCAAATAAGCATTAAACAACAAATCTATTTTACTGGGGTCAATCAAAACTTATTTTGCTTACCTGTCTATACTATACTCTCCACTAGTAAAAGAAATAAAATTAACCAATAGACACCTAAAACGGCCAATGCGTTCGTTAGGAAAGTCACAAATGCACTGATAGCAATGCAGTTTGTAAGCTGACTGTTTTAGCAAAACGCATTTAGGGAATTCCCCTTCATATGCAACTGGAAGTTCTTACATACAACGGGAAAGTCCCGAAATATAAAGCATATCTTATTACGGGGGATTACCCACATACCTAGTTTTAAATAACGTAGCAATGCATTTTATAGTATAAATAACAGTATGTCCTCAAAGACACACCTTGGTAGGACGTGTCGGTTAATTATGTTAATTTTTTAGTAAAATAGAAAAATATTTTTAAAAAATTTTTTATGTCATTCTGTGTTAAATAGTTTTATTTGAGAATACAAAAATCCTCCAGTCTGTGGGCAGTTAACTTACAAAGTTAACTACCCAGCAATTTCAAAATCAATTGTGCCTCAAAAGCCCACCTTGGTAGGTTTAGGGTTAATTATTGTGAGATTTCCCCTTGAATTCATACAGTGTCGTTCCAACAGCTCTATATCTATGATAAGTCTTGGTGCAAAGCTTGCATTTGCAGATAACGTAAAATATGTAGACGTCTTCTTATTTGATAAAAACACTATCCTAGAATCCGCACCTGGAAAAGAAGCGAGGCTATCCTTATAGGCATGCCAAAGTTTATGTATGGGAAATCTGAGGGGCTATCCCTAAAACTAGTCCGTTGGCTCTATGTGATGGTAGTTCGTCCAACTATATATAGCCTACGGAGCAATAGTTTGGTGGCAAAAGGCGCAACAAATGATCGCACGAAAGCAATGTCTTCTTCCCCACCATCGGCAGTAGAAGATTTTCTGGACCTACCACCTTTGCACATTGCTGTGGAAAGAGAGGCCAAACTAACCGCATTTCGCCTATGGCCCGAGAATCGATTATTTCCGACGGCACATTGGGGATGCCTTTGGACATCATGCGTACTCGACCAATGATCGATGCGGTCTCCAAACAGAGAGGAATGAAGATGCAACGGAAATACTCTGATGTCGCAGTCCAAGAGACAGAAGATATTACAACCTTGGACAACATACAAAGATCTTCTATGCGAAAATCTATGTCATTAAGATGTATGCTAGAGAAATTTTTGATAAAAACTACACACATAAATCAATAAAATGTTCAGTGACAGTCAAGCGGTTCTGAAAGGAACTGATCTGGAGCTGTAAACATATTGAAATACATTGGGGTGGTTAATAATCCATCCCTAATCTGGGTACTTGGGCATTCGCGCATTCTTGGAAACGAAGAAGTAGACATCCTTGCGAACAAGGGTGCTACTGAGCAATATCAGGAACCAGAACCACAGCAAATCAAATTCTAGGCAAATCAGAAGCAGTATTGTGTTGTCCTGGTTTGGTGTATGCTAAGGAGGACATTTCACCTAATCGTGCCAGAACCAAGGAACTGCAAGAACTTGACCGTAAAAATGTCAAGCTGATTGTCTCCGTCTTTGCTGGTCATTGTAAACTCAGAAAGCACTTACGCAGAATCGGGATCTCCTATGAGACTGTGTTTAGAAAACTAGGAGACAGTTGAGCATATTTATTCAAACAAAAGGTTGATGTTTCCTAGAAGATAAGATCCGCTCTACAATGGACCATAGTGATATGATTAATCAAACCATGCGGGTGCTGCACTAATTAACTAAAAAAACCTATTTTTGAAGTACAGTTTATTGTACACCAATCACAACGAAATTATTATTTTTATGCATTTCCACTTGCTGAAGTCAAAAATTACCATTAAAAGGAATTGCATTACAATCCAACGAACGATGTCATTATTAATCGATGCATAAATAAACATTCGTAAGCTCTGTCAGAATTTTATTTCCTTTGCCAATTTCACAACAACAATTGCCCAAACATGTTATCTCGAAACTTAAAAGGAAATAAAATTCTGAACGACTTCCTAGCGTTTATTTATACACCAGTTAATTAAAAATAATGGTTAACTCTTGCTTTAGAGACACAATGACATGTCGTGTATTTACAATTTATATTTTCAGTTTGAGGGAAATTTTGTATGCTTTCACAACTGACAAAATAATTAGTATAATATAATTAGTGTCGTTGTAACTGCGAGTTTCATGTTCTTTCTGTGTGAATCGCTGGTTTTGAAGTGGTTAACGTTTGTGAAATCAAAATGTCACGACGATACATAAATTCAACGAATAATGAATTTCTGTTACATTTCTTGCGGAAGTTGACTTACTTAGACTGGGGTCCTCTGATATCCTACACTTTCTGAAATAACAGTGAATCCAAAACGAACGCAACAGCATTGAAAGAGGAAGTTAAATGGTGTCGGTCTCGGTATCATTCTTGACTCTAAGCCTACACAGAATCGACAGTTTCAGAGAATTAAAACTAGAAAGGAGACAACAGTCATGTTGGCTAGAAGAAATGGAGGTTAAGACCGATTAGGATGGATTGCACACATCACGTGGCCAGACCCATGATCACTTATGCATCTCTTATAATTGAACTTATAAGCAAAATACAGAAGCTTGCGGGTTTAGGAATAGCAAGGGTATTGAGGACCACTCCTGCAGCAGCAGGATTATCATCAGGAAGGCATTCCTGGTGATAATGGGGAAGATCTCAGATTGAGAATTACCAAATGATAGGATTGGGACGCAGCAATACGTTGAAGGCAAACTTGCAGGATCAACACTAGAGCAATGCAATCTCCGTCAGCGTGATGTTAAGACCTCACAATGGATGTGATTCCAAATTTTGCGAAGAGAAACTCCCGCAAGAGTTATGGAGCTTTAAGTAGTGAGCACGGAGAAAGATTGCATAAGCGTATTTCTTTAGTGGAATAAAGCTATCGAAATTGTTGGAGTGGTGCAATGCTTGCAGTTTACTTTACTAAGAAGAAAGTCAAAAGATAAGAATCCCATGAAGCCGCCACATGATTCGCTTTATACCCAAGCACATGGCAGGTTTTTTCTGTCGATTTAGAACTCTTGCATAGAGGTAATAAAATGTTTCTTTCCATATTAGCCTTTTTTTTGACATAAAATTAGTAAGATCTCAATGGATGTTTTATCATTCATTATACTCAATATAAATGTTTAGAGTGCGATATCTTCTGCCCATAATTTTCTTTGGGTTAATTACTGCATTGACATTCGACACACAAAAATAATAAAAATGCATCCTACAGAGGGATGCCCTCGGGTTGTATGTACCCTATTATGTCCTGTTTGTTCTCCAGAACCTAGAAACACACTGTCCCAGCAGCGTAAGTATTCAAATACGTTTCCGACACGTATGTATTTGTAAATATGTAGCGATATACCGGGATAGCTGCGAGAGAAAACGAACAATTGTTTTAAAACCGGTATGAATATGGATGTGCTGGAATGCAAACGGCGTTCACAATGGTTTGAGGGTAATGGACGTGCACTAAGTAGACAATACAAGCCTGATTATAGACACGGTTGCGGATCCCTAACACTACCGGCTTCAATCAATGTGCGAACGCGTGTTAAGCGTTTGTCAGTTTTCTATCTATCGGTCGCGCGCGCTCCACGCAATTCGCAAGGCAGTAAATTTATGTATTACATTAAATAAATGTATGAGCCCTCTTATTCTGGACGCCGCCGACCCGAATGGCCGCGCCCGGGCCGCCTAATAAACTTCCAGGAATATTTAACATTTATTAATGGACCTCGCTGCGAGAAGCGTTTGCACCAAAAGGTATCCATTAAATGGGAACTGACATTTAGACATAAGTTTAAAGTGTCGCGTTGAGCTACTACCCACGCATAATCATTGTACCGTTTCATTTTATATACCGATGTGAGAGGTACGAGTATAGTCAGCCGATGACGCAACTGATGTTAGAATGTTCCAAGATGAAGTAAATCCATAGTTATTCTATTATTTTGTATTCATTATTCTTATTTCTCAAAAATTCTTGAAAGAACAATCGCATTGTTGCTTTTTTTAAGTGAAAGTTTAATCTCTAACTTATTTTGGGGTTTTTATTGATTTCTCTAAGCTTATGATTGCGTAAATCATGATTTATTTATTTTTCAAAAAATGATTAGTACATACAGCGTAAGGCAGCTTGTGAAAGTAAACTAACTTACTTATGGAAATACTACCAAATCTGCTCTAAATTTAATAGGCAGATCTTGCCACTGAAAAGCGTAATGTGTCATTTTCCATCCATATGCTGTGTGTAGATTAACTCATCTTAGGTACAAACTCGAATAAATATTTTATAGAATTCGAATTCGTGTGTCATTGCTTGACTATACTTGTATCTCACATACGGTATATGTTTTTCAGACGAAAAAATCAATAATTTTTGAATTGCTACTTTACTAATGATTCAATTTAGCTAATTTAGTACGTCTGATTCTATTTCCGGTATTTCAATGCACATCGATCGTCACTGCCGTTATTATATTAAAATCTCATTAGTTAAATGTATATATTAAATTAAATTTCGAAAAGGTACACAGCCACATGGGCACCGCATATATTTCAATCGAATTTATTTAAAATTCGTCGGATATTCCAGCCGGATCGAATTCCTTTGAAAATACTTCGTACAGCCAACGCATCGATTATCGATATACATCCGTCTATATATAATGTCTTCGAATCATTTGCTTCGTCCTCTTTTTTTGCCCTTCCTGCATTCCCAACGAGGCTTCGTTCATTTTCCGAGTCGATTGTAGAGAGAATGTTGAAAATCTTCTTACTGCGAGACTCCGGATCATTTCTACACACGCGAAAATAGGTGGCGGGGCGCGACTGCAATTTGAAACAAAGCGAACTGCATACTTCATGTCTGGATAAGTTTTAAAACTATTTCAATTTGGTTTTATTCGGCGCACCAGTGAGTATATCGGTTATTTGATTAATATTATAAATTCTTTCGCTTAATTCTCTTTCCGAGTTTACTCTCATATCGTTTTGGATATTTATCGAGAAAAATACGTTTTGTTTTGGTTCTAGAAATACTTCAGACATTGGGTTTAGTTTTGTATTTATTTAAGCCAGTAATTTTTAGAGGTATCCGAATACTTAAGAATACCCAGGTAGCAAAGTGACGTAAAATGACGTCTAATACACATTGATATCACGTATTAGACGTGATATCGACGTCTATTAACCCTAGTCCTACCAACGTTTTATCGTGACGTGCCCTACCAAGGTGTGCCTCACAGGCACACATCTATTTGTACACATTGTTGATGTAAATAATAGCAAAATATGCATTATTTATTTCATGTAGTAGGTATACAGTAAGATTAAAACATATAGAAAGAATATTGTGTCTCAGAAGATACAATTTAAAAATAGTACAAGATAGTAAAATATTTGAAAGTTATTTATGTAGTTTGCAATTTGTGCACGTGAGTATTTTCTCTGAATGTTCACCACAAACCGTTTGCTTACACTTATCACATAACTGTGTTGACATTCTGCTTTTCTTTGATGGGCAAATATAGCACCGTTTTCGTTTCCTTACTTCTCGAGCCGAAGACTCCCCTGTGGTTGGTACTTGATTCAACGTAGTTTGTATCAATGAAGTATGACTTTTATGCAAGCCACTCAAACTACGACGTCTAATTTGCCCCAGTACTAATTCTGTTGTAATTTCTCGTAAGAAAATTTTGCGAAGTCTTCGTTTTTTGGAAATATGCCAGTCAGGATGGATATTTCTCCAAATGACAAATGAAGCTACTCCACACACATCAATTATATTGAAAAAAATAGACCAAAGGCCACCTATTAGTTTTGCGTTCGTTTTTTCATCTGATCAAGTGTATCCACCCCTCCTTTCGTGGAATTGTAGTACTTATTGATTTCAGATTTATTTTTATTTTCCTCATAAATGGTGGAGTCGTTGTGCATTGTAGATAATAATATACACAGCGATTTTTCTTAGGTACATAAGATACCAAGTCATTGTCTTCTGAAAACCAACAAGTTGCTTTCAATATTCCGTCGCCTGTGAGGTAAAACATTTGGTGGTATGCAGCGCTTATTTTTCTTGAGCGTTCCTACACAAGTTAGGCCTTGGTAAGCAAACTGGATGCAAGCTCGTAGCTGGTGAAGAAGTTGTCGAACGTAATATTCCTTTTAGTTCTCAGAAAAGGTTCACAAAGGTCTTCAACCACCTTTTGCGCTAAGTTTTCTGCTCTGTTGAGACCTTCTTTCCTAAGTACGGTATACCACGTAACGGATAACTAGTTCCACTATCGCATATCCACCAAATTTTCATACCGTACTTATCTGGCTTGCTTGGCAGGTACTGTCGCAAAGATACACGACCTTTAAAAGGCACCAGTTGTTCATCGATGGTTAGATTACTGCCAGGAAGATAATATTCAGCAAGTTTGTATAACACGGTCCCACAGGTCTCTAATTGGTGCCAACTTGTCCTTTTGCCTTCGAAGGGTTCTGGTCGCTTTATCGTCAAAACGAATAAATCTTAGTAATTGAGTAAATCTATTTCGTGACATACACGCTCGATAAACAGGATTTCCATATAAAGGATTCCATAGCTCATTATAGTCCACCATTCCTTGTTTATTTCTTCCAGCAGTAATCAAAAGGCCCAAGAAAGCACGGATTTCAACGTCGTCAACTGGTTTCCACAAATCGCCAAGAATACGAACAGCCTCCTTATTAGTGAAAGTAACGACAATACAATAACCGTATCATCAAAAAACAAAATTGAATGCGTCACAAGGAGTATCAACATGCACTCCAGGTGGAAGTTTCACTTTGTTCAAAGCTGTTGTAATTATGTTGTGTGCACGTGTTTTCCCTTGGCAATCGGCGTGGCATTCCACTCGGTACCATCTTTCCCAATAAAAGTTTGCGAATGGCCGGGCGGTTCATCATTAGCATCACTATCGTCACTTCCTTCTTGTTCATCGCTTTCTTCATCGCCAGTTTCTTGATAATCCGCTTCACTAGAAAGGTTTCGTCATTTGGCTCTTCTTCATCTTCACCATCATTTACATTCCTTCCCAAATCCTCATCACTTTCGTACAATGCATCGAGCAACTCCTTTTCAGTTAGTGGCCGGCGTCGGTCAGTCAACCAATCGGTCATACTTTCTGCATAAATTTCAAAACCAAATAAGCATAAAACAACAAATCTATTTTTACTGGGATCAATCAAAACTTTATTTTGCTTACCTGGTCTATACTATACTCTCCACTAGGTAAAAGAAATAAAATTAACCAATAGACACCTAAAACGCCAATGCTTCGTTAGGAAAGTCACAAATACACTGATAGCAATGCAGTTTGTAAGCTGAGTGTTTTAGCAAAACGCATTTAGGGAATTCCCCTTCATATGCAACTGGAAGTTCTTACATACAAGGGGAAAGTCCCGAAATATAAAGCATATCTTATTACGGGGGATTTACCCACATACCTAGTTTTAAATAACGTAGCAATGCATTTTATAGTATAATACAGTATGTGCCTCAAAGACACACCTTGGTAGGACGTGTCGGTAAATTATGTTTAATTTTTTTAGTAAAATAGGAAAAATATTTTAAAAATTTTTTATGTCATTCTGTGTTAAATAGTTTATTTTGATAATACAAAATCCTCCAGTCTGTGGGCAGTTAACTTACAAAGTTCCAGCCATTTCAAAATCAATTGTGCCTCAAAAGCACACCTTGGTAGGTTTAGGGTTAAACGTCATTTTACGTCGCTCTCTTACCTGGTTAATGTAAGATGTGTTGGTGTGCATATCATGTGTGTAACTACACCTTCTTGTAATCTTTTGTTATAAAAATATTATTAAAAGTGGTATCACTTTTGTTTTGATTCAATTCCAAGAGGTGGTACGACAATTGAAATTTGTCGAGGCTACTTTAGAAGATATTGATATTGTTCGTCATCTTCTCCTGATACTACCTAAAAAATTTGATCCTATTGTTACTGATTCTGACAAGCTAAAGCTAGAATTCGTAAAAGGAAAATTATTCAGTTATGAAATTAAAAGAAGATAGAAAATAATAGAAGCTAGTTATATGGGTGCGTCTCCAACTGCTTGGAGCCTTGATGTAGTAATCGGAAAGAAACTTCAATAGCAGATCGAAGAAATAAAGAAGAGTTGTATGGAAAAATAGGTTATCTTAAGAAAAAATGCTAGCTTAGGCAACAGGTTCAACAAGCAGAAAAAGAAGACTGGAAGAGAACTTCCATCATTATAAAAAACTAAATATTACCAACAACAACAACAAAAAAAAAACGCGTCCACGTGTATCTCATCGATTGTAAACCGTTTATTTGTCTCTGATCACGGCTCTATGAATTAGATATATCGGCATCTATGTGCGCTTCGCATATACGCCAGTTTAAGGTGATAAATAGGAGAGATAGGTGCTTCCCAATTATAACAATTACGATGGGGCGATCGTAATAATGATAGTAATATAATTAATTGTTATATTCGCAGTTCACCCTCTCATACAAGTGCCAAATCAGTTGGTTGGTGCTCCAATTAACACAGATGTGAGTTTGCAGTGTCACGTGGAGGCATCGCCTAAGGCAATCAATTATTGGACCAGAGAAAGCGGTATGTCTTCCCCCACTTATTAGATTTTAAGCTCCTTGCCCATACGGCCAGGTTAACATATCTTATCAGCTTTAATGTGCATTTTGTTTTATTTCGGGAAACAAAAACAGAGGCTTGAGATAAAATAGGAATTGAGAAATAGTTTAGGACTCTTTGTATATATATAGGAATTCAAAGAAAAATACTGTTAAGAATTTCTTCCACAGAATATGGTTTTATTTAATTCTTGTTAGCATTTAAGCCTTAGTGACGTTTCAGGCCCTAAGTTTATTTGGTCCTTCTTCAGACCTGTTTACAGTAATTGATTATGTACCAAGTAACATTGATTAGTAATTGTTGAAGATTACTTACATTCGGCAAAAAAAAGGAACAAATATTTGCAATTCTTGGCAGAAAACATCTAATCATTTCTGGCTTCAATTAAATTACCATCTCACTTCTTCTCCACACCATTTGTTACTCACAAATTTGAAATTAAAACTATTGTAAATGGGACAGGGGACAACACTTTAAAAACATTGTTAATTGTTAAAAAAAAATTTCTTAAATAATATTATTGTCGAAGATGCATGGCGTTCGTTCTTGTATTTGCACTATTTCTTATTAATAAATAAGAGAATATAGAAATCAGATATATTGTGATTTGTGAAAATCACAGGAAAGAGAGCAACTGTGACGAGACAAGACTAGAAATACAGGGGTAATAAATGAAACCGGTACTGAACTTAAGTAGTTGTATTTAAAGTAATGTTAAAGTTTTGTAAAAGATGTTTATACGGTTTTAGTGAGGTGGTGGACTGTTCTTTGGTATTTATACTGTTCTTAGTTTTATAGATAGCAAGATTTTCTAGAAAAATTCTTTTATTATAATTATTTTCATGAAATAAAACTTTTACATGATCAAAATCTGCTGTGTGTTTTAATTGATCTATATGTGTGGCAAGGGCACATTTCTTGGGCTTCAAACGGCTGTCACTACGGTGTTGCGTACAGCGGTCGCGCCATCTTTGAACGGTTTGCCCAATGTATACTTTCGAACAGTTTTCACAGCTAACCTGTGGAAGAAATTCTTAACAGTATTTTTCTTTGATTTTGATAAAATTGAAAATTAATAATAGTATAATATTTACCGTAAATTTGCAATTATGTAACATATTTTGTATTTTTTATCGATTCTGGTTTTACCCAAAATTTTATAAATATACACACCTCCAGACCTTTTGCTTTGGAGACACGTGGGCTCCCATTATCCACCGAAGATCGAATTAATTAAATAAAAATAAGATCTGTTACCTAAACATGCAGCGTTATCCCTCTCTAAAAAGGAAACATTTCTACAAGCGCTTTCCTACCTCTAAGAATTAGTGACAAATATGAACCATCCAAGCCCCCATAAATCTATCAAAAGTGCGAATTGCCGATTCAATAAGTTATTTGCATGTTTTTTTTTTTCATATGTATGCCTTCGTATGTATCTAACTCTTTAAAGTTTGCAATTTTGTCTCTCTTATGCCGCAAATAAAGATGGTGGTTGGTTGTCTAATGGACCGTTTTTTCAGTATACAGCGCATTTTAAATTGCTGTATATAGTTTATTGGTCAGCACCTATTGGCTGGAACAATCTGTGATATAGAATGCAATCTCAAAATAATAAAAAGTAAAAATAAGTAAAAATAAAGCGTTACTTGCCTTTATTTTTATTTTGCCAAAGAAAAAATGGAATGGTTTTTCCTACAATGACTATATTTATACACTATCGATTTCCTGGATCTGCTACGTCCTCAGACTTAATGTATATTTATTTAAAAAAAATACTGTCTAAAGAATGAATTGAGTCATATATCTAGTAAAAAAAGTAAAGTGTGTATTAAGTCCAAAGTTTTTGAAAAGATGTTGATTGATAAACATTTTTCTTAAAAAAAGTTGTGGAGGTATTTTTATTCTACTGAGGAAAATATCTTGTAAACACTTGAATGCCAACTAAACTATTACATGCGAAATATGATTTTGTTTTATAATAAAAGTTCAATATTTTGCATTTACTAGATTAATTGATATTTTAGTTCTTGCAAGTTATTTTCTTCAATTGATATAAAATACCTTCATAATCTTTAAGAAACGAAAATTACGTTTAAGAAAAAAAAATTAATAATACAGTAACTTGATGTTAAAATGATTGCAAGCCTGTTGTATTGTATTTTCATTGACCTGTCAAAGGCATGTGATACTATTAATTACAATCTGTCGTTGAACGCTATAAATGTTTGTGGCATTAGAGGAAAGATGTTGCAGTGGTTTCAAAATTATTTATCTGGAAGGAAGTTCAAATTCTGCGCAGATTCAGAAACATTGAAGATCGTGTACAAAATGTGAAAAAATCGTCTATTAATAATATTTCTCGCCAATTTGCTGTTGTTGGAGTCACAGCCATTTGCTTTGTATAAGTCTGAATTCGTTTAAATGGTCTTCTTGTAGCTTTTCCTTCTAAACATTGTGAGCATCTATCACTTCAGAATAGTAATCCTAACAATTTTAACCCATTTCTAAATTTCTAAATGTCCTAACCGCTTGTGCCAAATGTTTGTGTCGCTAATAATTGCTCCACTGCAAGATTCATTTCCAATCGTTAATATAGATCCAGATGTTGCGATCAGAAATGCACTGGATCTTGCTTTTTCACATCTTTCTTCTTAAACCCTTCTTTTTCATCGTTATTTCCAAAATCCTCTTCTTTTTTTCACTAACACATCTATCAGTTTTTTTTCGTCTAATAGTGTTTCGACAGGAAAACATCCAATTGCTAAAATTTCCTGTTTCAAGTTGAGGTTTGAATTTGAATTGGGTGTCGATTTAGATGTTCGTACCAGGAAAAGAAAATCCAATCTTAGAACCATAAAACTGGATGGGCAAAATATAGAATGGAGAGCAGAAGTTAAATATCTAGGCCTTACCCTAGACAATAAACTTCTATGGAACAAACATGAATTTGAAGTAACCAACAAGGCCAAAAGAGCTCTGATGGTGTGCAGAAACTTTGCAGGGAAAAATTGGGGATGCAACCCAAAAATACTGCTTTGGATGTATACAGCGATAGTGAGACCGATCATCACCTATGCATCAGTAGTATGGAGCACAAGAACTAATCTGGCCACCGCGAGAATTAACCTCTCGAAAGTGCAAAGATTAGCATGTGTATGCATAACGGGGGCTATGAGAACCTGCCCAACAGCAGCTATTGAAGTAGTATTGGATCTTGCCCCCCTCCACATAGTAGTAGAGGGTGTGGCGAAAAGAACCGCACTAAGAATGGTCAAGGAAGGAATGATTAGGCATAGGGATGATATCTTAAAAAAATTTAGCTTTGTGAAAGAATTCACCATAAAGCTAAGTAACAGGAGCGAGTGGGATCATAACACCATCTTGAACTTGAATAGAAATGCCATCAAATGGTACACTGATGGCTCCAAAACGGCAGAAGGAACTGGAATAGGAATATATGGGCCTAGAACTACATATTTCGAAAAGCTTGGAAAATACCCAAGTATATTTCAGGCGGAAATACACGCTATTGGAAGATGCGTTCAGTTCATTATGGATAGGAACTATCGGAAGCAGGAGATTATCATCGTGTCTGATAGTCAAGCAGCCATCAAGGCGGTGAACTCATATGAAATCAGCTCCAAGATGGTCTGGGAATGCCTAGGGAAACTAAATGAGCTAGGCAAAAGAAATAAAGTAACCCTCCTGTGGGTTCCGGGTCACACAGGAGTGGAAGGAAACGAAATAACGGATAACCTCGCAAAAAAGGGGCTGGAATGCCTTTCGTAGGGCCTGAACCCTTTTGCGGGTTAAGTAGCAGTACAATACTGAAGAAAACTAAAAATGGAAATGGAGCAGAGAAAATCCAGTTACTGGGAAAATCTCCAGGGAATGAGGCAAAATAAAATTCTTCTGGGAACTTATAACCAGAAGAGGTTTACAGAATGCATCAACCTGAGTAAGAACAATGTTCGCATATTAACAGGAATACTTTCAGGCCATTGTAAACTGAAAGGACACCTGAGTAAGCTTGGATTGGAAAAAGATCCTGAATGCAGATTTTGTGGGGAACAGGATGAAACATCCATCCACCTCCTCTCAAACTGCGTAGCACTGTGCAACCCGAGGGCATTGTGCCTGGGTGCATGTGAAATCGTAGAGGGAGACTTACCTAGACTGGGGCCCTCTGACATCCTACACTTTTAAAAGGAATAGGATTGGAAGGCCAGCTGTAAAGCAGCAAGAATAGGGGACACAATAGATCTTTTAGGTCGCAGTGTAACACCACCCCTCTATTACATACATACATACATATAATTTAAATTTATATTGTATATATCGTATTTTGATTAATACATTTGTTAAGTCTAGACAAAAGTATTTAATTATAATTCAATTCTTTAGAGAATTCTTTAAAATAATTTACCTTAAACCTGAGGATATTTTAAATCCAGGAAACTGGTCGCAAATAAATAAGTTAATTATGGAAGAGATAAATGCACAGAACGGGGTTTCTAAAGATTACATTTTTGTTTGCCTTAGCAATCATGATTTAAAGATCTTGTTTTCCTTAATACTCGCTAGACTGCTGCCATTGATAATAAAGAAAAACGTTTCATCTTCCCGCGCAAACCGTTAAAAAAGTGATTGAATTTGGCACTAAGTCTTACACGCTGGTCAAAACCGATGAAAGCTGAGCGTTTTTAGCGAATCGATTTCTGATGGTTCCGAACAATGTCTGTCTCATTATTTCTATAGATATAATATGTCCGTGGTGGCTCTTTGTTTCTCTGTTCCAGGTGAGATGATAATATCGAACGACAAGTACCTGATGACAGAAACAGTCAATTCCCAATACAGCGTTCAGATGCGCCTGGTTATATCGCGTATCCAAAAATCAGACTTGGGCGGTTATAAGTGCATCTCGAAGAACTCAATCGGCGACGCTGAGGGCAACATACGTCTGTACGGTAAGAAGTCGCGGAAACCTTATATGCATACGTATACCTAGTCGGTCTGAGTTTGCTGCTGATTTACGACCCAGAAACTATGAAAACGTTGATGAGACCCGGTTTGCCATTGGTGGCGCCATAAAACGGAATTGAATTTTTTACGAAATTCGTTCGGTCCCCCAATCGAAATTCACTTACTTTACAAGCCAGTGCATGACTGCTAACAGTTTGAATACTTTTGTACTTGTTTCGTTTTATTGCCTCCGCAGATTTATTCGAATTGGGCGACACTTTTTTTGAAACTCGAATCACTTTACAAAGCCCTGGAGATAAACTAGCGAATAGTTCCGAACTGATACGCTATGATCGCGGGTGTTCGCTTGGGGGATTTCGATTTGCCCCCGAACGCCAATCTGATTTTATTTCGGAGGTCGAAGTGATAGGATTCAATAATTATCATAGATTTGGAATTGCGACGAGAAATGGAAGATTTAGAAAATATAATTTCGTTATTTTTGAGTAATAAATGCCATTTATTTTACGTTGCTATTTCATATATTCCTTTCATTATAGGTACGCTTTCATATCCACTTGTGTTTGTTTGCTAGCCTTTTAGGTGGTGTTCTGTACCCGGTAAAAAGCAACAATTGCGCGCTAATTGCATCTTTCAGTCCTGGGAGAATATAATTGTGTAATATACGTCATGTGATCATGCATGCATAAAGGTAATATGCAACTACGATTAAATTAAAATGCAAAAATAATAAAATGTATACGTCTTTTTCTGCCTTCTTTCTCTTTCAACGTCATAGAGTTCAGTTTCATGGTAACAGAATTTTTTAGTATCATGCCTGTTAACAGGATCTCAATTGCTTAATTTATATTGTGCGTAGTATGAAATAAATTTAAATAAATTATTTCGTAAATGTTAAACGTAATCGCGCCAGGACAAATTCACAGTTTGCATTAAATGAATATTCACGCATTGGTAAGTTGCATATCAGAAACAGATTTTGATGATTGAAATTAGAAGCTTATTGAAGAAAAAAAAAAAAAAAAACTTAGAATTATTAGATAATTATTTTACAATTATTATAGTCGATGAAGTAAAGCACAAATAAACGTTTAATTAATATTGATTTGATTGAATTTTTTTTTTTTTATTTAGTCGATTATATTCTAATTCTGTGACAAAATTTTTATGAATATTATGGCTTGCATGAAAGACAATTTTTTAATTCAGCAATGACGTTTCAACATTTCTTCAAGTTTTTATATAAGTAGTGAAAATAATTATAATGGAAGACATATGAACATAATAATAATGGAAGTCATGTACACTATTGCAATTATTTTCGCTACTTATAAAAACTTGAGAAAGATTAATATATAATAGACTAGTGATGGAAGTATTCGAATTCAAAAGTTCTCGATCCCGTGGGGCAAGATGGGAACATTAAGCTTTAGAACGCTGCATCAGGATTACAAATTGATATACAAGGTTCTAAAGACGCTTGTTGTAATCTTTAAACAGTTACCTGCTGCTGGATATATTTACAATTTTTCGATGGGTACCCTTGGTGTTGAAAATTTTGAAAGGACATGTGTAAATACACCATCTTGCCCCACCATGGGGCCAAGATGGGGTTCCATTTAAGAATGGGTCATACCATAAATCTAGGTAATAGGTAAAAAAAAATAGATTCTTAAAATATTCTTAAAAACATGCAGGAACAAAGCTTAAACTTTTTAAAGCGGAACTACTTAAAATAAAAAAAAATCTATAATAACGATAAGAATATTAAACTTACTCTTCACAATTGAGACAATAGAAGACGAACTCATCCACGTTATTCGCACTGCCTCCATGTACCCAACCTCGCCATCCATGGCATTGTATCCGTACTTCTCCTTACAATACTAACATTGAGCGTCATCTTCCTCAATAGAAGAACTTGATCATTTTCCTTGACGTTTTCTAAAAATCTATATCTTTGCTTTCCTTACAAAATTCGGCTTCTTGATCTCTTCTGTTTTCTTCTTTGTCAATTTTTTTTCCTTTAACTCTCCCTCAGCACTTCTAGTTGCCTTAGGGATTCTCCAGACTTCTATTTTCTTGTAGCAGATTTTTATACGTAGTGCTTGTAAGGATTGTTGTCTTTCCCTTGTTACGCTTTGATTGAACCTGTACTTTATTCCTAACATGAGAAATAGGCATTAGGTCTTCGAGAAAGCATAATGGCATATCCAGGCATAACGGACCAGACCGAATAGTGAGATAATGATGTCGCCATGTTGCCCCATACCAATAGCCCCATCTTGCCTCTTTGGGACATTTTCTGGTTATGTTATAATAACATATTAAATATTTGAAATAAACAAATAACACACTATAGAAAATACATGCAATACATGTCAATTAATAAGCACAAAAAAGTGTAGTTGTAAATAATTTACTTATGCTTCCGATACTGGCCGTTGAACTCAGCATCAAAATAATAACGAAATTCTGGAAATTGCAAAGTTCACGCACACAAACAGCAATAACTTTGTTATTACGACTAGTAAAGTTTCCTACACTGTTGAAAATTTTAACACTTTTTTGACTAATTTAATAGTCAGGAGAGGTCCACACTCTTTTCGTGTTATTTTGTCGAGAACTATAGAAGTTTAAATTTGACGAGCAAAGATAGTCAAGTATTGTCTATTGCTAAGGGGTTATTTTGTCCAACTGACACGTGGAATTATAAAATACTTCTAGTCACATTTTATTTGATCTAGACTAGACAAATTTACTAGCTGTTTAACTAAATGAATACGATCTATTGGGTGTTTTAACACCGTTTTCTAAGCACAACGTCTTTTTAATATGCAACTCGTATTTCTTAGTGCTATAATATTCTCTCTTTAAGACGTTTTCTCAATTATAAATATGCAAAACCACTCATTCACAAGTTTTGGTTTCAACTAAACGTACTAATTTTAAAATGATGTTTTGAGAACCATTATAAAAATAAGTGAATGTTTATGCTATTTGATTCAAGTCTAAACTAATTGCGTAAATAGATGTTCCCAATACATCTTTAAGATGTTGAAATTTTTTATGCCCACTGGAATTAACGTTTAATAACACAAGGTTACACTTTGCAGGTCACTCACATTTAGTGGTTTGTTTGGATATGTTAATACGCAGAAACAAACTCGAAAACAGATACACGTGCAATGCAGGTGGTGCGTATAATGCAATACCGTATTACGGTGGTTCTCAAACTGTGTACGCGGTAAATTTTTAGGGGGTACGCGGCCGGCCAACAATAAAATAAAACAACCCGGGGCACGTATGGACACGTGTGACGTGCGCGCGCCACTAAGGGCTTAGTCATCAGAGTGGGGCTGTTTGGCCGGCCAATCACTCGTGTCACTGCACTGCAGTAGCATTGCCTGTTATTACAAGCTCGCTCTCAGTATTGTGTTATTTTTGTGGTGTGTTGTGTTATTCTGCGGACACTCAATCCTGTTGAAATACGTTTACGGACATCTGTTTGAAAACTGAGTCAGGTACCACGTAAGTGAATTTTACAATAAAAATTAACAATGGATAAATGGCTCCTAAAGAAAAGGCCTCATGAAGATCTGCATCAAAATTCTGGGCCATCAACTTCACAAAATGAAAGTAGACCTGAACGTCTTGTTACTAATGAGCAGCTCAAGGAAAAAATAAAAAAAACCCGAAAAACTGGCAAATGAATATAAAAGTAAAAAGAGAAAATTTGACGAGTTGTACTTAAAATTAGGTTTTACTTGGACTGGAAGCTCAGACGAGCCTGATCCACAATGCGTTGTTTGTTCAGAAATTTTATCAAACAATTCTATGAAACCTTCTCTTTTAAAACGCCATTTTGTAAGCAAACATGAGAACTTAGTCAAAAAGGAGTTACGGTACTTTGAACGTCTTTTGGAAGATTTGAAAAGTAGGAAAAACACGATAAAACACTTTTCTGGTGCAGAACAAAATGAAAGTGCTCTAAAAGCTTCTTACAAAGTTAGTCATTTAATTGCGAAGTGTGGTAAAAACCATACTATTGGCGAAAACCTAATCCTCCCTGCCGCAGCAGAAATTGTTTCTTGTATGTTTGGAGAGAACGAGGCAAAAAGAATTACAGCAATTCCATTATCAAATGATACAGTTTCAAGGAGAATTAGTGATATGGCGTATGGCACAAAAGAACAACTTGTTGGAGCAATTCGAGCTAGTCCTTGCTTTGGTATACAACTCGATGAAACCACGGATGTCGCTGGCCTAGCCCAACTGATCGTTTTTGTACGTGGCATTTTTCAAGATGAAATATTTGAAGATATTTTATTTTGTAAGACACTTAAAACATCGACAAAAGGTGAAGATATTTTCAATTTGTTAGATTCTTTTTTTCCCGAAAACCAGCTCGAGTGGAAAAACTGTGTGTCAGTGTGTATGGATGGTGCTAAGGCTATGAGCGGTCACATCACAGGGTTGGTAGGCCATATTAAAACGGTTTCAACTGAGTGTAAGTTCACTCATTGTGTCCTTCACCGAGAGGCTTTGGTGGCTAAGCACCTCCCTGATGAACTTAAAGATGTCCTTGATCAGAGTGTGAAAATTGTGAACTTCATAAAAACTAGGCCCCTAAAATCTCGTTACTTTAAAATTCTATGCCAGGATATGGGGAGCCTCCATGAGAACTTATTGTTACATACTGAGGTACGATGGCTTTCTCGGGGAAATGTTTTGTCCCGTGTATTTGAACTCCACAAAGAATTACATAATTTTTTTACCGAACACAAATCCCATCTGTCTTCTGTACTTACTGATTTTGATTGGCTTTTGAAGTTGGCTTATTTAAGTGATATTTTTGGAAAACTCAACATCTGGAATTTATCCATGCAAGGCAGTGTTTCTGATATTTTAATATAGAAAAGAAAACTGATGCAATGGTAAAAAAGATCATTCTCTGGGAAAAACAAATAGAAAATAACAACTGCGAGCCGTTTGAAAGATTACTTACATTTTTGCAAGATAATGAGAAAAACATATCTGATTTTACTGAACCCAAGACTCAAATGGGCCAGCATTTGAATGCATTGAAGATCCGCATAAGAGAGTACTTTCCACCTTTGGAGAAACAGTATAACTGGATACGTGACCCCTTTAATGCTGATGCTATGGACACTAACCTGACTATCTTTCAAAAGGAACACCTCATTGAAGTATCATGTGATCCCACGTTGAAAAACAAATATTTGACTGCTGGTACTATATTGTTAGATTTCTGGATCGGTATTGGGAAGGAATACAAAGAACTGTCAAGCACTGCTGTTAAATTTCTTGTTGGGTTTTCCACCACTTATTTATGTGAAAAGGGTTTCTCAAGTTTAACCTATCTTAAAAATAAATCTAGAAACAAATTAAGTGTTGAAGATGATTTAAGATTGTATTTAACCAAGTTAAAACCCAATTTTGATAATCTGTGCAAAGGGAAACAAGTTCACCCTTCTCATTAATCTCTTTGAAAGTAAACGCTTTTGGTTCTTTAAATTTTGTGTGTGTTTGTTTTTAATGTAATAAAAATGTTTGTAAACAATATCTCTTTGTTTTTATTTAAACATGATGCGTAATTCAGTTTCAAAGGTTAACACTATACTTCTATGCTACATAGAAGGCTTTAAGATTTGTTTAATATTTTAATTATAGTTTACTTAGTACCAGTAACTGAGAAGGGGTACCTAAAACGTTTTGTGGGTAAAAAGGGGTACAGTGTCTAAATAAGTTTGAGAACCACTGCCGTATTAGATTAGGTGGGGTTTCTATATTTCTATCCGAGGGAAAAATTCTGATTGGTTGATGCTTCTGAATGTCTAGAGAAAATAGTAAATCCTCATATCTGAACAAAGAGTTCACACCAAATTCTAGTAATTTCTGTTCTATTAAACACATGTAGTCAATTCGTCTGGCAAAGTTTGTAAAAATCAACACTAAAATATTTGACTAGCGCAAAATTAACGCCAACACCGTAATATTTTCAACAGTGTAATGTTTAGATATTCCAGCGTTTGCCTTTTTTACTTAATCACAAAGTTCTGAATAGTTGTGCATTACTTCATCGATGTATCGTATATATAAATTTAGATTAAAAATGTGTGATTTTGATCTAAATATTTGCAGAAATGGAGATGCAGGATCGCATTGATTCGTCAGAGGAGGACAAGGACCTCGAACAGGATCCCAGGGAAGACGACGATCTGGATAATGCATCTGATTCGCACAACAACGGCTATCAGAGATCCCTCACGGAAACCGAAGAAGTCTCCAACGGGGTCACTTCCTCTTCTCCATCGTCGAATGGCGGGGAGTACGCCAGGTTGAGCGTCGGCATAACAGTTCACCTCACCTTATTGTTGGTGGTGTTGTTCTGACAATACACGTGTGCAGTGCGTGACGACACTTTGATCAATGAAGAAGGCGATCATGCCGTGCCAGTGTATTATGTGCCAAATTTCAACATGCTTTTTTCTTTGCTACATAACGCTCGAACAGATTGGGAAGAGGATACAATGATTTAAAGGAGAAAATATGGAATCTTAGCCAGTGTTTCAAGTAGCATGGTCGATGTTAGTCAATGTTGCTCTTAGAAGCTAACCTTAAAGAAAAGAATATACACATATGAATATATAAAATCCTAACTAATCATATTATTCCATATATAATGCTGTAATATATGTTTTTATTTTCATCATATTGTTATATTATAAATAAAGATATAGCCCAACTTTTATTTCTTGTTAAAAAACACCGAAAATCAATAAAAAAAAAAAAAAGAGAGTACTATTACTGTTTTACATATAAGCAGATTGTTTTTATATCTTCAAAAGGGTCGCAATATCGACGAAGTCAATTCTGCGAAAGTCCCAAACAAATTATTCCGCGCAATTTCGCAAATTCTCAACGATTGGGACGCAATTAATAAAACACCGAAGTCATTTTCCATGCCCTCGGATCTCATCGGCAAAGAATCAATGCGTATTAATTCATTTCGACGACATACGTGGAATTTATAGTGCAATTCGTGTAGGTGCGTCGGGATTTTCGCATTAAAACGTATACGTAAATAGAAGTCCCCGCTAACACTCTGAATGACAAAAAAAAAAAGGAATATGACACACAAATATCTACTTTGATGTATTGGCGCGGCTGTAAACTTTTATCTATGCAAGGGCTTTTAATTAATCCTGGGCCACTGTGGTATGGTTTCGCTATCTTCACTGAATCACTAATTAAAAATAACAATAATTGGAATTATTTGAGATATTCAGCAATGTGGCTGACGCAAGGAAAAGCGAAGGAAATAATTTTGAAACCTGACTGAAAATTTACGCAGGCAGGCCTACAAGAAGTAATTGTTTGTATAGAGGCCTACTACAATGAGCGAACTTCTTCGTGTACTGTCGTGCTGTATATTCAATTTTACGAAGTTATACAAAGAACTTCGATCATTGACGTATGTTTGAATTTAAAGGATGTGAGGTGTTTAAGAATGCTGAGTGGGTTTGCACTCGCAGGGACATTATTCTAATGCCGTTCCTACGATGGAGTTTTGGGAGTTAGAGCGTATTTACAGTTAATCAAGCATTTGGCAATTATATAAAACAAAATTAATAAAATAGTTGAAAGTAATGATTTAATTAATTTTTGATTCAAAAAGTTCATCATCACAACTTTATTTTATTTGTAAACTCAATCGAACATAGTGAAATTAAAAGAAATTAAAGGTAGATTTGTCAAAACAAATGAATCCATCAATTTTATGTTTCAAAGTAAGTATTTGCTGGTACCGAATCGCTGAAATTCGTTGAACATCTTAGAAATACCCCATCAAAAGGTAAGTGTTATACATTCCTATCAATATATTTTTATTTACGTCTGACGTATTTTAGTAATTACATAGTTTTTCCTTACAATAATATAATAATAATAATAATATAATCGAATGTTTTATTATTTCATAATACATTTTTTAATGTTATCTATATTTTTTTAGTATACTTCCAACTAAAATATATTGTTTCAAGTAAAAACAAAATGGAAACTCTGGATACATGTATATATATGGTAATATTAAATAATTACAATTCATTCTAAATCTAATGATCCACCATAACAATTGAAATGTTCCTAAAACTAAATAATTTCTTTTTTCTGAATTCAAAAGGTGACAAATCAATGGCCAAAATCAGTGATGCCCTGTATGCTCCTGATATTGAAGGAAATTTGCTCTCAGTTAAAAAATCATTGAACAAAGGATTTGAAATAATATTTATCTCAAGTGCTTGCAAAATACTCTTCAAAGACCAAGGAAATTGCAATTGCAGATGAATTTTTCTTAAATTGCTTTCCTATGGGTAGGAGGAAGAAGTTCATTTTTTTTAATTGGTTCTATCTTGCTGTGAAAGTATAAAAATTTCGTCATTTGTAACTAACTGATTAGATGTCATCCACCTAATAATTTCATTGTGCGTTATTTCAGCTTTATTTAACATACTGGACATGTCCATACTTTTTATAATGATGTTAATATCATTAGCATACAAAATAGCTTGCTGAGTCTATGTTAAATTATGTAAACTGCAGAAAAATGTATCACACAATCACCACTATGGACAGACACGTGTTTCGCTTTTCCAAAGCTCCTCAGTGCCCCTCAGTGGTAACTGTGTGTAAACGCCAACGCGTATATATACTTAGATAGTGGAAAATGTATTGAATGAGAGTATTAAGTTATTAAACTCTAAATATTTGCGAAGATTTTGCTAATTTAGTCAATTTAGACCTACCTTTCATGCTTCCAAGCTGAAAATAGTCATTTCTGAATGAATTCAATGTGCTGAACACGAAAATGACTAAGAAAAAGCTGAATTGGCTACGGGTTTTTCTGTAAAATGTACGCATATTTCAGAAAAAGTGTACTTATGTCAATATTATAATACATGGTAAGAAAACATTAGTCTGCTTCTGGCTTTCGACTTCTTTTGGCCTGCCGTTTGTAGTGGACTTGTGGAGCATCTCTACTGATTGTCCAACAATAGTCAGCTAGCATTGACGTAGACCATTTGCCTTGGTACCGTTGCTCCATGGTGGCAATGTCCTGATGAAAGCATTCGCTTGGGTGGGAATCAAGAAAGTGGATCTTTAAGGACATATTGCAGCCGAATTTATGAAACAAAGCCAACATATCCTCAACCAGACACTTGTAATTTTCTGCCTTGTCATTCCCCAGGAAGTTTGCTGCCACTTGATAGAATGCATCCCAAACCTGTTTTTCTTTACCTTGAAGAAGTTCCTCAAACTTGGGGTCTCGGAAGAGCTGTCTAATTTGAGGCCCCACAAAGATGCCCTCTTTAATTTTGGCTTCACTGAGTCGAGGGAATTTTTCATGCAGGTACTTGAATGCTGGTCCATTCTTATCCATGGCTTTTACCAAGTTTTTGACAAGACGGAGCTTGATGTGTAAAGGAGGAATGATGATTTTGTGTGGCTGTGCCAATGGTGGGTGCTGTACATTCGTTTCTCCAGGCTTAAAAAATGCTCTCGGAGGCCAGTCTTTCTTGATGTAGTGCAAATCGATTGCTCTGCTGTCCCACAGACAAAGAAAACAGCAGTACTTTGTATATCCCTGCTGCAAACCCATCAACAGAGATACTACCTTCAGGTCAGAACATATCTGCCAGCCATACTTGCTGTAGTTAATCGTCTCCAGTAGCTGCTTTAGATTGCCGTAAGTCTCCTTCATGTAGACCGCATGTGCGATAGGTATGGATGGAAGCTGGTTCCCATTATTCAACAAAACCGCCTTTAGGCTCAGTTTTGAAGCGTCTATAAACAGCCGCCATTCGTGGGGATCATGTGCAATACCGAGAGCTTGTAGTAGACCATCAATATCGCAGCAGAACACAAGGCTTTCTTCTTTCTTAAAGAAAGATTCGAAGAGCTGATGGCGAGTGCGAAATGAAGTCACTCGGACATTCTGTTCCAGAAGATTCCACTGTCGAAGTCTTGAGGCCAGTATCTCCGCTTTGCTTTTCGACAGAACCAAATCGCGAACAAGATCGTTCATTTCATCCTGGGTAATTTTATGTGGTGCAGATGTTTCGTCAAAGCACGAAAAGTTATCATCCTTACTGCCACGTTGAGGAGAACTCGCCGACGCATGGCCATCCTCATCGTCTGAACTGATAGAAAAATCTGTAGGAGGTTCTGGAATTGGGAGTCCTTCGCCATGAGAGACAGGTCGCAGAGCAGATGGTATGTTAGGGTATTCAACTGTCCATTTCTTCTTCTTGGTGATGCCTCCAGAAGCTGGTGGTACCATACAGAAATAACAGTCGTCAACGTGATTGGTGGGCTCCCTCCAAATCATGGGCACAGCAAATGGCATTGCCTTTCTTTTGCCATTAAGCTACTGTGAAAGATTTACGGCACAAGTGCGGCAGCATACGTGTGGGGCCCAGTCTTTGTCCTGGTCGCCTATCTTGCAACCAAAATACAAATGATACGCTTTCTTAACTGTTGCACTGATGTTCTTTTTCTGTGCAGCAAATGTCACTTCTCCGCAAATATAACAGAAGTTATTTGCACTATTAACCCAGTTACGAGGCATTGCTACTGTTTAGTTACTTTACACTATAGCAATCACTTGTGTATGCTAGAGCTTCGAAAAATATGCGCGAATGAACGGACATTGCACGAGTTAATTGTCACGTCGGCCATTTATAAATAAACTATAATTAGCTATTGCTTGATATTGCGCAATCAATTTCGCAACACTCTCAATGGAAACTTACAGCAAATGCTGCATTAACTTCTTTGCATGAAGGGGTGATGCAATATGACGCAAAATTTCGTAATTTCTCACTAAATTGTATTACATTATGCAATAGCATCTATACAATGGACAAAACGTCAATATCTCTGGAACGTGAGCCAATCAACTTTTTTCAATGTAATATTCGTGTTCAGCACGTTGAATTTATTCGGGGATTGGGTACTTTCACCTAAGGAGCAATTTCACTGTTGACCAGTGTAATTAGTATTTTAAGTATTTTTTGTTGTTGTTCTGTTATTTGCTCACAAGAATTTAAATTTTGTTATAAATAGAAAGATGTACTAATTGGAATTTCTCTGTAAGTACAAATAAATAAATAAATAAATTTCATTGATACACCATGCTGTTTGTTTTGTGCTGTGTTAATTATTTTTAAAAATATTTCACCGCTGTTGAGTATTATTAGCCTGTTTTATATCTTCAATCTTGCTTTGATTTTTTTTTTTTGTTCGTTCTTTGCTGGTATTTAGCAGGTATATTTACACTTCTAGGCGTATATACTTTTATTGAAACATGCCTTTTATTTCGGGGCAAACAATGATCAGCTACCCTTTTCACCTTTACATTTAATATATTTTTTTCTGTCTTCCTTCTGTAATAATACGTATAATCTTTTATTGATTTTTCTCCTCTATTTGATTGTACTCTAGTGTATTGTAAAATTACTGATTAAACATTTCCCCATTTCTCATACATCTTTGTATACAAAAAAAGAATAAAGAAATTTTCTGTGTGTAGCCCATTCCACGTTCAGTTGACAGCACACAGTTTATAAGAAGTGCACATAGCTTGACGAGAAAATTGTATTTGAGCCGATGCAAGTCTGAGGAGCAAGAAAGAAAATATCGGCTCCTAGTAATGGAAGGGGCTCCAGATATGTTCTCTTTCGCTCGCTTGAGCTCGTATCGCTATTAATAATTTTCTCTTCAAGCCTACGAAATGCATCGGTCGCACTGTCAAGTTAATCTGAACGATCTATACATGCAAATTTCAGCGAATTGCGAGAAAATTTTAAATGCCACTAATCAATACTTAAATCGTTCCTTCGTCGCGGTGCAGCGAAAATTTAGACGTCAACGATTCAAATGCGAACGGATAACTGACGAGGAAAAATATAATTCCAAAGAGCGCAATATCCCGACATTCATGGCCAGACGAAAAACTCCGCGGAAAATTAAAGCAAATCCTAGATAGGAAGTACAGTGAACAGCAAATCAAATATCAACGGGAAAAAAAAAAACGGCGCTCTCACGGGGAACTCTCAACTGGCGCCGACCTTTGCGGACGACGATAAAGATAAAACTTTCATTAGCACGATTAATTGAATAACGAGTTCGAATTTCGTGGAACAACTCCTGGAATGCGGCTCGAATTTTAACCCTGCAGTTCTGGTCACATTTACTATCTGCAAATATATCTATATGTATCTAATCTGTACACTTGTATCGCGTGAGTCAATATGATCAGAAATATTAAACAAAGAGAAAGAGATGCACAAGTTAGTATTTGTTTATTTAAGGCAACAGCAACAAATACCATGTGATTCAAAATGATTGTCGTAAGAAAAAAAGTGTTTTCCGGAAAAATTTATCTATACTTATTACCAATTTAATGAGCGAAGTTGGCTACATACAAATTTCATACATTAAATGAATTTTCTTGACATTTAGCGACATTGGCGTGCGTGTTATAGTATCTTTCGATTATTTATCTTATAATTTTTTTCATATCGTTTATATTTACATCTAATATCACCAACAATAGTATTTCTGAATACTGTAATAAAATAAGGGAATTTATCTGTGGTAATTAGCTTAACAAACAGGTAAAAAATCAATATTAACATTAAGTGAAATAGGTTATTACGTTTTATAATTTTATAGGCTTATCATACACTTCAGCGCAATGAGCTGTCAAAAGAAAGTTACATTTTCATCCCTATAAAGTTTCTACGTTACAGGAATTATTACCATTAGATCACGATAGGCGATTGGAATATTGTCATGGTTTAATAACAATTTAAGGACGATGTCTGCTAAACAAATCATTTTCTCGGATGAAGCCTGATTTTATCTAACAGGCTATATCAATTCACAAAACTATCGTATCTGGTCTGCAGAAAATCCACACGAATTTCGAGAAATGCAATTGCATCCCGTAAAAGTTGGAGTTTGGTTAGCTATGTCCAGGCAACGAATAATAGAGCCAATTTTCTTCGAGGAAACTGTAACAGTCCAACGTTACCAACAGATGTTGGAATTGTTTATTACAGAGTTACAAGAAAATGAGCTTGAAGCAAGGTTATTTTCAGCACGATAATGCTCTAGCACATACTGCTCGACAAACCTGCCAATATCTTCAACAGTTTTTTGCTGACAGGGTCGTTAGAGCACAAAGATGGCCAGCAAGATCGCCTGATCTAACCCCATTAGATTACTTCATGTTTGGCTATCTAAAAAAGAGGATCTGTAGAAACCGCATGCATACCATAGAAGAACTGAGAGATGCAGTTTTGTCACTTAATAATTATACTAATTGTATGTTATAATTTAAAGTAATAAATAAATTTAGTTAAACACCAGTTAGTACTGAATTATAAAATCATAATTTAGTAATGTTAAATTAATTACATTTCATTTTTACAAGCAGAAACACCAATCCATAGTCGTTTATATAATGCGAGTTCAAATATAGGTTACGTTTTCCTTATTTATGACAGATCCGTTTACTTTCTTGTGTTCCAACACTGACTTAGTTCAAACCTTCATTACAAACACGCGGCATATACCTACACCCTGTTACTATATATAGGGGCGGAATTGACAATCTTTTTGAATCTCATAGTATAGTCTGTTAGATAAAACCAGGCTTCATCTGAGAAAAATGATTTGTTTAGCAAGTTATCGTCCCTTAAATTGTTATTAAACCAATGACAATATTCCAATCGCCTATCGTGATCTAATGGTAATAATTCCTGTACCGTAGAAACTTTATAGGGATGAAAATGTAACTTTCTTTTAACAGCTCATTGCGCTGAAGTGTATGATAAGCCTATAAAATTATAAAATGTAATAAACTATTTCACTTAATGTTAATATTAATTTTTTACCTGTTTTTTGAGTTATTACCATTAAATTCCCTTATTTTCTTACAGTATTCAGAAGTACTATTGTTGGTGATATTAGATATAAATATAAACTATTTGAAAAAAAAATATAAGAAAATAATCGAAAGAAACTACAACACGCACGTCAATGTCGTTAAATGTCAAGAAAATTCATTTAATGTATGAAATTTGTATGTAGCTAACTTCGCTCATTAAATTGGTAATAAGTATAGATATTTTTTTCCGGAAAACAGTTTTTTTCTTACGACAATCATTTTGAATCACATGGTATCAATTTACAAAACTATTGTATCTGCTCTGCAGAAAATCCACACGAATTTCGAGAAACGCAATTGCATCCCGTAAAAGTTGGAGTTTGGTTAGCTATGTCCAGGCAACGAATAATAGGGCCAATTTTCTTTGAGGAAACTGTAACAGTCCAACGTTACCAACAGATGTTGGAATTGTTTATTGCAGAGTTACAAGAAAATGAGCTTGAAGCAGGTTATTTTCAGTACGATAATGCTCCAGCACATACTGCTCGACAAACCTGCCAATATCTTTAACAATTTTTTGCTGACAGGTTCGTTAGAGCACAAAGATGGCCACCAAGATCGCCTGATCTAACCCCATTAGATTACTTCATGTTCGGCTATCTAAAAAATAGGATTTATAGAAACCGCATGCATACCATAGAAGAACTGAGAGATGCAGTTTTGTCACTTAATAATTATACTAATTGTATGTTATAATTTAAAGTAATAAATAAATTTAGTTAAACACCAGTTAGTACTGAATTGTAAAATCATAATTTAGTAAAGTTAAATTAATTACATTTCATTTTTACAAGCAGAAACACCAATTCATAGTCGTTTATAGAATGCGAGTTCAAATATAGGTTACGTTTTCCCTATTTATGACAGGTTCGTTTACTTTCTTGTGTTCCCAACACTGACTTAGTTCAAACCTTCATTAGAAACACACGGCATATACCTATATCCTGTTACTATCTATAGGAGCGGATTTGACAATCATTTTGAATCTCTGTATATATATATAACATTGAATCTCAGAAACTTTTAACTTTGTAATGTTTATAGTTTTCAAATAAATAACTATTAAGAAAAAGATTCATTCTCGCTAACTTATGTGACACATTTTTTTGAGTTCCTAATATTTTATAGTACCTACGCAGTTTTAAATAGTCACTATCTGTAGTTTTTAGAGAGCACCTTTTAGAGTTTGTCGAAATATTAGATTCGGCTTCACTCTGAAACAGGTCCTATATACTAGCTTTTACCGCTAGGTGAAACTATGTGCATAGGACTCCAAACGTCTGATCTTGATTTCTTCAGTGACTGTTTTGGAAATGACAATCTTTCGCGCGTACATCACACGAAACTTTAATGTTACAATCTTCAACTAATAAGTCACTGGCTAGTCCTTTTCAATATATAGTTTTTATTGATTCTGGATTTCGGTGGCCGAAAACGCGATGCTAATTTAGTTTATGTTCATTATTTAGTCTAAACACTTTATTAGATTGTCGTAAGTGAAAGAATCACGAAATGTCCTTTCTATATGGATTGTAAACTGCCCACACAGCCAAATTTAAATTACCAGCAATTATTCCTAGAACTTCAACGTTGAGACATAAAATTACCTACTATTTGATAGTTATTTTAATGCCTTTACGTTGAAGTTACTAAAAATAGTGGTGGGAAATTTAAATTTGACTATTAGGGTGTATAATAACCTTGCAAGATATCTCTAATTTTTATCTTTTCAAAAAGCATCTTAAGTTTTATGTTTTAGGAATTAGTTGTTATAATATAAATGATTTTTTGAATACATGATTTAGGTCTGAGTTATCAGCTTTCTTTTGTTGACTTATTTCTGGCATGTGCTTTCTGTATTGATTTGTATTTGCTTTAGAAATAAATGTTACTATTATTATATTATTATTATTAACACTTGCAAGACGGACGAACAATAACTAAATATTTCTGTACTAGTCAGCCCTCATAAACAAGACTAAATAAAATTAAAAGCATATACGCGATCGTAGTTAAACGTCCCTAAAATCGTTAAAACGGACAAAAATCACTGCCGAATCCCTTCCCTATTCAATTTCCAATTAACCGGCAATTTGCCGAACGTAGTGGACATTAGATGTTGACTGTAGCCTAACCGCACCTCAGTTAGCTATTCAACAGGTAACGCGTTAGATGCCACTGCCTGTCTGATATAGTACGAGGTTTGTCGCCTGTTACAGGGCCCACAGCGAGCGGAAATCTACAAGTTGACCTGACATTTCTGATTGAATATATCCGACAGGGTGCGTACAACCCTTAATATTATTTCAACAGTCCGTCGCTTGAATTTTTATGACGCTGTGTTGAGAGGTATAAATTACTTCTTTATCCACCTAATTAAGATGGCACGATAATAATCATGATTCTTCATTTCCTTCACGCTCTTTCCGTATTTGTAGCCGGGTAGTACTTCTAAATTTTGCTGAAAGGTCCGTAATGGATAAGCCGGGATCCTATCCGGCTATCAATTTCAAACGGGATTACTTTAAAAGTAGTAACAGAAAATTTTTAAGATGGTATAGTGGATACAAAAGGAGGACACGGGGTGGAACATAGGTGGGGGGGTGAAAATAGATTGTGTTTCAACATCCATTAAGAAAGACTCCACCGCCAGGTAAGACACGCAGGGGCTTTTAGCTTTGGCAAAACGGTCCGATGCAGTTCAGTGGATATGGCCGCTTAGCTTCGACCTTTTGCCAGCCGCTGGAGGTCAACTAAACGAACGGGGAATCGATTTATTGTCTTGTAGAGGCAGAAATAATGCGATTCAAAATTAAATTTCTAGCTCTTTTCTGGCATGCGAATGATATGCTATGTCCCTGCCTCCGGGCAACGATCCGTCGGAGAGAGGAAGCGATTGCGCGGCCCCGCTCTTAGAACCGATTTCGCAAAATCCTATCCGACGTTCCGTTAAAATAAACATTAATGATGGCTATTGCTGGGCCTTGTATGTGTTCGTTCAATTACTTCCTTTTTTTTTTTTCTCTCGTACAAAGAAGGCAAGTTTGCGGATACATTCGCTATATTTTTCTTCTTATCACCATATCATTCTTTTATCTATTCATAAGAGCGGCGATACCAAAAATATACTACCAGCGCATTGCAATTATACCAACACTAGCTAAAATATTTGAGGCAAAAACAATAACTTCCCATCAAATTCTGTAATTTCAGCAATGGTTGACATATTACAAGAAATAACAAAAGGTCAACAATTGTCAATTCCGCTCCTATAGATAGTAGCAGGGTGTAGGTATATGCCGCGTGTTTGTAATGAAGGTTTGAACCAAGTCAGTGTTGGAACACAAAAAAGTAAACGGATCTGTCATAAATAAGGGAAACGTAACCTATATTTGAACTCGCATTATATAAACGACTATGGATTGGTGTTTCTGCTTGTAAAAATGAAATGTAATTAATTTAACTTTACTAAATTATGATTTTACAATTCAGTACTAACTGGTGTTTAACTAAATTTATTTATTACTTTAAATTACAACATACAATTAGTATAATTATTAAGTGACAAAACTGCATCTCTCAATTCTTCTATGGTATGCATGCGGTTTCTATAGATCCTATTTTTTAGATAGCCGAACATGAAGTAATCTAATGGGGTTAGATCAGGCGATCTTGCTGGCCATCTTTGTGCTCTAACGACCCTGTCAGCAAAAAACTGTTGAAGATATTGGCAGATTTGTCGAGCAGTATGTGCTGGAGCATTATGGTGCTGAAAATAACTTGCTTCAAGCTCATTTTCTTGTAACTCTGCAATAAACAATTCCAACATCTGTTGGTAACGTTGGGCTGTTACAGTTTCCTCGAAGAAAATTGGCCTTATTATTCGTTGCCTGGACATAGCTAACCAAATAAACAACTTTTATGGGATGCAATTGCGTTTCTCGAAATTCATGTGGATTTTCTGCAGACCAGATACGATAGTTTTGTAAATTGATATAGTTTGTTAGATAAAACCAGGCTTTATCTGAGAAAAATGATTTGTTTAGCAAGTCATCGTTCCTTAAATTGTTATTAAACCAATGACAATATTCCAATCGCCTATCGTGATCTAATGGTAATAATTCCTGGTACCGTAGAAACTTTATGGGGTGAAAATGCAACTTTCCTTTTGACAGCTCATTGCGCTGAAGTGTATGATAAGCCTATAAAATTAATAAAATGTAATAACTATTTCACTTAAATGTTAATATTGATTTGTTACACTGTTGTGTTAAGCTAATTACCAACAGATAATTCCTTATTTTCTTACAGTATTCAGAAATACTATTGTTGGTGATACATTAGATGTAAATAAAACGATTTGAAAAAAAATTATACAGATAAATAACTGAAAGATACTACAACATGACGCCCAATGTCGCTAAATGTCAAAGAAATTCATTTAATGTAGAAAATTTGATGTAGCTAACTTCGCTTCATTAAATTGGTAATAAGTATAGATAAATTTTTCCGGAAAACAGTTTTTTCTTAAACGCAATCATTTTGAATCAAACAGAGATTCGAAAAAAGATTGTCATTCCGCTCCTATAGATAGTAACAGGGTGGTAGGTATATGCCGCGTGTTTGTAATGAAGGTTTGAACTAAGTCAGTGTTGAAACCACAAGAAAGTAAAACGGATCTGTCATAAATAAGGAAAAACGTAACCTATATTTGAACTCGCATTATATAACAACGACTATGGATTGGGTGTTTCTGCTTGTAAAAATGAAATGTAATTAATTTAACTTTACTAAATTATGATTTTACAATTCAGTACTAACTAGTGTTTAACTAAATTTATTTATTACTTTAAATTATAACATACAATTAGTGTAATTATTAAGTGACAAAACTGCATCTCTCAGTTCTTCTATGGTGTGCATGCGGTTTCTATAGATCCTATTTTTTAGATAGCCAAACATGAAGTAATCTAATGGGGTTAGATCAGGCGATCTTGGTGGCGATTTTTGTGCTCTAACGACCCTGTCAGTAAAAAACTGTTGAAGATATTGGCAGGTTTGTCGAGCAATATGTGCTGGAGCATTATCGTGCTGAAAATAACCTGCTTCAAGCTCATTTTCTTGTAACTCTGCAATAAACAATTCCAACATCTGTTGGTAACGTTGGGCTGTTACAGTTTCCTCGAAGAAAATTGGCCCTATTATTCGTTGCCTGGACATGGCTAACCAAACTCCAACTTTTACGGGATGCAATTGCGTTTCTCGAAATTCGTGTTGATTTTCTGCAAACCAGATACAATAGTTTTGTAAATTGATATATTCTATTAGATAAAACCAGACTTCATCCGAGAAAAATGATTTGTTTAGCAAGTCATCGTCCCTTAAATTGTTATTAAACCAGTGACAATATTCCAATCGCCTATCGTGATCTAATGGTAATAATTCCTGTACCGTAGAAACTTTATAGGGATGAAAATGTAACTTTCTTTTGACAGCTCATTGCGCTGAAGTGTATGATAAGCCTATAAAATCATAAAATGTAATAAACTATTTCACTTAATGTTAATATTGATTTTTTACCTGTTTGTTGAGCTGATTACCACAGATAAATTCCCTTATTTTCTTACAGTATTCAGAAATACTATTGTTGGTGATATTAGATGTAAATATAAACGATTTGAAAAAAATTATAAGATAAATAATCGAAAGATACTATAACACGCACGCCAATGTCGCTAAATGTCAAGAAAATTATGAAATTTTTATGTAGCTAACTTCGCTCATTAAATTGGTAATAAGTATAGATAAATTTCTCCGGAAAATAGTTTTTTTCTTACGACAATCATTTTGAATCTCATAGCAGAGATTCAAAATGATAGTCAATTCCGCTCCTATAGATAGTAACAGGGTGTAGGTATATGCCGCGTGTTTGTAATGAAGGTTTGAACTAAGTCAGTGTTGGAACATAAGAAAGTAAACGGATCTGTCATAAATAAGGAAAACATAACCTATATTTGAACTCGCATTATATAAACGACTATGGATTGGTGTTTCTGCTTGTAAAAATGAAATGTAATTAATTTAACTTTACTAAATTATGATTTTACAATTCAGTACTAACTGTGTTTAACTAAATTTATTTATTACTTTAAATTATAACATACAATTAGTGTAATTATTAAGTGACAAAACTGCATCTCGCAGTTCTTCTATGGTATGCATGCGGTTTCTATAGATGCTATTTTTTAGATAGCCGAACATGAGGTAATCTAATGGGGTTAGATCAGGCGATCTTGGTGGCCATCTTTGTGCTCTAAACGAACCCTGTCAGCAAAAAACTGTTGAAGATATTGGCAGGTTTGTCGAGCAGTATGTGCTGGAGCATTATCGTGCTGAAAATAACCTGCTTGAAGCTCATTTTCTTGTAACTATGCAATAAACAATTCCAACATCTGTTGGTAACGTTGGGCTGTTACAGTTTCCTCGAAGAAAATTGGCCCTATTATTCGTTGCCTGGACATAGCTAACCAAACTCCAACTTTTATGGGATGCAATTGCGTTTCTCGAAATTCGTGTGGATTTTCTGCAGACCAGATATGATAATTTTGTGAATTGATATAGCCTGTTAGATAAAACCAGCTTCATCCGAGAAAAATGATTTGTTTAGCAAGTCATCGTCCCTTAAATTGTTATTAAACCAATGACAATATTCCAATCGCCTATCGTGATCTAATGGTAACAATTCCTGTACCGTAGAAACTTTATAGTGATGAAAATGTAACTTTCTTTTGACAGCTCATTGCGCTGAAGTGTATGATAAGCCTATAAAGTTATAAAATGTAATAAACTATTTCACTTAATGTTAATATTGATTTTTTACCTGTTTGTTGAGCTAATTACCACAGATAAATTCCCTTATTTTCTTACAGTATTCAGAAATACTATTGTTGGTGATATTAGATGTAAATATAAACGATTTGAAAAAATTATAAGATAAATAATCGAAAGATACTATAACACGCACGCCAATGTCGCTAAATGTCAAGAAAATTATGAAATTTTTATGTAGCTAACTTCGCTCATTAAATTGGTAATAAGTATAGATAAATTCTCCGGAAAATAGTTTTTTTCTTACGACAATCATTTTGAATCTCATAGCAGAGATTCAAAATGATAGTCAATTCCGCTCCTATAGATAGTAACAGGGTGTAGGTATATGCCGCGTGTTTGTAATGAAGGTTTGAACTAAGTCAGTGTTGGAACATAAGAAAGTAAACGGATCTGTCATAAATAAGGAAAACATAACCTATATTTGAACTCGCATTATATAAACGACTATGGATTGGTGTTTCTGCTTGTAAAAATGAAATGTAATTAATTTAACTTTACTAAATTATGATTTTACAATTCAGTACTAACTGGTATTTAACTAAATTTATTTATTACTTTAAATTATAACATACAATTAGTATAATTATTAAGTGACAAAACTGCATCTCGCAGTTCTTCTATGGTATGCATGCGGTTTCTATAGATGCTATTTTTTAGATAGCCGAACATGAGGTAATCTAATGGGGTTAGATCAGGCGATCTTGGTGGCCATCTTTGTGCTATAAGGAACCTGTCAGCAAAAAACTGTTGAAGATATTGGCAGGTTTGTCGAGCAGTATGTGCTGGAGCATTATCGTGCTGAAAATAACCTGCTTGAAGCTCATTTTCTTGTAACTATGCAATAAACAATTCCAACATCTTTTGGTAACGTTGGGCTGTTACAGTTTCCTCGAAGAAAAATTGGCCTATTATTCGTTGCCTGGACATAGCTAACCAAACTCCAACTTTTATGGGATGCAATTGCGTTTCTCGAAATTCGTGTGGATTTTCTGCAGACCAGATATGATAATTTTGTGAATTGATATAGCCTGTTAGATAAAACCAGCTTCATCCGAGAAAAATGATTTGTTTAGCAAGTCATCGTCCCTTAAATTGTTATTAAACCAATGACAATATTCCAATCGCCTATCGTGATCTAATGGTAACAATTCCTGTACCGTAGAAACTTTATAGTGATGAAAATGTAACTTTCTTTTGACAGCTCATTGCGCTGAAGTGTATGATAAGCCTATAAAGTTATAAAATGTAATAAAACTATTTCACTTAATGTTAATATTGATTGTTACCTGTTTGTTGAGCTATTACCAACAATAAAATTCCCCTATTTTTCTTACAGTATTCAGAAATACTATTGTGGTGATATTAGATGTAAATATAAACGATTTAAAACAAAAAATATAAGATAAATAATCGAAAGATACTACAACACGCACGCCAATGTCGCAAATGTCAAGAAAATACATTTAATGCGTTATGAAATTTGTATGTAGCGTAACTTCGCTCATTAAATTGGTGATAAGTATAGATAAATTTTTCCGAAAAACAGTTTTTTCCTTAACGACAATCATTTTGAATCACATGGTATTAGACAAAATCAGAAAAGGAAAACAAAATGACTGTACCTACCATAAGGTAGAGTTTCCAGCGTCAGTATAGCAGCTTCATCTGATTCTCTCACATGCACGCGGTTGCATGTGAGAGAGAATAACCTATATTTGAAACGCGCATTGATATAAACGAAGATAGGATTGGGTGTTTCTGCTTGAAAAATGAAATGTAATTAATTTAACTTCACTAAATTATCAATTTTACAATTCAGTACTAACTGGTGATTAACTAAAATGTATATTATTACTTTAATTATAACATCACAATAGTAATAATTATTAAGTGACAAAACTGCAATCTGTCAGTTCTTCTGTGGTATGCATGCGGTTTCTATACGATCTATTTGGAAAGAGATGAAAGACGCCCGAAACATGAAGGTAATCTAATGGGGTTAGATCAGGCGATCTTTGTGCTCTAACGAACCTGTCAGCAAAAAACTGTTGAAAATATTGGCAGGTTTGTCGAGCAGTATGTGCTGGAGCATTATCGTGCTGAAAATAACCTGCTTCAAGCTCATTTTTCTGTAATCTGCTATAAAAATTCCAACATCTGTTTGCTAACGTTGGGCTGTTACAGTTTCCTGGAGGAAAATTGGCCCTATTATTCGTTGCCTGGACATAGCTAACCAAACTCCAACTTTTACGGGATGCAATTGCGTTTCTCGAAATTCGTGTGGATTTTCTGCAGACCAGATACGATAGTTGTTGAATTGTATAGCCTGTTTAGATAAAACCAGGCTTCATCCGAAAAAATGATTTGTTTAGCAAGTCATCGTCCCTTAAATGTTATTAAACCAATGACAATATTCCAATCGCCTATCGTGATCTAATGGTAATAATTTCTGTACCGTAGAAACTTTATAGGGATGAAAATGTAACTTTTTTTGATCAGCTCATTGCGCTGAAGTATATGATTAAGCCATAAAATCATAAAATGTAATAAACTATTTCAACTTAATGTTAATATTGATTTTTTACCTGTTTGGTGAGCTAATTACCACAGATAAATTCCCTTATTTGCTTATAAGTATCAGAAATACTATTGTTGGTGAATTAGATGTAAATATAAACAATTTGAAAAAAATTATAAGATAAATAATCGAAAGATACTACAACACGTACGCCAATGTCGCTAAATGTCAAGAAAATTCATTTAATGTATGAAATTTGTATGTAGCTAACTTCGCTCATTAATGGTAATAAGTATAGATAAATTTTTCCGGAAAACAGTTTTTTTCTTACGACAATCATTTTGAATCACATGGTATTAGACAAAATCGGAAAAGGAAAGCAAAATGACTGTATGTGCCTACCATAAGGTAGAGTTTCCAGCGTCAGTATAGTAGCTTCATCTGATTCTTTCACATGCAACGGGGTTGGGAATCGACAATCGCCCATCAACCATCGATTCACAATGCCCACAAATAAGCGTCTATAAACGATGGCCTACATTATAACCGTACCGTACCCCTTTTTTATATAAGAATATGTCAAGTGCACTAATACTCATATACTATACACACTTCCCTTTCCAATCAAAAAAGGGTCTTACTTGGTGGGTGTGTTTTTTTTTTTTAACAACGACATTCGCCGATCCCAACTACCATACTATCAGCCCGTAAACATGGTTGTCGGCGATTTAATAATTCCCTAACATTTATCGGAAATTCAACATGCATAAATGTGAATGGGTTTTCACTTTACCTCTTGTCGTTATTACTATCATTCTTTTTTTTGACGAACGCACGCACACGGCATTCGCACAATGCAATCGCGCTTATGTAAATTTTAAGGGGAAACATAAAACCTATCATCTGCACTTACGTGTGAACAAGTGAAAATTATTATTTTCACTCGGAATTATAACACGTTGTCAAAACTCAACACCGCAGCAAAAAGCGATACGTCTTAAGTATGGGAAGTTTCACAATAAACGTGTATAATACATTGTATGTACCTACATTACATATCATTCCCCTTTGTTGGGGTTTCGAACTGTAACTAAAAATGAGACAGAAACACCGCACAGTGCGCCGAGTAATGGACAAACATGGAAAAGGCTACTTCTTTACTAGTATTTCGTATGGATATACAGGGTGATTCTCAATATATGCGACAAACTTTAAGCGCTGATTCCTGGGGTTATTTTGTAATAAAAGTTCATAAGAAACATATATCCAAAATCGCCTTAGTTCTAAGTTATACAATGTTTAATAGTAAGTTAACATAATTAAGTGTTTATTATAATTAACAAATAATTAGTAAAACAAAATTAACTTATACTAACTGTTGAAAATGACCGCCCCAACTGCAATACAAGCTTCTATCCTCCGCTCGTATTGACTGACGAGTCGTTCTAAAATACCAGGGGTATTCCGAATTGTTTGAAAAGCTGCGATAATACGATTTCTCAGTTCATCGACATTTTCAATGGGAGTCGTATAAATCAGTGCTCCGCAACGCTTTCTCAACCACGGCACACCCAAACCGCTCACAGTATTTTTGCGGCACACTATACACGATAAAAAAAGAAGAGCATGATAATAAAATTTTTCAATGCAACTTTGATTTTTTTATTAAGTTCATTGAGGTGCTCAAATATGTCAGCCATGTTGCACGTTTGGCTATCCACTGATGATCTTCGAATAAGTGGTACAGTTCAAGCATATTTTGATTGAACGTGAATTGACTACCCTCATCGCGAAGCTCAAATGATCTCAAATGAATAACTTTGCCTTTGGATAACCAATGCACTTCAGTATAAACAATAAGGAATGATAATTTGATTCCCATTTCTTGACAGAGTGCTTCAAAAATTCACAAATTTAGGACTCTTGTTTTAATAATATTTATAATGTTGACGCACTCGTTCATAGTTTACAATAGTTTGCTGTGGTAAATCTTGACCATTAGTGCTTCACGATGTATTCAACAATGGATAATTTGTACTGTTGGATTTTGTCTTGTTGCACACGAGACAAATCCCTTTTATTGCCCATCATTGCTGCAGCGCCGTGCGTGCACACACTAACATATTTATTCAACTGAATATCATGAGTTCCAAGGATCATTTGTTGCTCGCAAAATTTCTTCGCCGATAGTTCGCTCCGGAAGATCTTTGCAAAATAAATAATGTTCTTTTATTAATCCTCATCAACGAAACGTACAATACTTATTATTTGTGCTCGTTTTCTAATATCTGTTTGTTTCGTCGATTGTGAAGCGCAAAATTATCAGCTGTTTTCATTTTTTTTGATAAGTATTGCAAAAATATCGCTCGACATATCAGTAATTCGTTCTTAACTGTATCAGTTGATAGTGGAACTCTTACTCCTTCATTCACTTCTTTAAGCTCTAACATAATCGAATGATTTCCATGCATGCAGGCAATTTGGGGAAGGCTATCCTTTCCCCAATATTGTGCGGTTTCTTTTTTTTTCTGATGAGCAATTAATTTTGCAACATAGCAACTAGCTTCTAACGCTTTTTCAGAAACTGTGCCCGAAGACCTCATATATTGCTTCTGCTTTAAGTTCTGATTAAAAATTCGTTGAAATATTGTTTATCCTTATTGGCGGCAGCTGGATTTTTTATTTTAGATGGCGAATTAATTGCTTGGGACCATTGCTTCGTTAGAAAGTTGTTATCTGCAAATAACACACTCCTGGTTCGGATTCGTCTCTTTGCCACACCATGAGAAGCCGTATTGAATGTAATCTTCGTGGTATTTCCTTTTCACATACTTCGTTTTTTTTTTCGCTCGTACTGGGTTCATTTGTGAGTGACGTTGGGCGTTCTCTTTTCAAAAATTTGTACAACAATAGTATACAATAAATATAAACAAAGTTATCGATGTATATATGAGAATACCTGAACTAAATAAAACGAAACAAAAAGCGATATTACATAACGTTTTCTTTGATATCCAAACTTCAACTGCCGCTTATAGAACACATTACATATTTACTTAATTCGAAAAAACATGATGCATGAATAGGTTTTCCTTTTGGAATATATATAGGGAAAACAAAAATTTGCACAAGTTATAGATCTCGCACCGCGGCACACCTAGAGTGGCTTCTTGGCACACCAGTGTGCCGCGGCACACCGGTTGCGGAGCACTGGTATAAATTAATGATTTAAGGTGACCCCAGAGAAAAAAGTCCAAAGAATTTAAGTCTGGAGACCGAGGAGGCCACGGTTGTGGACCTCCCCGTCCTATCCACCGATCTGGATACGTATTGTCCAAAAACTCGCGAGCAACTAAACTAAAATGCGCTAGAGCACTGTCATGCATAAAATACATTTGTAATCTTAATTGAAACGGAACTTCTTCCAGCAGTAGTGGTAGCTCCTCTTCAAGAAAATTGCGGTATATCTCGCCATTTAACCGCATCGGTAAAAAATGTGGACCTATCAAGTGATCTCCAACAATTCCGGCCCACACATTGACAGAGAATTGATGTTGATGACAGGCATTCACTAGTTCGTTGCGGATTTTCTTCGGCCGATATGTGATTATTATGAAAATTAATAATCGCGTTTCTAGGGAAAGTAGCCTCGGTCTGGTTTTTGAGAATATGTGAGCCAAATTAGTCAGGATTTGTGTTGCATTCGCTTAACCAAAAAGCCACTCTTGTCGGAAAATCTGCCGGCAAAAGTGCCTGCACCCGTTGAATGTGATATGCTACAACAGTTGGATCTTTCAATATTCTCCAAACTTGACCTGACTAATATTTAAAGCAAACGCAATTTTTCTGGTGCTTGTAGTAGGATGTTCCTCAATTTCATTTAGTACCATTTACTCAACTTGTGGTGTTCGCGATATGTAATAGCAACTCAAACGCTCTAATGTATTAGGCATGAAGGGATGATAACCCAAAACGGAAGTGTTTTCTCTATGGGTTTATTCATTTCTGTTAGTTTGTCTCCACAAATATAATAATTAGCAGATGCATTCGTTTCTGTCAAAGTGTTGCACATGTTTTTATTTACCATGGCCATATGTAAAACAAAATTTACGTCAAAGTTATTACCATTTAGACACAACTTAAAACTAACAAGGTTTAGTTGTTTGTATCTTTATTTCAGTTTCTTCTCATTATACTAAGACGAAACAACCTTTATTAAATATGAATTTGATAGGATTACAGTAAAAGAAAAAAATATCCTGGGCGATCGTTTATCCACAATCTCCTGATTCTACATCGACCACTTTTAAAGGGACGAGATCAAAAGTTAGTAAGGTAAAGTCAGGTAAGTGTGTAACCGGGGCAAGTGTGTAGTTTGTTTATATTTATTTTTAAAATTGAAATACGGACGTCCTCTTGTTATAATACTAATGTACTAAACTTCATACTAGTTTTACAAACAAAAGTTCGCATCTCTAACGTGTTAATAACTTGAATATCTTTGAATATTATCTAACCTTATTAAATAGCATCAGTTATATTACACGCTTGGCCGAACTAAAGATAAGCTATCAATATATAAAATGCGGAACGATTACACACTTGCCCCATTTTGCTGGGTAAGTGTGTAGTATTGACAGTGTTTAAAATTTCTTTTTTTTCTAGTAAACCGTTGATAATTATAAAAGGTGTATCTTTTGAAGGCTTTCAACTGAGCATATATTACGTACTTCTATGTGTAAAATTTATCAAAATGCCTTATTATGTGAACAGTGTTACATTTTCTTCGCACTATGCAATTTTTACTACACACTTACATGACTTTTCCTTATTCGTCTGTGTGTTCTCACAATTTTGAAACCTTTATCTGTATAGACTATAACTGCCACTCTCATGAAATCCGCACTTACATATTAAATTTGGGTTGGAGAACATTATCTTCGCAGCTGTTAAAAAGAAAGTACATTTTGAAGAAAGTTTAAAATTGCGTCTTATTTTTCTTGTTTGGAACAAGAAACGTCGTTCAACGTTCTTAGGAAATATTGTGAAAAAACCGATTAGATGAATAACAGAGGTATTTGAAGCAAAAGTTTGCAATTTTTTTTGTTCATAATTTGTTTTAGTATGAGTCAACAAACATTTTAAGACGAGAACCCCAAAAACGTGTTTAGCTGTTGGGAGAAAATCCTATTTAAGGCCTTCCACGGCCTTGAACATTATTTGTACTTCCTAAATTCAGTTCCAAATTAACTCTTAAGTTAAGTCTAAAGTCTCCAATTCAAAATAAATATCTAATACGGTCGATAACTGTTCTCTCGTTCGAACCGTGTTATTTCTACTTGCGCGTTATTTGACTTCTTTTTTACATTTTTCGTTTCAATTATATTTGTTCACCTACCTTTGGACCTTTCACTACAATATATAGGATGATTCTCAATATATGCGACAAACTTTAAGAGCTGATTCCTGACGTTATTTTTATCATAAAAGTTTATATGAGCATATGTCCAAAACGGTTTGGTTTTGAAGTTATTGAATGTTTAAAAATAAATTATGAACTATGACTAACACGATATAATATCACAGTTGGTTCTTCAAAAACTATTGTGTTGAGAGGGAATTGTTTATTTGTCATTTCAATAGCTGTCAGAGTATTCATTCAGTTTATTGCCAGTTTCTGTTTTCTAAAATGAATTACACGAATGCTGAGATGTGTGATATGCATTTCGTTTACGGTCTTGCCAATGGAAATTTGCGTGCTGCTAGACGTCTTTACAAAGAACGATACCCGAACCGTATCATCCCGCATCATTCAATATTTGCCCGTCTTCACCAACGTCTTAGTGAAATTTTAAAAAACGGACGACTGATAACGGACACCCATCTACAGTGAGAACTCCACAAGTTGAAGAAATGGTACTAAATGAAATTGAGGAACATCCTACTACTACAAGCACCAGAAAAATTGCGTTTGCTTTAAACATTAGTCAGGCCATAATTTGGAGAATATTGAAAGATCAACTGTTGTATCCATATCACATTCAACGGGTGCAGGCACTTTTGCCGGCAGATTTTCCGCAAAGAGTGGCTTTTTGTCAATGGATGCAACACAAAATCCTGACTATTTAGCTCAAATATTCTTCACCGACGAGGCTACTTTCTCTAGAAACGCGATTATTAATTTTCATAATAATCACATATGGGTCGAAGAAAATCCGCACGAACTAGTGAATGCCGTCATTCAACATCAATTCTCTGTCAATGTGTGGGCCAGAATTGTTGGAGATCACTTGATAGATCCACAATTTTTACCGATGCGGTTAAATGGCGAGGTATATACCGCAATTTTCTTGAAGAGGAGCTACCACTACTGCCGGAAGAAGTTCCGCTGCAATTAAGATTACAAATGTATTTTATGCATGACGGTGCTCCAGCGCATTTTAGTTTAGTTGCTCGCGTGTTTTTGGACAATACGTATCATCCAGATCGATGGATAGGACGGGGAGGTCCACAACCGTGGCCTCCTCGGTCTTCAGACTTAAATTCTTTAGACTTTTTTCTCTGGGGTCAACTTAAATCATTAGTTTATACGACTCCCGTTGAAAATGTTGATGAACTGAGAAATCGTATTATAGCAGCTTTTCAAACAATTCGAAATACCCCTGGTATTTTAGAACGGACTCGCCAGTCAATACGACGGAGGATAGAAGCTTGTATTGCAGTTCGGGAGGGTCATTTTCAACAGTTAGTATAAGTTAATTTTGTTTTACTAATCATTTTGTTAATTCATAATAAAAACATTAATTATGTTAACTTACTATTAAACATTGTATAACTTTAGAACTAAGCGATTTTGGACATATGTTCTTATAAACTTTTATGATCAAAATAACCCCAGGAATCAGCGCTTAAAGTTTGTCGCATATAATGTGAATCACCCTGTATATATACCGACTCAGCTCGCAAAGTTTCTGATACATTTGTTATAATTTCGGATTCTTAATAACCTTATCCTGCTAACTAAAGGTATTGTTTTTCATAGAATTAGATCAATAGGAGTAACTTCAAGATTTCTCACTTACTGCAAACTAATTTTAGTTTCTCCATATTGAGAATAAAATGGGGTATCTATTACAACACCCCTTCATCTCTAAATTGCACTTACAACGTTTTTCTATCTTTAAAAGCAACCACGATATGATTTTTGTCCTCATACTTCATATGTTCGGCGCACTGTACACCGTACCGGCTTGCATCTAATCTGTCGAAACAATTTAAAGATGTCATGGCCGAATTCACGAGCCACGTTGAAGACACCGTCCGATATTGCTTTTAACAACGTAATACGTACGCGCAACATCTTGTAAAAATGTCTAGCCGACGAGCAACACGGGATACTGTCACTTATTTTGATAAAAAATGTGATTGTGAACGCGCACAATCTACGAATACTATCTGAGATTGTCAAATCGGGCAGCGGGATGTTTTCTTTTATTTCCGATGGGAGACACGGTAAGAGGCGATTTCTTTCTGTCGTGCATTTTATATGCTTATCGTACGACTGTCGTTCTGTCTGTGCATGTGGAGACGAACTCGATGTTTACGACGACGACCAAAAGTAATTGGACGTGTTATTTAAATCTGATAAGGTAAATTATGGCCGAATAAGCGTAATGTAATTGGTCATTTCATAGATTTGGCTACTTTTTTAGAATCATTTTCGCTAATCTAAGTGATTATATTGTTTTGACTTCCTAGTATGTTGTAGTAGTTAATATTTTATATCTTTTTATATAGGCCATTTTCATTCACCTCAAATAACCTCTTTAACTACTGTGATTTATATAAAATTCCGAATCTGTCAATTGTCATATTTAGGGAGACAACTTTTTCTGACAAGCCTGACGGTTTAAAATCAATCCTGGGCAGCAGCTTCCAGCCCTAAAATTTGAATAGGAAAGATGCGTCTTATGACCACTCATTCAAAAAAAGATCTTAAAAAAATGCATCAAAAAGTTTTTTTTTTGCATAATTTGCAACCTGTGTAATAAAACACGATTAGAATGAAATAAGGAAAGTTAGATAAGAGTAATAAAATTCGTTCTTTCGTTCATTATTAATTTTTATTATATAATTACTAGTTTCGGCTTTCTAAGAAGCCATCTTCAGATCAACGTCAAAAAGGTAAAATTGTCCAATCAAATTAAAAAAATATAAATTGGAGAACTTTTCTTTGAGTTACCTGTATACTTCAAAATAATTTTGAAATGTGCTCCTTCTGAACCTGTATAACCCTTAACAAAAAAAGAATATGTTACCACTTTTCGTATATAAACCGACGCGAATGTGGTGGCCCTCTGTATATATTAATTTCATGATATTTTAAAATTTTTAAAAATCGAATTTTTTATCTTTATCCAAAAAAAAATTGAAAATATGTTACCACTTTTTTTATATAAATCGATGCGAATGTAGTGGCTCATCCTGTATAGATATAAGTAGAGACGGGATTATATGCAAAGAAAAACTGGAATATATGTGCATATATATGCATCGATTTTTGAGAAAATATGCATAAACCTGGGGCATATATGCAAAAAAATTGCGACAATATGCAAATTTTTTTACATAAAATAAATAAGAGCTAAAATTTAAACATTAACTTTATTGCACAACATTTTTTTCACAACATATTTCTAAAACAATTTATAATTAAATGTTTTTCAAAATTGTGTAAAAGAAAGTTTTGTCTTCTATCAGAATACATATGTTTCGAAATAGAAAAGCTTCTTTCAACATCCACAGATGTAATTGGTGCATTTTTTAACTTTGCAATACATTCTAAACTAAAATTAAAGTCGAAATCGTTTACTGTTTCACCTTCCAAATTTTCTTAACTTTCTTCAATTTCAAATACCCCGCATTTTTTATTTTCACTTTTTTAAATTTATCGTATATAGAATTACCTATTGTACCCTTAACCTTCTTACATAGCATATCAAATTCGTCTACTATTTCGACTGATTCCGAAAGCGACATCCCTTGCGTTTCTAGTTTACGAATGGAACTTGAAACAAAGCTATAATTTGACTTGATATACAAAAGTTACATACAATGTTACTATCTTTTTACAGTTTTCTAGAGCAATGCAGTCAGCAGTGATTTCAAGAATTACATTTTCTATTCCTTCAAATTATCGGCGAAAAAAATTGCAGCCTCTAACCTCATCTCGTAATAATCGTTCAGAGGCAACTTAACACCGGAAGTCGCCTCTTATAAAATGGATTCGTAAAGGTGCTTTTAAAAATACTTTTTTTGACATTAGCTAATTTAAATCATTAATCAAAGGGATTGATTCCTAATGTCTTCGGCTACACGATTGACCCATGAGCTAAACAAGTGGTATGATTATGTACTTATAAAAAAATTTTAAATTTTGCGCGGCTTTTATCATGTATGGTGCAGTGTCGGATAACATTAGTAAAATTTTTCACAAGGTATACTTCTAGTAAAAAGAATTTGATAAACTTCTTGAACGAATTGGGCAATTGTCACATATATGTTTTTTGAAGTTCTTTTACAATAAATTAAATATGATTTACCCTACAATATCTTCATGAAGAATTCCTATTAACAAATGGGCAATATAACGGCCACACTATCCGTACTTTTCATCTACCATGATATAAAATAAATTATTCCCTACCAATTGTTGAATTTCTGCTATTGTTTGCTGGTAACAGAATGTGACATACTTTTTGTTAAGGTACTTTTGTCAGGTTATACTATGTTTGCAATATTTTTTGCAGAAATGATTTCAAATTAACATTGTTAATCTTGCTAATGGTTATTAGACGAAATTAATGCGTTCACAGATCGTATTATATTCTTCTTGTTCTGAGTCTCGTGAATTTGATGCTACACATTGACGTATAGATTGCTGCACACATGCGGATCGCTTTAGTTTTTCACATTTTCCAATATGTGATGAGTTTTTAACGTGTTAATCAATCAGGTATTTTCTCTCAGAAGACACCTACAACAACAATTGTCATTTTGTATCAAAAGTTAAAGAATTTAAAAACATTGTAAAGCTTTTAGTAAAATTGAACTTACCAGTTTACTGCAGGCTCGACAAAATATTTTGCCGCATCCTTTACCAGTTCAGGATATGGCTCAATCTATAAAGAAATTTTGTTCGCTATACTCATTGTACAGCACAGTATTTAAAACGTAACACAATTACATGCTGTTTCGCTCAAAGATATTCAATGAATGAATAGTTTTATTTGGGAATTAATAATATAAAACGATTTACCACATCCCTCTGCTAGGGCGAAATTAACACGTGCAGTTCTTGGAAAAAAAAGTTTAGAGAAACCAATGTAAAAGATTATCGTTCTGAGATTGTCGGTTGTCGATCTATATTAGGAATTACTAGGATTTTTACTAATAGAAAGGATAAGAAAAGCTTAAATATGCAATATATGCAACTTTGTAAATTTGCATAGAAATTGCCTAAATATGCAATATTGCAATCACTAATTAGTGCTAATTAACTTCAATTAGTGTAATACGTCTACTATAGCTATAATTAAGATATGCAAAATAAAATATATGCACTTTGCATATAATTGGTCTCTAGATATTAGTATTTTTATCAGTTGCTTGTGTATTTTTTTGTTGCATGTGTACTGTGTACTATTTATTACGTAATATGAAGGAGTTAATTTTTAATTTAATAATTGACTTTAAGCTTTCACTTTTATGATTTCTGTAAGTTGCAAATCGGTGAGAGTTATGAAAAAATTATCAAAACTTTTTTTGTCCTACTTTAACACCGTTAAATTTTTTTCCTTATCTAAAAACCACCTGTAATTAAAATGAAGACGTAAAGAATCAGCTTAACATCGTTTATCTTAATGAACAGTTGATTTTGAAAAATTAAACGGCATGTTTAAGCTATTATTCATATGTTAATTAATACTGATTCCATAGTGTGGATGCAATGCTTTTGTGACATATTATTAACATAACATAAATATTTTACTAAAATAAGATACTGACATCGAGCTAGATTTGTACAGATAAGAAAGATACATATTCCAGCTTTCTTTGTAGTTTGTTCTCCGACGTAATGATAGAAGGGTTAAAGACAGAAAACGGTGTATTACGCAATCCAGGTGAGAGGGTATCACAGGAGATTTCGTAAAATTATGTCGTAGACTAAGCCATGTTCATCAGATATGGTCCGGTTCATCCATTCAACACTGGTGTGAACAACCCGATGGACAAGATAGAGAAACACTTTGTAGCAACCTTTGTATTACTGACCTCTTACACAGGTTTGCGGGGAAAAAGTCATTTATCTTAAATGAGGGTTGGAATTACTTGCAGAGGTACCTCGAACGGCGCGGGCTGGCAAAAGAAGGAGGCGGCCAATTATGAAAAAAAAAAAAGAAAAAGAATAGTCCGCCGGACAGCGAATACTTTCTGAGACACCTTCTTATCACCCTATACAACATCGCTATCTGTGAAACAATATGAGAACATTATTACGAAAGTTAATTGCCGGTTGTCAAAGTGTCGATTTGTTGGCTTCGGGAGATCTTATCAAAAATAAATATTACGCGCTACGGCCGTTTGGTCGCTATTCCGCTATTTGTTAGGGGCCAATTTGGCCTTGCCTAGCGCACCATCGATCTTGATAAATTTTATTAAGAGAGTCCAGTTCCGATTGCATGTCTGCATCCCTTTCGCCGGAAACGGAAAACTATGCAGATGGCATACTAGACACTTTACATAAACAATGCAGGAAACTACAGGCAAATTTCATGGCTGCGGATAAATATACATGTGTACGTATACTTGCCGAGCATATTGTTCACGCTAACCAATAATATGTAACCTCAAATACTAATTTAAGTCCCACTGGTAGGAGATTTACATATGAAATATGCGGTGTTCAAGGTAAATTTGCCAGTCGAAATACTTTTTTCCAGACACAGTTTTTACAAATGAAGACAAAATGTTATTATTCAGCTGTATTTGTCTTGGAACTATTTTCAAAGTGCTCTTATGTTTTATTTATTTAATTAAATATTAATTAAAATTGATTTTTTATAGACATTGTACAATGTTTAATTGAATATTTTCTGGTATTAAAAATAGTTATGTACTTACAGCAAAGAGCACCTTAAATCGATACAACGATGTAAGATTTCATAGCTCTTTCTAGCAATGTGGAAGAAAGACGTCATAAACTTAATATACAGGCTGGGCTACCCATTCGCGTCGGTATAACAGGGTGATTCTCAATATATGCGACAAACTTTCAGAGCTGATTCCTGAGGTTATTTTGATCATAAAAGTTCATATGAGTATATGTCCAAAACGGTTTGGTTTTAAAGTTATTGAATGTTTAATAATAAATTATGAACTATGACTAACACGATATAATATCAGAGTTGATTCTTCAAAAACTATTGTGTTGAGAGGGAATTGTTTATTTGTCAATAGTTGTCAGAGTATTCATTCAGTTTATTGCCAGTTTCTGTTTTCTAAAATGAATTACACGAATGCTGAGATGTGTGATATGCATTTCGTTTACGGTCATGCCAATGGAAATTCGCGTGCTGCTAGACGTCTTTATGTAGAACGATACCCGAACCGTATCATCCCGCATCATTCAATATTTGCCCGTCTTCACCAACGCCTTAGTGAAACGGGAAATTTTAAAAAACGGACCACTGATAACAGACATCCATCTACAGTGAGAATTCCACAAATTGAAGAAATGGTACTAAATGAAATTGAGGAACATCCTACTACAAGCACCAGAGAAATAGCGTTTTTTAAACATTAGACAGGCCACAGTTTGGATAAGATCAATGTACTGTTGTATCCATATCACATTCAACGGGTGCAGGCACTTTTGCCGGCAGATTTTCCGCAAAGAGTGGCTTTTTGTCAACGGATGCAACACAAAATCCTGACTATTTGGCTCAAATATTCTTCACCGACGAGGCTACTTTCTCTCGAAACGTGATTATTAATTTTTATAATAATTACATATGGGCCGAAGAAAATCCGCAGGAACTAGTGAATGCCCGTCATCAACATCAATTCTCTGTCAATGTGTGGACCGGAATTGTTGGAGATCACTTGATAGGTCCACATTTTTTACCGATGCGATTAAATGGCGCAATTTTCTTGAAGAGGAGCTACCACTACTGCTGGAAGAAGTTCCGTTGCAATTAAGATTACAAATGTATTTTATGCATGATGGTGCTCCAGCGCATTTTAGTTTAGTTGCTCGCGAGTCTTTGGACAATACGTATCCAGATCGGTGGATAGGACGGGGAGGTCCACAAACGTGGCCTCCTCGGTCTCCAGACTTAAATTCTTTGGACTTTTTTCTCTGGGGTCACCTTAAATCATTAGTTTATACGACTCCCATTGAAAATGTCGATGAACTGAGAAATCGTATTATCGCAGCTTTTCAAACAATTCGAAATACCCCTGGTATTTTAGAACGAACTCGCCAGTCAATACGACGGAGGATAGAAGCTTGTATTGCAGTTGGGGGCGGTCATTTTCAACAGTTAGTATAAGTTAATTTTGTTTTACTAATTATTTTGTTAATTTATAATAAAAACATTAATTATGTTAACTTACTATTAAACATTGTATAGCTTTAGAACTAAGCGATTTTGGACATATGTTCTTATTGAACTTTTATGATTAAAAACCCCAGAATCAGCGCTTTAATGTTTGTCGCATATATTGAGAATCACCCTGTATATACGAAAAGTGGTAACATATTCTCCATTTTTTTTGGGTTCAGGGGAATCACATTTCAAAATTATTTTGAAGTATACATATAATAATTCAAATAAAAGTTACACATCAAAGTTGTAAAAAATTAAATGGAACACGCTGTATATTATGACATATTTTGATAGTACAGACTAAATAAAGCAAAGTTGGTGTTAGGTTTCTTATGCCTAACTCAACTCGTTTACGAGATAATTAACTATTCTTCAAAATGTAGACTAAAATTTAAAAGGCATGCTTGTCATGCATATTTAAGCTAGATATTTTAAACTGTAGTTATTTTATAACTAAAGCTTTAGACTTGATAATAAAATAAAAGTAATGTAAAAAAAACATACAGGGTGAACAGAAACATACTCTTAATTTTCGCTATCTTTAAAGTCAAGTAACTTTCTTATTTTAAATGGAACACTCTGTATTTATTACCTCATTTACATTCTAATTTTAACGGTCTTTAAGATTGTATTAATGCTTCCTATACCTATCTCTTATAGTCTCTTAGTAATTTAGAATTTTCCATTTCAAATATTAATTCCTATCCATTCTTTTTTCAAAAGTAGGCTTAGACAAAAGTGTCGCTATTATTTATTATACACAAAAATCATTTGACAGTGTGAAGAAAATTGTTTGCTAGCATCAAGGATTTATGCGCAAAAATATCCTAACATACATACATACATAATTGGTTTTTTCATTGTTTAAATATAACTTCTTATTAGAAAACCATTTAGCCATATCATGCAACAAAGAATGCATTTGATCGATTTTCTGTCTGGTGAGTGATATAGATGTAGATACTATCATTTATGAAGAGGAAAAGACTAGAGGATTCAAAACACACTGAGAAAAATATTTAATAATCATAAATAAAAATATAATTATCGTAAGTAAAAAGTTCAGCTGAATAGGGGACAAAAGCACAAATTACTTAGCACTAGTAAAAAAGAGATCCTAAACACTGATAACTAACAAGAAGCAGTCTAAGTTACTTGCGGTCCTGTTCATACCTTAATAACTTATGAAATTACTGATGATAAGTGAACTGAAGTAGTTAAGGTAAAGAATATATGCAGTTGCAGTAAGTAAAAGATATGCCCATATCAAGTAGATGTATTGCTATGAGTGAATTATTCTGTAATGGCTATCACACCTTCATAATTAATACAAGCTATTTGGATTACGTGTGATAAGGAAACAGTATCATTAATGCACGTTCACTAAATACCTGATATATAAAAGGTAATGGTTTACTACAAATATGCAATATACTTACTTTAAATTTGTTGTTCAATGATGGTTAGTGTATGAAAACGAGGAGGTGTAGTTAATATTAAATAGCTTGTGAATAACTGATAAAATACAAAAAAAAGCTCCACAAATCTTCGATTATTTATGCAATCGCAACTACAAGTACTGCGTACCGAGCAATGCGTAATTCAAAATTGTTTGCAAATAATTTTTAATTACTTGTGATTCAAAATGATTGTCGTAAGAAAAAAACTGTTTTCCGGAAAAAATTATCTATACTTATTACCAATTTAATGAGCGAAATTAGCTATATACAAATTTCATACATTAAATGAATTTTCTTGACATTTAGCGACATTGGCGTTCGTGTTGTAATATCTTTCGATTATTTATCTTATAATTTTTTTCAAATCGTTTATATTTACATCTAATATCACCAACAATAGTATTTCCGAATACTGTAAGAAAATAAGGGAATTTATCTGTGGTAATTCTTCAACAAACAGGTAAAAAATCAATATTAACATTAAGTGAAATAGTTTATTACATTTTATAATTTTATAGGCTTATCATACACTTCAGCGCAATGAGCTGTCAAAAGAAAGTTACATTTTTATCCCTATAAAGTTTCTACTGTACAGGAAGTATTACCATTAGATCACGATAGGCGATTGGAAATATTGTCATTGGTTTAATAACATTTTAAGGGACGATGACTTGCTAAACAAAGCATTTTTCTCGGATGAAGCCTGGTTTTATCTAACAGGCTATATCAATTCACAAAACTATTGTATCTGGTCTGCAGAAAATCCACACGAATTTCGAGAAACGCAATTGCATCCCGTAAAAGTTGGAGTTTGGTTAGCTATGTCCAGGCAACGAATAATAGGGCCAATTTTCTTCGAGGAAACTGTAACAGCCCAACCTTACCAACAGATGTTGGAATTGTTTATTGCAGAGTTACAAGAAAATGAGCTTGAAGCAGGTTATTTTCAGCACGATAATGCTCCAGCACATACAGCTCGACAAACCTGCCAATTTCTTCAACAGTTTTTTGCTGACAGGGTCGTTAGGGCACAAAGATGGCCACCAAGATCGCCTGATCTAACCCCATTAGATTACTTCATGTTCGGCTATCTAAAAAATAGGATCAATAGAAACCGCATGCATACCATAGAAGAACTGAGAGATGCAGTTTTGTCACTTAATAATTATACTAATTGTATGTTATAATTTAAAGTAATAAATAAATTTAGTTAAACACCAGTTAGTACTGAATTGTAAAATCATAATTTAATAAAGTTAAATTAATTACATTTCATTTTTACAAGCAGAAACACCAATCCACAGTCGTTTATATAATGCGAGTTCAAATATAGGTTACGTTTTCCTTATTTATGACAGATCCGTTTACTTTCTTATGTTCCAACACTGACTTAGTTCAAACCTTCATTACAAACACGCGGCATATACCTACACCCTGTTACTATCTATAGGAGCGGATTTGACAATCATTTTGAATCTCTGTGTATGTGTCTCGTACCTTATTATTTGTTTATTTCGATCTTAAAATTTTCTACAATATCTGCTTGTATAAATAAATCTATTCGCAATAACTAAGACAATTAATTAATTCTAAAATTTAATATGCAGAAGTAGTAATTAACAATTACATAAGGATGTATAAGGAAATATAGGAATACGAATTAGTCAAGATTCTTGTTAAGCTGGCCTTACGATTGTAAAACATTTCGTTTCAATAAAATAACTGAGCGTATCGCCAAGATCAGCGGCGCTGATAACGATGAACTTTTTAATTAACGGATCGTAACAAGTCATTATAGATAGGCGCGCTGTGTGTACTGGCGAAGTGGCGGAAGGAGTAGGAGGGGAGGGGAGCCGATGTATAGTAGACGGCATCACGCATAGGCTCCTTGCGCTATGCGCTTCTTCCACTGGTTCTTCGGCCGCCAGCACCGGAACAGCTTTCCCATTACGACACACGTAATGTGTCATTGTATTGTATGCAGATCGGACCAGCCAGTGTGACAATCTTCAATCATGCAACGGCACAGACACATTTCTCTCACATTCTCCGACCACCACGGGACTTTCGTATTTAATCGCCACGGTTACATTGTCTATACCTGCGCAAAATGTGGAAATGCGGAAATAGGTTCGTTCTAAATTGGCCATGTCGTAATCGCGGTGATGATTACGAGGATAATAATTGGATTCTCAGGAAGACTGGTGTTATTATTATTGACAATACAAGAAATTAAATTATAATTTAATATAGTAGGTACATGGACGCACGATTACTCTTTTCTTGTTTTGTTCTTCTATTTAAATACTTTAGAAATAAAGACTTTATACACCAGGATATTAGGGAAAAGATTAAAGACAAAATTGGAAGAGACACTAGAAGAAACGCAATTTGAATTGCAAACAAAATAGATGAGTAAATGAGACAAGAAGTGAGATAGCACATTAAATTATTAGGGCTTCATATAGATAATAAATCAAGATGAAATACACATATAAATGAAACTAAAGTGTGAAAAAGCTCTTAATTTAGTGAGAGGAATGAAGCTATAGTCAAAATAGTTACGATATTTAACCCTAGTCCTACCAAAGTTTTATCGTAACGTGTCCTACCAAGGTGTGCCCCACAGGCACACATCTATTTGTACACATTATTGATGTAAATAATAGCAAAATATGCATTATTTATTTCATGTAGTAGGTATACAGTAAGATTAAAACATATAGAAAGAATATTGTGTGTCAGAAGATATAATTTAAAAATAGTACAAGATAGTAAAATATTTGAAAGTTATTTATGTAGTTTGCAATTTGTGCACATGAGTATTTTCTCTGAATGTTCACCACAAACCGTTTGCTTACACTTATCACATAACTGTGTTGACATTCTGCTTTTCTTTGATGGGCAAATATAGCACGTTTTCGTTTTCTTACTTCTCGAGCCGAAGACTCCCCTGTGGTTGGTACTTGATTCAACGTAGTTTGTATCAATGAAGTATGACTGTTATGCAAGCAACTCAAACTACGACGTCTAATTTGCCCCAGTACTAATTCTGTTGTAATTTCTCGTAAGAAAATTTTGCGAAGTCTTCGTTTTTTGGAAATATGCCAGTCAAGATGGATATTTCTCCAAATGACAAATGAAGCTACTCCACACACATCAATTATATTGAAAAAATAGACCAAAGGCCACCTATTAGTTTTGCGTTTCACTGAATATGTATGTATCATCTGATCAAGTGTATCCACCCTCCTTTCGTGGAATTGTAGTACTTATTGATTTCAGATTTATTTTTATTTTCCTCATCAATGGTGGAGTCGTTGTGCATTGTAGATAATAATATGACACAGCGATTTTTCTTAGGTACATAAGATACCAAAGTCATTGTCTTCTGAAAACTAAACAAGTTGCTTTCAATATTCCGTCGCCTGTGAGGTAAAAAATTTGGTGGTATGCAGCGCTTATTTTTTCTGAACGTTCCTACACAAGTTAGGCCTTTGGTAAGCAAACGGGATGCAAGCTCGTAGGTGGTGAAGAAGTTGTCGAACGTAATATTCCTTTTAGTTCTCAGAAAGTTCACAAAGTCTTCAACCACCTTTTGCGCTATGTTTTCTGCTCTGTTGAGACCTTCTTTTCCTATATACGGTATACCACGTGACGGATAACTAGTTCCACTATCGCATATCCACCAAATTTTCATACCGTACTTATCTGGCTTGCGTGGCAGGTACTGTCGGAAAGATACACGACCTCTAAAAGGCACCAGTTGTTCATCGATGGTTAGATTACTGCCAGGAAGATAATATTTCAGCAAGTTTGTATTAACACGGTCCCACAGGTCTCTAATTGGTGCCAACTTGTCCTTTTGCCTTCGGAGGGTTCTGGTCGCTTTATCGTCAAACGAATAAATCTTAGTAATTGAGTAAATCTATTTCGTGACATACACGCTCGATAAACAGGATTTCCATATAAAGGATTCCATAGCTCATTATAGTCCACCATTCCTTGTTTATTTCTTCCAACAGTAATCAAAAGGCCAAGAAAGCACGGATTTCAACGTCGTCAACTGGTTTCCACAAATCGCCAAGAATACGAACAGCCTCCTTATTAGTGAAAGTAACCACAATACCAATAACGTATCATCAAAAAACAAATTGAATGCGTCACAAGAGTATCAACATGCACTCCAGGTGGAAGTTTCACTTTGTTCAAAGCTGTTGTAATTATGTTGTGTGCACGTGTTTTTCCCTTGGCAATCGGCGTGGCATTCCACTCGGTACCATCTTTTCCAATAAAAGTTTGCGAATGGCCGTTGTTCATCGCTTTCTTCATCGCCAGTTTCTTGATAATCCGCTTCACTAGAAGAGGTTTCGTCATTTGGCTCTTCTTCATCTTCACCATCATTTACATTCCTTCCCAAATCCTCATCACTTTCGTACAATGCATCGAGCAACTCCTTTTCAGTTAGTGGCCGGCGTCGGTCAGTCAACCAATCGGTCATACTTTCTGCATAAATTTCAAAACCAAATAAGCATAAAACAACAAATCTATTTTTACTGGGGTCAATCAAAACTTTATTTTGCTTACCTGGTCTATACTATACTCTCCACTAGGTAAAAGAAATAAAATTAACCAATAGACACCTAAAACGGCCAATGCGTTCGTTAGGAAAGTCACAAATACACTGATAGCAATGCAGTTTGTAAGCTGACAGTTTTAGCAAAACGCATTTAGGGAATTCCCCTTCATATGCAACTGGAAGTTCTTACATACAAGAGGAAAGTCCCGAAATATAAAGCATATCTTATTACGGGGGATTTACCCACATACCTAGTTTTAAATAACGTAGCAATGCATTTTATAGTATAATAACAGTATGTGCCTCAAAGACACACCTTGGTAGGACGTGTCGGTAAATTATGTTTAATTTTTTAGTAAAATAGGAAAAATATTTTTAAAAAATTTTTATGTCATTCTGTGTTAAATAGTTTATTTTGAGAATACAAAAATCCTCCAGTCTGTGGCAGTTAACTTACAAAGTTCCAGCAATTTCAAAATCAATTGTGCCTCAAAAGCACACCTTGGTAGGTTTAGGGTTAAATGCAAGGCAAGACACGAAGGATTAGCAAAAGAAAATCGTTTAGAGTTAGACATAGGTATTACATAAACAAGAATTCATAAATGTATTACATAAACAGGAATTCATAAACAAAAATTCCGATTCTATCAAGTTTAGAACAGATATTGATAACCTTAGTAACATGTATTCGCATTTATTACATTTGGACAACACTTTATACAGTCACATTCCCCATCTTGATTCTATTTTCCATCTGTGATTCCAGCGCAGTTTAGTTTTATCACAGTGTTGATTTATCAGATTTTTGTTGTTAACAGCTCAATTTTACATTCCCTATATTTTCTTCATCGCACCATTTAGGTGTGCCCGCACTTTCTTGTTGCTGTGATATTTCTGGCCTACGATTTTAATTTCAACCGTTTTATTTTAAATTGTAACATAATTTATATTGTGTTGTCACCGTGAAACGATGCTTGTTCTTTATCTCTTCAACGTTCAAGTATATTTTAATCATATTGTTAACGTTAAATTTTATTTCATGTTTTCGCCTGCTACTGCCACTCCAATTTAACTCTAATTAGTAAGTACTTACTTTAATTAGTTGATATTTTATTGTTGCCTGATTGTTTAATAGATATTCTCTGATGAAGCCAAGGATGTTGGCGAAAGCTTAGATATTTAATAAAGGAGTTTTTGACTGTAGGGGCAGTATTTGGCAGATCGTGGACTGAGAAATTCCTGATCCGCGAGCTATTTCTCGAGTACTAATGTGCGGATTATTAGCTACTGCAGCTAATACCGCGAATTCATTATTTTCTCCAGCAATTGTTTTTCGGCGATTACGTTTTCTTGGCTGTACAGTTCCTTCGTTTGAGAACTGTTGAACGACTCGGATGGAAAGAGAAGCGCGCGATAGCACCTTGTCGGGAAAACGTTGTTAATAAAGATTAACAGCATCATCGATATTCCTACCACTTTCTCCATAGATGTAAATCATTTCAATTCTCTCTTGTAATGTTATAGCCTCCAATACTGTTCAAATATTCAACACTAACTAATTTGTATTGGATTAATCATTAATAATCTAAATGGGGATCGGACAATGTGTAAGTATTCACAGCTTGTCAAGTACTGAATAAAGTGCGGTTTTGTATCGTTGAATAGCATCCCAATTGCGAATAAATAAATGTATCGAAGTGAAGAAGCACAGTTTCGAACACATGGCTTTTCGAAATGTTTATGTTAAAATAAAAAAACACAAAATTATGTTTGCTTGCTTCTCTTTTTTGTGAATTTTTTCTAGACGTTTACAATCATGTCTTTTTTTGCGATTACAGCGCAATCTGTTACGAATCGCAAAAAAAAAGTTTAAAAAAAACTACATACTTGATGGCGTAGAATCCGAATCTGCAATACAAAATGGGGGTTTCTATTTAAGATTTCAAAGTTGCCCCCCCCCTCCCACTGTGGGGAGGGGTGAGGTGGGGGAACGAGTTCTGCACCATTCAGTGAGCCCCCTACATTATAACAAATCTTATTAAGATCTTTTTTTTTAATTTGATGCAGTGTTTTAGAGATATTCCGTTGTCTCAAGATAAAAAACTCACCCTGTATATTTAACTATACGCCGAATAGAAAATAAATTAAAGATATTATCTCTTATCGCATGATATTTGATTTTTAATTTTTCTGCATCAATTTGCCCCACCTCTCCCTAATAATTAATAACAAGTAGCATTGTAAATGTATACATAGAGTACCAACAACTGCACTGAAGGATAGTGAGATTAGTTCACTGTTATACTATGACATAGAAAATATCAAGTGTTGCGTTGGAAATAACAAAACCATTATTGGCCCTTCTTTCCCCTAATGGAACTACAGGGATTACTGAGAACAGAAATTTCGTTTAATTTATTTTGTAACGGACGAATTTCTGGCCTCGTAGTCGTTCGTTCCATACAGGTTTCACTATATAACACTACAGAAAAAAATCGTATCAAAATTTTATTTCATTAAATCAAATTCGTTTTTTTATGTATTTCTAGTGTCAAAGAATGTCATAAACTGACGACTTCATTCATTGGACAATTAATACAATTATAGATATAAATGCCTGAGTAGAAATTTATAATATCTGCGTTGATGTTTTACTGTAGTAATTACGCATTCTAATTTGTAGTTATTACTTTTAAGTGTTGCAATAGTCAATATATACGAAGGTGGGAAGGTCCTAGTAGTTCTTGTTATTCTGCGCCGCGAAGTTTTAATGTGTTGTGTTGTGTGTACCTAACTATTTGGGTATTTTAATGCCCCTTTTAAGAGGCCAAAAAGATGCGTTTCGTGATGTGCTTTTATGCGGCATCTCGTCCAGCAATCTTCGGGGATTGGCTTTCGTTAATGATCTTAGCCAAGACAATAACTTTGAGACATACATATATCATATGTCCAAGTCATCCTGCCAGGTACTTTGTGTTGCCGCAAACCAATTCCGATGCCTAGCGGAGGGCGTACCGCCAGATCGCTGAACCTGTCACTTGCCACTGTCTAGCCGAGGTCTCCTTGGTACCTGAAACGCCCCTAGATTGATGATCGTTTACAGCTATGGTCCGATCTTCGAATTCAAATTAAGATTTTAGTATTCATTAGATCGCTCTCTGTCTTTCTCTTTAACAAAAAACCCTAAACGAGAATCCAGAGTTGTATCATCGGAAAGAAAAGACGGAAAAAAGGTTAAAAAGAAAAGACTGGTATACTATACTATACACGCTGATGTAAAAGCATCAGTAATTGACGACCAGTTTGACAAACCTTTTATAGTCCAGCGCCTGCATTAAACCATAATGGGAAATAATTAGAAATTGTTCCTATGAGAGACAAGGTGTTTCTGATGGCATCGTATGGAATCGTTTCGGTGCTACCATTCTGTGGAAGTAACCGATTCCCTCTTTACTTCAATTATTCTTTGGATGTTGGGCTCGTTGTGAGCCAAAGAAATTCCATTAAGTTGTTTTTATCCGGGAGAATTTATTTTTATCATTAGCGTGATGCCATACCTCTCATGAGGAAGATTTTTTAAATGTCTTCCGCATCTATTCTATTTTGAATTTTAATTGGATCAAGACGTATGCCATCAGGAACATTAGTTTTCGAACGATTATGGTTCATTTGCATCATAAAGTAACCATCGAGTTGCTATTTATTCTCGTGCATACCTGCAGTAATCTCATTAGAAGTTACTTTAAGAGAAATTAAGTTTGGTATGGAACAACGATTAAAATTAAAATATGAAGAAAACGTATGACCATATATTTTAAGGATGTTAAATAGATTGGATGTTTCTTATTATCTTTTAAAAGTTAACAATTATTATGCTAAAATACTAGGGCAAAAACATATACCATGTGATTCAAAATGATTGCCGTAAGAAAAAAACTGTTTTTCAGAAAAATTTATCTATACTTATTACCAATTTAATGAGCGAAGTTAGTTACATACAAATTTCATACATTAAATGAATGAATGAAATCAAATTTCTTGACATTTAGCGACATACATACGACATATATATAAACAAATCGTTTATATTTACATCTAATATCACCAACAATAGTATTTCTGAATATTGTAAGAAAATAAGAGAATTTATCTGTGGTAATAGCTCAACAAATAGGTAAAAAATCAATATTAACATTAAGTGAAATAGTTTATTACATTTTATAATTTTATAGGCTTATCATACACTTCAGCGCAATGAGCTGTCAAAAGAAAGTTATATTTTCATCCCTATAAAGTTTCTACGGTACAGGAATTATTACCATTAGATCACGATAGGCGATTGGAATATTGTCATTGGTTTAATAACAATTTAAGGGACGAAGACCTGCTATACAAATCATTTTTCTCGGATGAAGCCTGATTTTATCTAACAGACTATATCAATTTACAAAACTATTGTATCTGGTCTGCAGAAAATCCACACGAATTTCGAGAAACGCAATTGCATCCCGTAAAAGTGTGAGTTTGGTTAGCTACGTCCCAGGCAACAAATAATAGGGCCATTTTCTTCGAGGAAACTATAACAGCCCAACGTTACCAACAGATGTTGGAATTGTTTATTGCAGAGTTACAAGAAAATGAGCTTGAAGTAGGTTATTTTCAGCACGATCATGCTCGAGCATATACTGCTCGACAAACCTTCAACAGGTTCGTTAAAGCACAAAGATGGCCACCAAGATCGCCTGATCTAACCCCATTAGATTACTTCATGTGTGGCTATCTAAAAAATAGGATCTATAGAAACCACATGCATACCATAGAAGAACTGAGAGATGCAGTTTTGTCACTTAATTATACTAATTGTATGTTATAATTTAAAGTAATAAATAAATTTAGTTAAACACCAGTTAGTACTGAATTATAAATTATAAAGTTTAAATATTAATTACATTTCATTTTTACATTTACAAGCAGAAACACCAATCCATAGTCGTTTATATAATGCGAGTTCAAATATAGGTTACGTTTTCCTTAATTATGACAAATCCGTTTACTTTCTTATGTTCCAACACTGACTTAGTTCAAACCTTCATTACAAACACGCGGCATATACCTACATCCTGTTACTATCTATAGGAGCGGATTGACCTCATTTTGATCTCTTTGTACTTCTAAAAACAATGTCTCAGTAACTATCTTCATGAGGTAAGGTGATGATCAACTATAGTGCACAAACGATTTTTTTGATTAATACAATCATGTTTATGTTGTTGTAAACGTTTATAAGGATATTGAAAACCTTGTCCTATATAAACTGTCAGGCAATTATGGCAAGGTATGTTATAAATGATATTGGATTGGAGTGAGTCTGAGGTGAGAGTTTTATATATAGAAAAGAGGGAATTTGAAGTGTGTATTATAGAGGGTAATTTGGAAGGATTCATTATTGAGGGTTTTCTTAATTTTTGGCGTAAGATTGGGAATGTAAGGAAATCTGTAGTAGAGTTTGATGTGAGAGTTATTATTATTTTGATTATTTCTTAATCTTCTATTGAATAATATTTGAGCCGGTGATAAATTACACTGGTTAACAAGATTTTTGTCTCAAGCACAAAAATACCTGAGTCCCATATACCAGGGGTCGGCAAACTTTTTTAGGACAGGGCCAAATCGTATCGAAAATTAAGTTCAGGGGCCCGGTTGTAAACTCTAACGTGTATATTTTTATTAAGTGTTCCTCTGTGTTTATTGAACCGAAAACAATGTACCAAAAGTTTTCGTCGTATCATACAGGGTGTTTTAAAAATTACCGACTTGTCAAAGAATTTAAAGTTACAAAACTTATTTTTTTTTCAAGAACACCTGTATATTATTTTATTTTTCTGCAACATTCCCTATAGGCTTCAGTGGTTTTATTTTAAATTATTCCTATTATTTATTAATTTTTCCAAATGGTCAAATAATTTTTACCTGGTGGATTATAAATAACATTACAATAAATTATTATTGCTAGTAAATATTATAATAATCATTGTTTCCTATATGTTAGTACCTAGAAAAGTACGCAATATATAAACCAAACAGTAAATATTAAATATTTAAAAGTGTATCTTCATCTGGTTCGCATTTTGCAAAATGAGGCAAATGCGAACAAAAAGTTATAAAGTGTTTGTGTGATATAGAATTTGCAGAGGATTGAAATAGCTACATAATGGAATCTTTGCAGACGATGTGGTAGTAATAACAGACAGTGAAAAACAAAGAAAATTTGAACATATGGAAAGGAAACATGGAAGAAGAGGGTATGACAATAAACATAGAAAATGCTAAAATCCTCGGAAACCAGAATGTTGAAACTAAAATTGAAATAAATGATACTAAAATAGAGGCAAATGAGAAATTTAAATATATAAGAGTAACATTGAAAGAAATAGCAAAATAAGATGCTGGAATAAACGATTGATAAAACAATCAAGTACTACGCAATTAACCAAAAATTTATTAATAAAAAAGACAAAAAAAGGCAAACTATAGTAGTGTTATGAAGAAAGCCAAGAAAATAAGATTCCACTATTTTAGGGCATTTGGAACACATCTCAGTAATTCAATACCTGCTACTTCTGAAGATTTGGCACCTTGAAAACATCTAACCAGAAAATTTTGAAGTAAAATAGGATCCATTTTTAGGCATTCTAATTCAATCTAGATCACAAGAAATGAATTGCGACATATTTTTGTAATATTCAACGAATGTTAATATCTTTTATCTGAAATAATTGAAGAACGAAAGTTCAGTTGAGAGGCATAGAAACAGAAGCAATAATTACTATTAGTGGACGGAACGATTGTAGGAAATTCTTTCTCATTTAAAAAAATATTAATAATTTCTCTGAGTTCTCAAAAAATCTCAATAAAACTTTTCCACTATTGCACCATCGAACTGGCGATGGTTAACTCGCCGAGAACCAATAAAGTTAACCACTGCCACAACTAGTTTCAATAATGCAAAATAGATAGAGGATGTTTGATGAATTATGCAATGACTTATTGAAAGCTTTGCACAAAACAAAAATACTTGGGCAGTATCAACAATGACTGTTGACTCGTCAAGAACTAATAAAACCACTAGAAATTTTTGCCTTCTCCACTAAGAAGCTATTGTGATATTCTCAATTTATCGAGAGTTCTTTGAGCTGAGAGGTCAACAGATAAAACAAATCCTCTTTTTGGGCACACTTCTTAGCTTTATCGCAAATCTATTCATGATAATTTCAAATTTAATTCTAAATAATGTTAGAAATTTATGCGAGTACGCCGAAAGCGTTCATAGTAAATGAATTAACCGACTTATTTACCGCGACATCAGTTGACTATCAGTCGGTGAATAGTAGATGTAGATACCTCCCGGTGCTATAATTTTCGTAATCTTATTGTGGCGTGAAAAACTATCGCAATAGCTGAATTAACCGCTTTGTACTTACAACTTGCGCGGGCCGATTGAAATACGCAGCGGGCGGATTTGGCCCGCGGGCCGTAGTTTAGCGACCCCTGCCATATACTCTTGCAAGCTGAACTCATTTATTTTCAGAATTTCTCCATTAACTCGCTTATAAATTTCTTTTTTTTTCTACTGCCCTTTTTTTAGTAGATATCAAAACTCTAGTGTCTAAAAAAAAGTTGTTCTTTTTTAATTTTTTTTTTATTGTTCCGCCAATGCCTACACGATTCCTGAAAAACGTTTAGTGGTAGATTGCACAATTAGAACAGATATACAATTTAATACTTTTAGCACAGCAACAGGCCTGACATACAAATAGGTATGTAATCATTCGAAATAGTTATCCCTGATTAACAGATATGTCTGTTAGCACCGCGGTGGAACACACCGATACACAAAAGTAAACGTCTAATTATAATTAATTCCCACTACCGACTCACTAATAGCCGGTAGCGCATGTAAAATACACCTCGTGTACGTCTAATAGGAGATTTCAGAATCTAAAAATTACTAATACGCCCAAACATTTACTTAAGAACGTGAAAAATATTTTGTGAAACATGTGAAATGGAAACACACAGTCGCCCCCGCTGATGATAATTGATTCTAATATAATGCCGGCGCATTTTTATAGTGGACCATAAAATCGTTACTGTTATATCATCGGGTCTCCTCTACGTTTTATTCATTCTATTGTAAAATTCACATTTACATTTACATTTTATATTCTACGGAGATTCTCTACCTGTCGGCTCGAGCCTTACCGCGCTAATTAACATGTAAATAGAGATAGTAGTGGCAATTTTAACTTATTAACATCACAAAGACGATGGATATACAGGAAAAAGATATGAATTAAGCGTGTTTTGCTCCCGAATTTATGTACACTGTAACAAATAAAATGTAATAAATAAAAGAAGAACTAGGACAAGCTTTGGTACTTCGAATCCTATTCTTTTTTATATTTTTATGGATGAAACAATAAAGGAATGCCCAATGAAATATAGGATACATAAAACGAGTATAGACATAAGTATCGACAGGGGTATTATTGTAACTTGTTTATTATGCATTTTAGTGCAGTAGTGTATTTAAGCTTCTATAATGTAAATGATTTATTATTATTATCTTTCAAATTTCTAAGAAATATACAGGGGGACCCATTAAAACAAACACTACTTTGACAGTTACCTAGCAAATGCGCAAGTCAATTGTTTTTCTGCAAACTTCTCCTAGACCCTTCACCACAAACAGCACTAAACTGGACGTATGTTTCAATAGCAAAGCTATCATCATCATCAGCAACACTGAACTGAATAACTACATTAAAACTACCTTTATTTATACCTAAAAAATGTCATGGTACAATCACGGTCATTGCTGACTGCCGTCATGTTTAACTAGTCGCTAATCCTAATTCCATCTGATCTACTGCTTCTACTTAATAAACTATAATGACAAGAATTTAAGGGTCCTAAATCTGAATCCATTAAAGTATGTTTTTTTTTAATATATTTCTATACCCCCATAACAATTTAATTGCACATAGTTGTTTACGTTCTTAACTAACTTTACATTGTCAATTTTATGGTTTTCTTCAAGCATATGTAGGACTACACTAGATTTGTCAAACTTTCTAAATTTAAGATCAAGCCAAATGCTCCTTGTAACGCGTTTTAATTGATCGTTTTAGTTTGCCCAATATATACATGATCAAAATCTTTACAAGATATTTTATAAATACCTGATTTGTCCAAATTATCTACTTGATCTTTAGGGTTACCTAAAATATTTTTAAGACTATTATTTGAAGTAGTTGCTATGTCAAGGTTGAATTTAAAGAAAATTTTTTGTAGACCTTTCGTGTAATTTGGATAAAATGGTAATCTAACATATTTCTTATTCTGTCACTAATTTCTAAAGTACTCACATTTTTAATTCTTATTTTCTCATGGTATTATATACAACATCCTCTGAGAATCCATTAAATGCAGCGATTTTAATAATTTCTTTAAGTTCTTTATTATATCGTTCTGTAGATAGAGGAAAATTAAGTAAGCGGTGCACCAAAAAGTTAATAGTTGCTAGTTTATTTTGCCATGAATAATTTGAATCTTCTGAAATAAATCTGTTATTAGTAGTGGGCTTTCTATATATGTCTATTTCTAACTTATTTTTATTTCTTATTACTAACATATCGAGAAAAGCAATCCTATTGTTTGTTTTCTCTTCATGGGTAAACTTAATGGAAGGAAATTTTGAATTTAGCCGTTCAAGAAAATCCCTAATAGAGCACTTACTAGTATTAAAAACACAAAAAAATGTCATCAACGTATCTAACCCAAAGCCGTGGAAAATATGCCAAAGTATTTTGAAGATCGGTTTCAAATTTTCCCATAAAGAAGTTAGCTATGAAGGGAGATAAGCTGTTATCCATTGCTGCTCCTTTAGTTTGTTGGTTTGAAAGAAATTTTGTTTCATGCAGAGCTTCGCCAAAGAAATAAAACTATCAACTTCATTACTGCCCAACTGATCACCTTTCAAGAAATCTTCTAAGTAAGTCAAAATGATATCAACGGAGACGCTGGGAAACAGTGAGCTCACATCAAACGAAACTAAAACGTCACTGTCAGTAAGATCAATGTTTTTAGTCTTTTCAATAAACGCGTATGAATTTCGGCAAGTCCGGGGGTTGCACAGGTAAGTAATTGAACTTTGTCAGATAGCCATTTGGACAATAAGTAAGTTGGACTATTGATATTGAGACAATGGGTTCTCATGCTCTTCCCTGGTTTAATGTATTTAGGTAAACATACATTCTAGGTAACACTGGATTTGATACAGTTAGTCTATATCTTAAGTTATCATTAGCAATATTCTTACATTCTAATAAGGTCTTTTTGGTTTCTGTGATAATTTTTGAGAACGGATTTTTAGTTAGCATTTCGTAAGAACCTTGCGTAAAAAGGGTACTGGCACGATCAAAATAATCTCTTTTATCTAAAATGACCACGGTATTACTTTTGTCAGATACTAAGTAAAAGCAGTTTTTGTTTTTAAGCCCTTTAGCAATGTTAATTTCTTTACGTGTGATATCTGAAGGATTTTCTAAAATTTGAGTTTTACAAGCAGTTCTAATAAGGTTTTTTTAGTAATATGATCATTAAAAGTACCAATCGCTGTTTCTATGCCAGATATAATTTCTTCAATTGGGGGTTTTTGAATATTTAAATTATATTTCAAACTTTTATACAACAAATTAATTTCTTCCTTGATAAAAGATAAAGAAGATTCGTTCCTTTTTTTTCTGATTTATTAATATGAGCACATTATGGGTTTTTTAAAGACACTAATTTTAATAATTTTATCTTATGAACCATAACTTTAGTTAATACTTACTTCGAAATAATATCTTGTATCCTGTTCAAATAATTAATCCATTCTACAAATTCTAAATTACTAAGACTTTTTAGCTAATCTTAAATGTAGGTTGTAAGCTTCTAATTCTAATTGACTAATTCTAAAATACTGATATTTAATTTCTGAATTTAACCAACATTTTTTAGCCGAAGAAATCGCTTTAGACCCTGAACTTGAGGAAATCTTACATTTAATTTGAATAAAATTTGGAAACACGTTAACTTTTCTACAATCTTTCAGAAACTTAATATTAATATCAACTAACCCAATTTTACTTCTTACATTGAAAAATCTGTTGAGTAGCGTAACTGTATTAAAGTGCCCCAATATAATTTGGCAAAATTGCCTTTAATGATTGGTACATTCGAAATATTGGTAAGGTTTCATTTATATACATATAACAGAGCTTTCAAAATCTACCTTCTTGGAATCTTTTACAATCAAAAACATCACTAGCGGCTTTTCAAAGCCAGGAATTTTTCCATTCAGTAGACTTGCGTTTAGGGTCGATGATTTTGCACCTCAGAAATTTTCAGTGGAAGTTCTCAAGAAGAAAATAGCCAGGAAATGGGTTTTGTGGAGCTGGAAAGAAGTCAAAATGATGAAAGCTTTGACAGACACCAAACCCAAGTAGTCCCTTTAGATCAATCGCCACCCCTCTGCAATACAATCGGGGTTCCTATTTAGATTTCAAAGTTGTCCCCCCCCCACTTAGGGGGTGAGGTGGGGGATCGAGTTCGCACATTCAGTGAGCCCTACATACAACAAATCTTATTAGATCTTTTTGATTTATGCAGTGTTTTAGAGATATTCCGTTGTTCTCAAGCATAAAAGAGCTCACCCTGTATATTATGAACAGAAATGCCAAAAAGACTAAATCACCTTGGTAAAGTGCTCTTCCTTTAGCTTTCCCAGTGACCAACTATATTTATTTTCATATTTATATAATATTTAAAAAATATTAAATCTTTCTTGAATATTAGTTATTATATATAATATGCATAAATATATTATTAGAAAATATATTAGGAAACCATTTAAAAATTATATATGTTATGTAGCTATTAATAATATTTTATTGCAAATGTTTTCTCAATATATTTTTCATAATTCTGCAAGAATATTTGCTTTGTATTTCTGTAAATATTTATTTCATTATAAAAAAAATATTGAATTTTTGCTTTTGTACATTTGGTGCGTAGGACGAATAATATAAAATGGGTAAAATATGCATACATATTAAGTAGGTATGTACCTATTAAAATGATAGTTTAAAGATTAAATTAGATAATATATATCTAATATGATTTAATTAGTTATCTAAGTTGAGCGCTGTTACTTTTCTATTAATATATCTGCGTTTTGTATTATATTATTTGTTAATATTTGTAAGTTGCGAACGTCAACACAACACCTCTATTCATTACGTGCCGGTGTTATATGATTTAGTAATTGTTATGTGTCTATTAGGTAACATAGATGCATATCGCGCATGTGCGTATTCATCAAACGTTTTCATTCGTTTGTCCGTTACATGTTATAGTTTATAATAGTATACGATTAGGGCAGATTAGGGTTAACTGTGTAATTAATTGTTGCGGGGTGTGTTTTAGTTTTTGTTGGTGACCAGGAGGTAAGCAAAACTTTGAACATGTCATGGCATTTATATAATTGGAATGCTCATATCGCTATGTACAGAAATCGTTTAATAATATAATTGTAGGAATTTTATGCATCATATATGTACTGCATCTACCAGATAAATTGCTAGTTGATTTGCTTAAGAGATTCATCTCGGTAGATAAGCGTCATAACTCAATAGAGGTTAGAATACGTTGTGCTGCTTAATTGTTTGTACGTAGAATGTTTTCAAATATTATGAAATAAAGTAAAAATAAGTATCGTAAGTATTAGAATGTAACTACCACTCCAATTATTGTAAATGCTCCAAATGTATTAGTAGTGTGTTGATAATGTTGTACGATGTTTTATTCATGGTATGATCTAATACAATTGGCATTGTTTTAGAGCCACAAGGAAACACATGAGAGCGCCACTACGGAAGATATGAAAAAAACCATAGGGTTGTACCTGGCACCAGCCAAGGCGAGACTTAAAAATGAGTATTTTTCATTTTATTGGCTTATTCAAATTAAAATGATAATAAATACGTTGTTTTTTATTTAGAACACTTCAATTAAAAAATAGTAATTAATTGATAAACCTTCAGTATGCCTTAAAAAATGCCAGAATTATGATTATTAACTTGTATGGTGAGTATGAAAAAACAAGTTCTTGCCTTTTAGACAACTCTATGTATGTTTCAACTTTTCGTTATCGACGTTATACATTCTAAACAACCAAGAACAATTTTAGTTCATTTTGACAAATTAAATAGATTGCATAAAAAATCTCAATTTTCATATAAATAATATTTTACAAATATTTTAGAAAAAATATAGCGCTTACATTAATTTTAAAATATGGAATAAATATTTTAAATGAATATTTTATCTATATTTAGAAAAAAAAATATGAAAAATATATTCAAAAACCTCTCACGAAAAATATTTATAAAATATATTTTTAAAAATATCTATGTAATATTTCTGGCTGTTAGGGTTAGTTTAAATTTTCATGGATTTGGCCAGAAGTATATAACATATGAAATAATGCACGACCAATTTATCCTTCCTTTCTTTATCACTCAAGTTATTATATATTATAAGTTATTCCTTATTTTTTTTTTTCGTTTTTTTTTTGAAAAGGGTGAAAGAAGAAGATTATAGAATTACTGAAAATATAGAAAAGGACATGATAAAAGAAGGAAAAGGAAAAAAGACATAAAACAGAAAAGAGAACGCCACTTAAATTTAAATATTAATAATAATATTGACTGGTATTTTGTGATGTTACAGATTAGGATTTCATAGTTTGTTGTTAAAAAAAAGGATACTGTAATAGGTTATTGGTATGTCGCTCAGAAAGTATAGTAGATTCTAGAATAGATATGCCTTGTACACAGAGATTCAAAATGATTGTCAATTCCGCTCCATAAATAGTAACAGGGGTTAGGTATATGCGCGTGTTTGTAATGAAGGTTGTAAACTATGTCAGTGTTAGAAACATAAGAAAGTAAACGGATCTGTCATAAATATGGGAAAACGTAACCTAATTATTTGAACTCGCATTATATAAACGAACTATGGATTGGTGTTTCTGCTTGTAAAAATGAAATGTAATTAATTTAACTTTACTAAATTATGATTTTACAATTCAGTACTAACTGGTGTTAACTAAATTTATTTATTACTTTTAATTATAACATACAATAGTATAATTATTAAAGTGACAAAACTGCATCTCTCAGTTCTCTCTAATGGTATGCGTGCGGTTTCTATAGATCCTATTTTTAGATAGCCCGAACATGAAGTAATCTAATGGGTTAGATCAGGCGATCTGTGGTGGCCATCTTTGTGCTCTAACGAACTTGTCAGCAAAAAAACTGTTGAACATATTGGCAGTTTTTCCGAGCAGTATGTGCTGGAGCATTATCGTGCTGAAAAATAACCTGCCTTCAAGCTCATTTTCTTGTAACTCTGCAATAATCATTTCCAACATCTGTTGGTAACGTTGGGCTGTTACAGTTTCCTCGAAGAAACATTGGCCCTATTATTCGTTGCCTGGACATAGCTAACCAAACTCCAACTTTTACGGGATGCAATGCGTTTCTCGAAATTCGTGTGGATTTCTGCAGACCAGATACGATAGTTTGCTGAATTGATATAGGCTGTTTAGATAAAACCAGGCTTCATCCGAAGAAAATGATTTGTTTAGCAAGTCATCGTCCCTTAAATTGTTATTAAACCAATGACAATATTCCAATCGCCTATCGTGATCTAATGGTAATAATTCTGTACCGTAGAAACTTTATAGGGATGAAATGTAACTTTCTTTTGACAGCTCATTGCGGTGAAATGTATGATAAGCCTATAAATTTTAAAATGTAATAAATTTTTTTCACTTTAATGTTAAATTGATTTTTTTACCTGTTTGTTGAGCTATTACCACAGATAAATTCCCTTATTTTCTTACAGTATTCAGAATACTATTGTTGGTGATATTAGATGTAAATATAAACGATTTTGAAAAAAATTATAAGATAAATAATCGATAGATACTACAACACGCACGCCAATGTCGCTAAATGTCAAGAAAATTCATTAATGTATGAAATTGTATGTAGCTAACTTCGCTCATTAAAGTGGTAATATAAGTATAGATATTTTTCCGGGAAAACAGTTTTTTTCTTACGACAATCATTTTTGAATCACATGGTATATACTTACCTTGTACAAATATATTCTTAAATATTAAAT